>JAVJIF010032341.1:0-100978 GCA_038442645.1 Agave tequilana
TTTCTGAAAATCTGTTTTTGGTTTTCTCTTTTACGAGTTTTTAGGAGTTGTTGGGACTCTTTTTCTGATCAAATTAGCTGGAAAATCAGAGTTTTAACTATTCTCTCCCTATAAATAGTGGGGAATAGGCCTTAGTTATTTACCTAGAAAAATACAAGTTTTCATAGTTTTCACGAGAAAGGAAAATAGTTTAAAAGCTTTCATTTCCATTCTTTCAAAATTGTTTTTCAGTTGTTGTTTGATCTCTAATATCACTCTACAACTGAAGCTTTTCTCACCACACTTCATAGAGCCAAAAATTTCATATTCTTTCTATAGGTGAAGTTGTAAAGAGTGAGAGTGTTTGTAAAAGAGTGTTGTGGTCTAGTTAAAGATCACTATTTGTAATCCTTGTTCTGGGAGACAAGCTCCTTGGTGGAGTTTCTTTGTAGGTGAAGCTACGGGCTTGAGGTCTTTGGAGGCCTAACTTGTACGGGATCCTAAGGGGATAGTGGAAACCCTTCACGGAGGTGAAGGCGGGGACTAGAGCAACGGGCTCGAACCTCGAAACAAATCATCTTGTTTGCGATTGCCTTGGCGTTCTTCTTGCTTACTTTCTTGCTTTATATTACTTCCTATTTATTGCTTGAGAACTAACCTTTATTTGTGCAATCCTTACTTGTTTACTTTACTTGCTATTTTACTTGTGGTGTATTTCATCATAGCATTTCATACTTTACTTGTTCGATCAAATCCTCAATACAACACGATTGCATTGCGCACCTCTCACCCATTTTAAGGGAATTGGGAGGAAGGAGTTCAGAACCTCGCAAGGGGTATTCGGCTCTTAGTCGTGTTTTTGAGAGATCGTTGCATCACTCATTTCATAAGTTTTAAAAGAGCATTAGATTAGCAATTACACCTATTCACCCCCCCTCTAGGTGTATTTCAATTGGTATCAGAGCTTGGACTCTAGGATTTGGCTTAACAACCTTAGAGAGATCCTCATATTGCTAATCATTTCATTCATTTCCACATAGTAAACATGGCCGATGGTATTAAGACACCCCTAAGTTTGATGGACTTAACTTTCCCATATGGAAGATTAAGATGACCGTTTTCTTGCAATCTCTAGGTAGCCGAGTTGCAAAGGCCGTGACTAAACAATTTAGTACCCCGATGGTGATGAATCTACTTGGTCCGAAATTGAGACCAAGGAGTTTGATGCCAATGCTAGGGCTCATTATGCACTCCTACAAGCCCTCAATGATGATGACATAGCTAGAGTCATCCATTGCAAATCCGCCTATGAGATTTGGACCCATTTGCTAGTAACACATGAGGGGACATCACAATGAAGAGGGCCAAGATAGACCTTCTTCGGTCCCAATATGAAAATTTTAGCATGCAAGAACATGAAAAACCATAGATGATATGGTTACTAATTTACTAAGATTACTAATGGGCTTTCCTCTCTAGGTGAAGAGATCAACAACGACCAAGGGTGAGAAAGATCATCCGGGCTCTTCCTCCATCATGGGAAGTGAAAGCTACAACATTGAAGGAATCAATGATAAAGATGAGATTGAGCTCATCGGACTCATTGGGATTTAAAAACCCATGAGATGGAGAGGAAGGCAAGGGAGGACATGGCACCCTCCAAGAAGAAGACTATTGCCTTCAAAAGTCATGCTACCTACTCCGACGAAGATGACGAAGAAGAAGATGACGAGGAGCTCTCACTTCTAGTCAAAAATGTCCGGAGGATGTACAACAAGGCAAAGTTCCAAGGAAGGAGGAGATGGCAAGGAGGCAAGGAAGAAAGGAAGATCATTTGCTTTAATTGCCAAAAGCCGGGACACATAGTAGCGGAGTGTCCGTACCAAGTGAAGCCATCTTCATCCAAGAAGCCATACAAGAAGAAGGCTATGAAAGCAACATGGGATGACGAAAGTGAATCCGAGGAGGAGATCGAACACCGCCAACATGTGCTTCATGGGCAAATGAGAGCACAAGCAAGGTAACCCCCTCAACTCTTCTTGATGAGATTTATCCATGGATGAGCTAGGAGAAGCTTTTATAGAACTTTCTCAAAATTATGACTTCATGAAGAAAAAGTACTTGAAAATGAAAAAGGATAATGAGTCTTTGAGTATTCAAGTGTTAAATCTTTCTAAAGAAAATAATGACTTGCATTCTTCTTAGTTTCCACTAAAAATGATTTTGAAAAATATAAGATTGCTTGTAAAGGAAAGACCCATTTGTAGATTCTAATGAGATTGCCATGCTTAAGGAAAGATTAGACTCATTAGATGTTGTTTTGAAAAAGTGTAGTGAGTTTGATAAGAAGAAGATGAGAATATGTTTCCTAAGAAACAAGCTCCTAAGAAAAATATTCATCATGCTCATGCTCATGCTCATGTACATGCTACACAACTATGCATCATGGTAAACCCCCAAAGCATGCTCACACTTCACATACACACCATGCATTTATGTATAGAAAAGTGTACTCATGTTCACATTGTGGACGGAAAGGACACTTAGCTAATTTTTGTTATGATAGACTAAGTGCATCACATCATAATGTTTGGGTTCGTAACACTAACTTTCAAGGACCCAAGAAGTTTGGGTACCAAAGTCAACCATTGTTTTAATGATGTAGGTACTTTCCAAAGCTCAAAGACGTAGAGGTTTATGGTATCTTGATAGCGGTTGCTCAAGGCACATGACTTGGGACATCAACAACTTTGCAACCCTATCAAGATATCATGAAGGTGGCACCGTCACCTTCGGAGATGACGCCAAGGGTAAAATCATTGGTATTGGTAATGTAAAGCTTGGCACTTCTCCTTTAATTGAAAATGTAGTTTTAGTAGACGGGCTCAAGCATAATCTCTTGAGCATTAGTCAATTATGTGATAAAGGATTTAATGTTATTTTTGATGATATTGCTTGTAAAATAGTTGACAAAAATTCTAATGTTTGTGTATTTTCCGTTTTTCGTGAAAGTAATGTATATATGATAGATATGCTAAATATGTCTTGTAATATAACATGTTTAAAAGCCCTCGATGACGACTCTTGGTTATGGCATAGGAGATTAGGCCACGTTTCATTTGACCATATTTCTAGGCTTAACTCTAAGAAATGGTGAAGGGTATTCCTTCATTGAACTTTGAAATGGACCGAGTTTGTGACGCATGTCAATTTGGGAAACAAACTAAGTCCTCATTCAAATCAATTAAGGATATCATGTCATCACGTCCATTGGAGCTAATCACATGGATTTATTTGGCCCTACACAAACCAAAAGTTTAAGTGGGAGTAGATTTGCTTATGTTTTAGTAGATGATTTTTCGCGTTTTACTTGGGTTTATTTTCTTGAACATAAAAGTCAAACCTTTTCACATTTTCAAGCCTTTAAGAAAAGAGTTGAAAGGAAAATGACTCCTCAATAATTAAAATAAGAAGTGATAGAGGAGGTGAGTTCATTAACCTTCCCTTTACCACTTTTTTGTGAGGAACATGGAATAAAACATGAACTTTCTTGTCCTAGAACTCCACAACAAAATGGAGTAGTTGAGCGGAAAAATCGTACTTTACAAGAGATGGCTAGGACAATGTTAAATGAATATGGTCTACCACCAATTATTTGTGGGCCGAGGCCGTTCATACTTCATGTTACATTGCAAATCGTGTTTTCCTATGTAAAAATACTACTAAGACTTCTTATGAGATGTATTTTTCTAGAAAACCTAATGTTTCTTATTTCAAAGTGTTTGGTTGCAAATGTTTGTTTTAATACAAATATTAATTTGGGAAAATTTGATGCTAGATCATATGAGGCTATTTTTGTAGGTTACTCAAATACTAGTAAGGCTTATAGAGTCTTCAATAGGTCAACTTTGACTATTGAGGAATCTATTCATGTTAAATTTGAGGAATCTAACAAGTTTGTTAAGAATTGTGTAGAAATTGATGCTTTAGATGAAGTTTGGAGAAAGTGACCTTGGAGGATGCTTCTACCATGGGAGACAAGCCAAAGGATGGTGATGGAAGTGAAGCCAAAGTGGAAGAGGCTCAAGGAAATGAACATCAAGCAAATGAAGAGGAGCCCTCTCAACCACTACCAAAGATTGGAGATTCAATCCTCATCATCCCAAGGACCTCGTCATAGGTGAAGTATCAAAAGGGGTAACCACTCGCTCTAAGATTCAAGATTTTTGTGGTAATTTTGCTTTTATTTCACACATAGAACCTAAAAATGTCCTCGAGGCCGAGGCCGATTCATATTGGTTGCTTGCTATGCAAGAGGAGCTCAATCAATTTGAGCGCAACCAAGTTTGGCACCTTGTTCCTAGGGCCCACGATAGACCAACAATTGGTACTAAGTGGATCTTTAAGAACAAGTTGGATGAATCGGGTAATGTAGTTAGAAACAAGGCTAGGTTAGTTGCCCAAGGTTACACTCAAATCGAGGGAATCGATTTTGAAGAAACCTTTGCACCCGTAGCACGGCTCGAAGCCATACGGATGACCTTAGCATATGCCTCATTTAAAGATTTTAAGTTATTTCAAATGGATGTAAAGAGTGCTTTTCTTATGGTTATATTGATGAGGAGGTGTATGTTGAACAACCCCCCGGGTTTGTTGATCCTACACACCCTAATTATGTTTATAAATTAGATAAAGCACTATATGGTTTGAAACAAGCCCCTAGGGCTTGGTATGAAAGATTGTCTTCATTTTTGCTTTCAAATGATTTTAAGAAAGGAAAAGTTGATAAAACATTATTTACCAAACATATAGATCAAGATATCCTCATAGTTCAAATTTATGTTGATGACATTATTTTTGGATCTACTAATGTTTCACTTTGCAAGAATTTTGAGTCATGCATGAAAAAGGAATTCGAGATGTCTATGATGGGGGAGCTCAACTTCTTCCTTGGACTTCAAATCAAGCAACGTAGTGATGGGACATTCATCAACCAAGCCAAGTACACCAAAAACTCATCAAGAGGTTCGGGCTTGAAGGATCCAAAGTAGCAAAGACTCCCATGGCAACCACTACGAAACTTGACAAGGACGAACAAGGTAAGGAAGTAGACATCAAATTATTTCGTAGCATGATTGGTAGTTTACTCTATCTTACGGCTAGTAGGCCGGATATAATGTTTTCCGTATGTTTATGTGCACGTTTTCAATCATGTCCTAAGGAATCACACTTAATAGCGGTAAAACGCAAATATTAGGTATCTTAAGGGCACAATTGATTTAGGTTTGTGGTATCCGAAAACTAACCAATTATCATGACTAGTTATTCGGATGCTGACTATGCCGTTTGTAGGGTAGATAGGAAGAGCACAAGTGGCACTTGCCAATTCTTGGGCAATTGTCTTGTGTCTTGGTCTTCCAAGAAGCAAAATAGTGTAGCCCTTTCAACCGTCGAGGCGGAGTATGTAGCAGCCGGAGCTTGTTGTGCACAAGTACTCTGGATGAAACATACTCTTCTCGATTTTGATTTACATTTTGATCATGTTAAGATTTATTGTGATAATACTAGTGCTATTCACATGACCAAAAATGCTAATCAACATAGTAAAACCAAACATATAGACATTAGATATCATTTTCTTAGAGATCACTTTGAAAAAGTGACATTGATATCGATTTTGTTTCCACAGATTTTCAACTTGCAGATATTTTCACAAAACCTTTAGATTATGCAAGATTTTCATATATTTGTGGTGAATTGAATGTATGTAAGATTGATACTTAAAATATCTTAGTTTGTTTTGTTTTGGTTTCTAATATGTTTGTTTTGTTTTGTCTTAAAATTTTTTTTTTAACCTTTTTGATGTATGACAAAAAGGGGGAGAAAATATAGGGAGAAAATATATGGAGAAAATATATGTTGTTTGTTTTAAAATTTGTTATTGATACAAAATATATGGAGAAAATATATGGTTTGTTTTAAATTTTGTTATTCCTTATGATAGTTTATTTTTGTGATGATATTTTTCAATGCTTTATGTATGCTTACATAGTTGTTCATATTCATGTTAAATACATAGCATTGTTTAAGGGGAGCTTTCCAAGCTCTTTCCTCTTTTATTTGTTTAATAACTCATATGTTTTGTCATCATCAAAAAGGGGAGATTGTTGGCCCAAGGTTACAATCAACCCATGTTTAGTGTATTTTGATGATTACAAAACATATTAGTTATTTGTACTAATATAAATTGTTGTTTAAGTGTGTTTCAGGTTTATATATTAAAGAGATGAATTCTTCCTAAAGGAAGGTACATTGGACTCAGACAAGTCAAATTGGGCTCAAAGTGCAATATTGAAGATCAAGTGAAGATTGCCCATGTTGAAGTCTTGAAGACCTAGAAGTTTGTAAGTGTAGTTTTGTTAAAGATAGAATATGTGAAATTTGGCTCTAGGATTTGCACACACACTTGTTTTGAATGTTTCTATGTTTTGAAAATGTTTATTTCTAAGTTTATGCCTTGGTTTATACATACATGTACTCAAAGCTTTATATCTTCAAAACTTGTTTAAAACATGATATAAACTATTTTCTGCATAACACTTAGCTTCAGATTTTTTAAAAGAATTTTTACAAAATTTTCTATCTCAAAAAGCTGCCCAGAAAAACTATATTCAGGCAGACCGGTCGACCAGCAGTCGACCGGCTGCTGTGTCCGGACATGCACAAGTTGTGCATGTCTGTCGGTCGACCGGACCAACAGACCGGTCGACCGAAAAGAGATGTTTTGCTCTCTGTATCTTTTCGGTCGACTGGGTCGGTCGACCGATAGAAGGAAACTGTGTTTCCTTTGTTGGATCGGTCGACTGGCAGTCGACCGAAGCTCCAACGGCTCTTTTGCCAGCAGGGACCCGGTCGACCGCAGTCGACCGGTAGGCCTGCATCAGCCATAACGGCTCTTTCCTCTTTTAGAGTTTCTGAAAATCTGTTTTTGGTTTTCTCTTTTACAGAGTTTTTAGGAGTTGTTGGGACTCTTTTTCTGATCAAATTAGCTGGAAAAATCAGAGTTTTAACCTATTCTCTCCCTATAAATAGTGGGGAATAGGCCTTAATTATTTACCTAGAAAATACAAGTTTTCATAGTTTTCAAGAGAAAGAGAAAAATAGTTTAAAGCTTTCATTTCCATTCTTTCAAAATTGTTTTTTCAGTTGTTGTTTGATCTCTAATATCACTCTACAACTGAAGCTTTTCTCACCACACTTCATAGAGCCAAAAAATTTCATATTCTTTCTATAGGTGAAGTTGTAAAAGAGTGAGAGTGTTTGTAAAAGAGTGTTGTGGTCTAGTTAAAGATCACTATTTGTAATCCTTGTTCTTGTGGAGACAAGCTCCTTGGTGGAGTTTCTTTGTAAGGTGAAGCTACGGCTTGAGGTCTTTGGAGGCCTAACTTGTACGGGATCCTAAGGGGATAGTGGAAACCCTTCACGGAGGTGAAGCGGGGACTAGAGCAACGGGCTCGAACCTCGAAACAAATCATCTTGTTTGCGATTGCCTTGGCGTTCTTCTTGCTTACTTTCTTGCTTTATATTACTTCCTATTTATTGCTTGAGAACTAACCTTTATTTGTGCAATCCTTACTTGTTTACTTTACTTGCTATTTTACTTGTGTGTATTTCATCATAGCATTTCATACTTTACTTGTTCGATCAAATCCTCAATACAACACGATTGCATTGCGCACCTCTAACCCATTTAAGGGAATTGGGAGGAAGGAGTTCAGAACCTCGCAAGGGGTATTCGGCTCTTAGTCGTGTTTTTGAGAGATCGTTGCATCACTCATTTCATAAGTTTTAAAAGAGCATTAGATTAGCAATTACACCTATTCACCCCCCCTCTAGGTGTATTTCAATTGGTATCAGAGCTTGGACTCTAGGATTTGGCTTAACAACCTTAGAGAGCCTCATATTGCTAATCATTTCATTCATTTCCACATAGTAAACATGGCGATGGTATTAAGACACCCCTAAGTTTGATGGACTTAACTTCCCATATGGAAGATTAAGATGACCGTTTTCTTGCAATCTCTAGGTAGCCGAGTTGCAAAGGCCGTGACTAAACAATTTAGTACCCCCGATGGTGATGAATCTACTTGGTCCGAAATTGAGACCAGGAGTTTGATGCCAATGCTAGGGCTCATTATGCACTCCTACAAGCCCTCAATGATGATGACATAGCTAGAGTCATCCATTGCAAATCCGCCTATGAGATTTGGACCCATTTGCTAGTACACATGAGGGGACATCACAAGTGAAGAGGGCCAAGATAGACCTTCTTCGGTCCCAATATGAAAATTTTAGCATGCAAGAACATGAAACCATAGATGATATGGTTACTAAATTTACTAAGATTACTAATGGGCTTTCCTCTCTAGGTGAAGAGATCAACAACGACCAAAGGTGAGAAAGATCATCCGGGCTCTTCCTCCATCATGGGAAGTGAAAGCTACAACATTGAAGGAACTCAATGATAAAGATGAGATTGAGCTCATCGGACTCATTGGGAATTTAAAACCCATGAGATGGGAGAGGAAGGCAAGGGAGGACATGGCACCCTCCAAGAAGAAGACTATTGCTTCAAAAGTCATGCTACCTACTCCGACGAAGATGACGAAGAAGAAGATGACGAGGAGCTCTCACTTCTAGTCAAAAATGTCCGGAGGATTGTACAACAAGGCAAAGTTCCAAGGAGGAGGAGATGGCAAGGAGGCAAGGAAGAAAGGAAGATCATTTGCTTTAATTGCCAAAAGCCGGGACACATAGTAGCGGAGTGTCCGGACCAAGTGAAGCCATCTTCATCCAAGAAGCCATACAAGAAGAAGGCTATGAAAGCAACATGGGATGACGAAAGTGAATCCGAGGAGGAGATCGACACCGCCAACATGTGCTTCATGGCAAATGAGAGCACAAGCAATGTAACCCCCTCAACTCTTCTTGATGATGATTTATCCATGGATGAGCTAGGAGAAGCTTTTATAGAACTTTCTCAAAATTATGACTTCATGAAGAAAAAGTACTTGAAAATGAAAAAGGATAATGAGTCTTTGAGTATTCAAGTGTTAAATCTTTCTAAAGAAAATAATGACTTGCATTCTTCTTTAGTTTCCACTAAAAATGATTTTGAAAAATATAAGATTGCTTGTAAAGGAAAGACCCCATTTGTAGATTCTAATGAGATTGCCATGCTTAAGGAAAGATTAGACTCATTAGATGTTGTTTTGAAAAAGTGTAGTGAGTTTGATAAGAAGAAGATGGAGAATATGTTTCCTAAGAAACAAGCTCCTAAGAAAAATATTCATCATGCTCATGCTCATGCTCATGTACATGCTACACAACCTATGCATCATGGTAAACCCCAAAGCATGCTCACACTTCACATACACACCATGCATTTATGTATAGAAAAGTGTACTCATGTTCACATTGTGGACGGAAAGGACACTTAGCTAATTTTTTTTATGATAGACTAAGTGCATCACATCATAATGTTTGGGTTCGTAACACTAACTTTCAAGGACCCAAGAAAGTTTGGGTACCAAAGTCAACCATTGTTTTAAATGATGTAGGTACTTTCCAAAGCTCAAAGACGTAGAGGTTTATGGTATCTTGATAGCGGTTGCTCAAGGCACATGACTTGGGACATCAACAACTTTGCAACCCTATCAAGATATCATGAAGGTGGCACCGTCACCTTCGGAGATGACGCCAAGGGTAAAATCATTGGTATTGGTAATGTAAAGCTTGGCACTTCTCCTTTAATTGAAAATGTAGTTTTAGTAGACGGGCTCAAGCATAATCTCTTGAGCATTAGTCAATTATGTGATAAAGGATTTAATGTTATTTTTGATGATATTGCTTGTAAAATAGTTGACAAAATTTCTAATGTTTGTGTATTTTCCGGTTTTCGTGAAAGTAATGTATATATGATAGATATGCTAAATATGTCTTGTAATATAACATGTTTAAAAGCCCTCGATGACGACTCTTGGTTATGGCATAGGAGATTAGGCCACGTTTCATTTGACCATATTTCTAGGCTTAACTCTAAGGAAATGGTGAAGGGTATTCCTTCATTGAACTTTGAAAAGGACCGAGTTTGTGACGCATGTCAATTTGGGAAACAAACTAAGTCCTCATTCAAATCAATTAAGGATATCATGTCATCACGTCCATTGGAGCTAATCCACATGGATTTATTTGGCCCTACACAAACCAAAAGTTTAAGTGGGAGTAGATTTGCTTATGTTTTAGTAGATGATTTTTCGCGTTTTACTTGGGTTTATTTCTTGAACATAAAAGTCAAACCTTTTCACATTTTCAAGCCTTTAAGAAAAGAGTTGAAAAGGAAAATGACTCCTCAATAATTAAAATAAGAAGTGATAGAGGAGGTGAGTTCATTAACCTTCCCTTTACCACTTTTGTGAGGAACATGGAATAAAACATGAACTTTCTTGTCCTAGAACTCCACAACAAAATGGAGTAGTTGAGCGGAAAAATCGTACTTTACAAGAGATGGCTAGGACAATGTTAAATGAATATGGTCTACCACATTATTTGTGGGCCGAGGCCGTTCATACTTCATGTTACATTGCAAATCGTGTTTTCCTATGTAAAAATACTACTAAGACTTCTTATGAGATGTATTTTTCTAGAAAACCTAATGTTTCTTATTTCAAAGTGTTTGGTTGCAAAGTTTTGTTTTAAATACAAATATTAATTTGGGAAAATTTGATGCTAGATCATATGAGGCTATTTTTGTAGGTTACTCAAATACTAGTAAGGCTTATAGAGTCTTCAATAGGTCAACTTTGACTATTGAGGAATCTATTCATGTTAATTTGAGGAATCTAACAAGTTTGTTAAGAATTGTGTAGAAATTGATGCTTTAGATGAAGGTTTGGAGAAAGTGACCTTGGAGGATGCTTCTACCATGGGAGACAAGCCAAAGGATGGTGATGGAAGTGAAGCCAAAGTGGAAGAGGCTCAAGGAAATGAACATCAAGCAAATGAAGAGGAGCCCTCTCAACCACTACCAAAGGATTAGAGATTCAATCCTCATCATCCCAAGGACCTCGTCATAGGTGATGTATCAAAAGGGTAACCACTCGCTCTAAGATTCAAGATTTTTGTGGTAATTTTGCTTTTATTTCACACATAGAACCTAAAATGTCCTCGAGGCCGAGGCCGATTCATATTGGTTGCTTGCTATGCAAGAGGAGCTCAATCAATTTGAGCGCAACCAAGTTTGGCACCTTGTTCCTAGGGCCCACGATAGACCAACAATTGGTACTAAGTGGATCTTTAAGAACAAGTTGGATGAATCGGGTAATGTAGTTAGAAACAAGGCTAGGTTAGTTGCCCAAGGTTACACTCAAATCGAGGGAATCGATTTTGAAGAAACCTTTGCACCCGTAGCACGGCTCGAAGCCATACGGATGACCTTAGCATATGCCTCATTTAAAGATTTTAAGTTATTTCAAATGGATGTAAAGAGTGCTTTTCTTAATGGTTATATTGATGAGGAGGTGTATGTTGAACAACCCCCCGGTTTGTTGATCCTACACACCCTAATTATGTTTATAAATTAGATAAAGCACTATATGGTTTGAAACAAGCCCCTAGGGCTTGGTATGAAAGATTGTCTTCATTTTTGCTTTCAAATGATTTTAAGAAAGGAAAAGTTGATAAAACATTATTTACCAAACATATAGATCAAGATATCCTCATAGTTCAAATTTATGTTGATGACATTATTTTTGGATCTACTAATGTTTCACTTTGCAAGAATTTTGAGTCATGCATGAAAAAGGAATTCGAGATGTCTATGATGGGGGAGCTCAACTTCTTCCTTGGACTTCAAATCAAGCAACGTAGTGATGGGACATTCATCAACCAAGCCAAGTATACCAAAGAACTCATCAAGAGGTTCGGGCTTGAAGGATCCAAAGTAGCAAAGACTCCCATGGCAACCACTACGAAACTTGACAAGGACGAACAAGGTAAGGAAGTAGACATCAAATTATTTCGTAGCATGATTGGTAGTTTACTCTATCTTACGGCTAGTAGGCCGGATATAATGTTTTCCGTATGTTTATGTGCACGTTTTCAATCATGTCCTAAGGAATCACACTTAATAGCGGTAAAACGCATAATTAGGTATCTTAAGGGCACAATTGATTTAGGTTTGTGGTATCCGAAAACTAACCAATTTACCATGACTAGTTATTCGGATGCTGACTATGCCGGTTGTAGGGTAGATAGGAAGAGCACAAGTGGCACTTGCCAATTCTTGGGCAATTGTCTTGTGTCTTGGTCTTCCAAGAAGCAAAATAGTGTAGCCCTTTCAACCGTCGAGGCGGAGTATGTAGCAGCCGGAGCTTGTTGTGCACAAGTACTCTGGATGAAACATACTCTTCTCGATTTTGATTTACATTTTGATCATGTTAAGATTTATTGTGATAATACTAGTGCTATTCACATGACCAAAAATGCTAATCAACATAGTAAAACCAAACATATAGACATTAGATATCATTTTCTTAGAGATCACTTTGAAAAAGGTGACATTGATATCGATTTTGTTTCCACAGATTTTCAACTTGCAGATATTTTCACAAAACCTTTAGATTATGCAAGATTTTCATTTATTTGTGGTGAATTGAATGTATGTAAGATTGATACTTAAAATATCTTAGTTTGTTTTGTTTTGGTTTCTAATATGTTTGTTTTGTTTTGTCTTAAAATTTTTTTTTTTAACCCTTTTTGATGTATGACAAAAAGGGGGAGAAAATATAGGGAGAAAATATATGGAGAAAATATATGTTGTTTGTTTTAAATTTTGTTATTGATACAAAATATATGGAGAAAATATATGGTTTGTTTTAAATTTTGTTATTCCTTATGATAGTTTATTTTGGTGATGATATTTTTCAATGCTTTATGTATGCTTACATAGTTGTTCATATTCATGTTAAATACATAGCATTGTTTAAGGGGGAGCTTTCCAAGCTCTTTCCTCTTTTATTTGTTTAATAACTCATATGTTTTGTCATCATCAAAAAGGGGGAGATTGTTGGCCCAAGGTTACAATCAACCCATGTTTAGTGTATTTTGATGATTACAAAACATATTAGTTATTTGTACTAATATAAATTGTTGTTTAAGTGTGTTTCAGGTTTATATATAAAGAGATGAATTCTTCCCTAAAGGAAGGTACATTGGACTCAAGACAAGTCAAATTGGGCTCAAAGTGCAATATTGAAGATCAAGTGAAGATTGCCCATGTTGAAGTCTTGAAGACCTAGAAGTTTGTAAGTGTAGTTTTGTTAAAGATAGAATATGTGAAATTTGGCTCTAGGATTTGCACACACACTTGTTTTGAATGTTTCTATGTTTTTGAAAATGTTTATTTCTAAGTTTATGCCTTGGTTTATACATACATGTACTCAAAGCTTTATATCTTCAAAAACTTGTTTAAAACATGATATAAACTATTTTCTGCATAACACTTAGCTTCAGATTTTTTAAAAGAATTTTTATAAAATTTTCTATCTCAAAAAGCTGCCCAGAAAAAGACTATTTCAGGCAGACCGGTCGACCGGCAGTCGACCGGCTGCTGTGTCCGGACATGCACAAGTTGTGCATGTCTGTCGGTCGACCGGACCAACAGACCGGTCGACCGAAAAGAGATGTTTTGCTCTCTGTATCTTTTCGGTCGACTGGGTCGGTCGACCGATAGAAGGAAACTGTGTTTCCTTTGTTGGATCGGTCGACTGGCAGTCGACCGAAGCTCCAACGGCTCTTTTGCCAGCAGGGACCCGGTCGACCGGCAGTCGACCGGTAGGCCTGCATCAGCCATAACGGCTCTTTCCTCTTTTAGAGTTTCTGAAAATCTGTTTTTGGTTTTCTCTTTTACAGAGTTTTTAGGAGTTGTTGGGACTCTTTTTCTGATCAAATTAGCTGGAAAAATCAGAGTTTTAACCTATTCTCTCCCTATAAATAGTGGGGAATAGGCCTTAGTTATTTACCTAGAAAAATACAAGTTTCATAGTTTTCAAGAGAAAGAGAAAAATAGTTTAAAGCTTTCATTTCCATTCTTTCAAAATTGGTTTTTCAGTTGTTGTTTGATCTCTAATATCACTCTACAACTGAAGCTTTTCTCACCACACTTCATAGAGCCAAAAATTTCATATTCTTTCTATAGGTGAAGTTGTAAAAGAGTGAGAGTGTTTGTAAAAGAGTGTTGTGGTCTAGTTAAAGATCACTATTTGTAATCCTTGTTCTTGTGGAGACAAGCTCCTTGGTGGAGTTTCTTTGTAAGGTGAAGCTACGGGCTTGAGGTCTTTGGAGGCCTAACTTGTACGGGATCCTAAGGGGATAGTGGAAACCCTTCACGGAGGTGAAGGCGGGGACTAGAGCAACGGGCTCGAACCTCGAAACAAATCATCTTGTTTGCGATTGCCTTGGCGTTCTTCTTGCTTACTTTCTTGCTTTATATTACTTCCTATTTATTGCTTGAGAACTAACCTTTATTTGTGCAATCCTTACTTGTTTACTTTACTTGCTATTTTACTTGTGTGTATTTCATCATAGCATTTCATACTTTACTTGTTCGATCAAATCCTTAATACAACACGATTGCATTGCGCACCTCTAACCCATTTAAGGGGAATTGGGAGGAAGGAGTTCAGAACCTCGCAAGGGGTATTCGGCTCTTAGTCGTGTTTTTGAGAGATCGTTGCATCACTCATTTCATAAGTTTTAAAAGAGCATTAGATTAGCAATTACACCTATTCACCCCCCCCCCTCTAGGTGTATTTCAAATATGCTAGGTAGTGATGGTATTAAAATATGACATGTTTATATTTCTACTGCTTATGATATGCCTACTATATGGTATCACTGTTACAGAATCATGTATTATATATTATTATCGTGTCTGTATTACTTTCGTATATATTACTACTTCCTTCATTTTACCACTCACTAGGTCGCTTTCTGACGACCCTAGGTTTGCGTGCCCAGGTTGGAGATTCGAGATATCATACTGTCAGATATGTCATTGGATTCACATAGGGGACTTGTCACCTATACGATTCATAGGTATCTTGATTCTTTTGTCTTATTTCCTTATTTGTCCATGTTTCTTTATCTATCATGCTCACTGATATTTTCTGCAGGTATTCTTGTACTTATTTAATGCTGGAACTCTTGTTATATGGAGGCTATTCCTGTACTAAGGCTTAACGTACGCGCGAGGGTGTTTTCACCCTGCATATGTACGTCGCCATAACGTCTCCGTATCCTTGGGATCGGGACATTACAAGGCCTAAGATGCTGAGTTAGCTTAACACTTAACATCGCATTAGCCCAAAGGGATAGCCTCATCTGAGAGGCTAAGTTTGTCATGTTTCGCATGAAGCTTTTTATAGCTCCAGAGAGCTAACTTATAGCTTCTCCTGAAGCTAATTCTAGCTTCGCCGGAAGTTTTTTTGATAGCTTCACATGAAGCTCTTCATAGCTCCACAGAGAGCTAGGTTATAGCTTCGCCTGAAGCTAATTCTAGCATCTCCTGAAGCTAATTCTAACTTCGCCAGAAGCTTTCTTGATAGCTTTTCATGAAGCTCTTCATAGCTCCAGAGAGTTAAGTTACAGCTTTGCCTGAAATTAATTCTAGCTTCGCCGGAAGCTCTCTTGATAGCTTTTCATGAAGCTCTTCATAGCTTCAGAGAGCTAACTTACAGCTTCTCCTGAAGCTAATTCTAACTTCTCCTGAAACTAATCCTAACTTCATCGGAAGCTTTCTTGATAGCTTCTCATGAAGCTCTTCATAGCTCCAGAGAGCTAACTTACAGCTTCGCCGGAAGCTTTCTGGATAGCTTCTCATGAAACTCTTCATAGTTTCAAAGAGCTAAGTTACAGCTTCGCCTGAAACTAATTCTAGTTTCTCCTGAAACTAATTCTAACTTCGCCGAAAGCTTTCTTGATAGCTTCTCATAAAGCTTTTCATAGCTCCAGAGAGCTAACTTACAGCTTCTCCTGAAGCTAAAAGCTTTCTTGATAGGTGCTCTTGAAGAGGCTAGCTCCGCATGAGGAAAGTAACCGCCCCACTAAGTTAGTGGGGGGAGTTAATGGGTAGTTACACCCATGATCCCTCATTAAGAGGAGCCAATTAAGGGGAGTTAATAGGTAGTTACACCCATGATCCCTCATTAAGGGGAGACAATCAAGGGAATCATAACTCCTTATTGAGCCTATAAATAGCCCACTAGTAGGCTAGGCTCAGAGTCTTGAAAAGATTCAAGTCCAATAGGCTCACGGTCTTGAAGAAATTCAAGTCCAAAAGACTTTTTGAAGTGCATAAGATTCTTGGTGGCTTCAAAGCATAAGCCAACAAGAGATTAGTTTTCTCACTTCTAAGAATTCAGAGAATCATTTCTCTAATCCTACAAGGATCAATTCAGGGTGCTAATACCCTATGATTTTCTTCTCTCTCAAGGAATCTCCGGAACCAAGCGAGAAGGAATTTTCAAGTAGTAGCATTCGAAGATCGATCGCTCGCATCATCAACGGGACAAAGTGGTCGCGCTGATCAGACTCCCACCGACACATTTTCCCATAAATCTCAGAGGAGATCTACATGTAATTTTCTTTTTTAAAGAAGTACTTGTAATTTCGCTCCTCTACCCTTTTTGTAAGTTTTCCCCCCGAATAAATTTTCGATGGAAAATAATGTATACTTTGCACTTTCTGTATTCCTCACAGATATAATATTCATGTACATATATACTCAGCATTTCATGTATTGCATGTTTCATGTGTTTTCTTCATACTAGTATGGTTATTATGTTTACATCATATATACATGTTTATACTATTCATATTATTCATGATACCATCATACCATTTTTACTAGAGTTTAAACCTAAATGGAGAATAATAAAAAATGATATATATTATTTATACAAGTTGATTATATTGATTTGCCACTAAATGTTGTATTTTATTTCGCATGCTGATAATAACATATAAATGGTATAACACCTATTAATTATAATAACCTAATAGTATAAAGGTTGATGATATATATAAGAATCCCGATAATATTAATTGTTATTCTTGTTATATAATTGTATAAGTTTTAGTAGCATCACCATTGTAACATGTATACTAGGTATTACTACTGTTATAGTGTGAATATTTGTATTAGTTATACCAATTTTTAGCATAATTATAGTGTATCACTGGTATTTAAACGTGTATTATATAGTATTATGATTGTATTACTATTATATTATATATTACTGTTTCTTTCATTTTACCACTCACCAGGTCATTTTCTGACAACTCAGGGTTTGCATGCTCAAGTTAGAGATTCGAGACTTCGTAGTTCTTGATTCTACACGGGATAATACTAGTAGGAGACTCGACTTATTATTCATGTATCTTTATTATTCTGTTTTTATTTCCTGGTTTATTTCTGTTTCCTTATCTATCATGATCACTGACCCCTTTTGCAAGTATTCTTATACCTATTAAATGCTGGAATTATCGTGTATACTGTATTTATTTCACGTACTGAGGCTTAGCGTACATATGTGAGGGTATTTTCGCCATGCATATGTATGTCACTGTAACTTCTCTGTATCCGCAAAATCGGGACGTTACATAACGCCGTCTCTTTTTGCAGTCCAACAAACTGAACTGGAGGTTTATGCCCTCTCAAAGGGAAGATTCATAGCTACAAAAACATAAGCAGGCTACAGCCTATTCCCAAAAAGGAAGAAAAAAAAGAAAAAGAAAATCATTAGCTGCTCACAAGAAAAAAAAGTGTCACATTGTCCTAACCAAAGCCCAGAATTGTGAGGAATCTAATCGCTCCAGAGTGCTCTAAAGTCATTAAGAGTACATAACTACAAAATCAGAGGCCAGTCATCAAAAGAAAGAGCCCATCGGCTGCCCAAATTTGTAAGAAATCTGCAAGCTCCAGAGAGATTTAAAGACATAACAACTATAATTCTAAATCTAAATTCTTTCTTGCATTATCCTGTTGTTGCCATTATCGCCGAAAGTATCAGTCGAAGAATTTGCTTTTCTCTGTATGCAGTGTACGATACACGTAACACACAGCATCATCCAAATATCACCGAGTATTCAGCAAATGCTCCAGCGTCCTGATGCTGCAAGCCTGCACAAACTGATCTATTTAGCTTCTATTGAAGCCCAACAACGTGCAAAATAAGTTTGAAATGTCTTGATGCTCAGAAACCCAAAATCTAATATGATTGCCTCCTCATCATTTGTATAATCTTATGCTACACCTAGAAACTAAAATCACAAGGCAGGAAGGGGGAAAAAAAAATGTAGAAGTTAATTCGTAAGTACCTAGCCCGCTATTGATGAAGTCCAATGTCTAATATCTGACCACATTTCACTGTTCACAGCCAGCAGTAATGACTGGTTTTTATAAATTCTTTTAGAAAAATTCAATCAATTACTCAGGATTTAGGCACATTATTGTCTTATCGTTGTTCCTGATTAGAAAGCAGAA
The DNA here is from genome assembly GCA_038442645.1 of Agave tequilana. Taxonomy (NCBI): domain Eukaryota; kingdom Viridiplantae; phylum Streptophyta; class Magnoliopsida; order Asparagales; family Asparagaceae; genus Agave; species Agave tequilana. The sequence continues at coordinate 18,584 of JAVJIF010032341.1, forward strand.
GCTTAAACTGTGAACATAGATAGAAGCTCACGCTTTCAAGACTGATGCTTCATTTCGCCTGTAACCCAACCGCCAAAGACATGATTTACCAACTGAAAAATGTAAACTTAAACCAAAATTTGATGTTCTGTTGAGACAATTAAAACATATTAGGCTGTAAACATGAAAACCCCTATAACAACTCATGCGTGTATTCCTCAAAATTAAAAATAAAAAACATATAAATAAATAAAACATGATCAAAACAATATAAAAATGCAAAATAAAGAAGAAAAATTCCCTGTATCTTTGAAACATGCAAGAGAGGATGATATCCATTGTATTCAAAATGTATAAATGGCTGTGTAAGCAAGTCCTATAATTCCGTATGTGACTAAGCACCAAATTATTATTAAAATGTAGATACTATATGGCATGCTCATCAAGAATTTAGTTGGTGAGCATCCTATGTCTACAGAGTACTCTATGGTAGCATACAAGTCCCTTGTATACAAAATTTTTCTAGGGCTGTTTGAGCTACTCTTACGTAGATCTGTTTGCAGCGCGAGCCACTGTAGTCTTATTTGTGTGCTAGTCACAATGCTAAACAAGTTACTGTTGAAGAATGGATAATGCATATGCCAGTCTGATGTGTATCCAAGGGCATCAACTTCCAATACAATGCATGTAAGCTTTGTTAGCTAAGGTGTCTATGGGAGTTCTCTGGAGATGGGCAAAGATTACCCGAATGATTTACTATCAGTTCTAAATCCTCTAAAGAGATCTCAAACAGAGATTGGAGTTGCAGACTCTAGGCTAGCCAGCACACTAATGCACGTATCACAAATTATTTTTTTTTGTGGGAGTGGAGAGAGGAATTGGGTTTTAATTTCAAATTTGAGAGTATAATTGTGATTTTACACTTAAATTGAGTGTGTAGATATAAGAGTATTTAAGGTAATTTGGAGGGGAATTTATTTACTAATTTACTGGGTACACTAACTAATGGGTCTACTTACTGGGTTTAAGTAACCGCACTCAAACCTATGGAGTGAAAATGAATAAATTTTTTATTTAATGCCAACCTGTGCCCTTAGATCCTATTATGATCACCAGTTAATTAGCTAAATACTGTTTAATTTCAAGTGTTTGACAAGAATTAGTAGCGTTAATCTTTTTTAATTTTGAGCATTTGAGACATCAGGAGTGAGTTGGTAACACACGAGCAACTCGTGTGGCCAGGATAATAATAAGAAAACAAGAGAAAAAGGGGGAAAAAAAAGTCCGACATAATATTTGATTACAATAACCAATCGCACTACCCACGTGGTGCTCCTCGTGTCACATGCGTCATGATATAATAATGTGACCACGCCCCTAGTCACGTGATGACGCAGACTTCACTCAGCCGTGGCGGGCCCACCACACCCTGCGTCTTTCGTTCTTGCTGTGTGCAGCCTGTTTGCTGTTCAAACCAACAGCATATGGTGGCCCAGCCAGTGCCTCTCACCGCTCACTCAACTGTCCCAAGTCATCATTGCGGGACCCACACCCGATCCTTTTCGGGGCACAAATGAGTGAACCCTGTTTGTTTTGGAGCGGTGGAGTCCCCAAAGAGGAGCAGCAGACAGGTAGTCACGTGAGGGAGGAGGTCGCGAAACTCCCTAATCAGCCAATCCAAGATTTCTTTGGACGGTCCTGATTCACACACTCTAACCCACGTGTATATTAAAATAACAAGCATAAACAACAAGCGAATCGCAGCCGTCCGCCTCAAAATAGTTGCGACCATTCTCCCGTTTTTTCGAAAACACCTTACAAACAATTAATTCTAAAAATCGTCCTCACTTTAATTAATAAAAAAATCGACATCTGATACGTCACATCGGCGGTGGGTCGGTTTGTCGCCTGCGGATGTCAGGATCGTTTTTTAATTCATCCGGGTTTAATAACCCCAGACAAAGCCAAAATTTTTGGCTATGTATTGCTTTGTCTGGAGTTGCCTACCCCGAACAAAGCAATATTTGTTATCTGAATTTTGTTTTGTCCAGCTCCGCGGTTGGACAAGGCCACAATTTAAAAAAAAAAAATAATTCCCTCTCCCCTTTTTCCTCTCCCTACTCCTCTCTCCATCTCTCCTCCTCTAAGACAACCACTGGGCATACCATCGGCTATGAGGCCACCGCCGGCCACGACGAGTAGCAGTAGCCTTCTCCGGGATTAGCAATCCCAGTTTGTCTAGGGTTGTCAATCCCGGGACAAAGCAATATACAAGCCAGAAAAAATTGCTTCGTCAAGGTTTGTCATACCCAATTGAACCCCAAAACGATCCAGACTTTCGCGGGTGCCACGCTGAGGAAGCGAATCGTCTCTGCCGTCGATGTGACGTGTCAGGTCGTTTTTTGAAATTAATTTGAAGAGATGCCGAATTTTGAATTAAGAATTTTTGAGGGTTTTTTTCCCTTTGAACCAGTTTTGGTTCTTAGCTGCTGGGCTCGGTGGTACTAGCTGTAATTAGATGCGAAAACCATGTCCGAGGAATGTTGGTCCCCATTTTATAACACTCGTCGCGACGAGGGCCTCCGTGTTTCTCAGCAGCAGCGCGAACCGCTCACACCCGTAGGCATCTGAGATTTTGTCGGAGTTGCTTTTTTCTTCTTTTCTCAAGGGGTAAAAAGAACAAACAGGTGATCGGCGAAGAGAGATCGAGCTCGAGCTCTTGCGATCAGATCTAGGGTTTTGTTTGTGTTTTTGAATAGAGAGGAGAGAGCAATGGAGACGAAGGCTAAGGATGTTGGAATCCTCGCCTTGGACATCTACTTCCCTCCCACTTGCGTTCAGCAGGTAAATTTCAAAGTTGCTGCTTCTTTTACTGTTTCTTTTCCTTGAAATTTTCTTTTTCGGCTGTTGCTTTGCTTTGAGTTTTGGATAATTCACGGCATGATTGTGTGGGGGTCTCGAAAATGGCGGGGAAATTAAGGGCTCAACTAACTTTGTCATTGCCTATGGACCCATCCTCATGCTATTTGCGGTGGATGCTGGGTCCCGAGTTGTCTCGGTGATTTTTCTTTTAATTAATTAATTTATGTAATTTTATAATTGGTTTTCGTGCTTCTTCTCCTCTTCTGCTTGCGTAGAATGGCTAGGCTTTAAAAATGTGAATCCTTTTGGGATTTTTAATGAAAAGTGGGGAAATTTTGTTCTTTTAAAGGGCAGTGTTTATTTATTGTTTTGTATTTAGTTTGTGCCGTTGATTCGTGTTTCTTCTCCTCTCTTATTTGCAAAGAATGGGTAGGAACAGCTGGGTCTAAGAAAAGTGAAAAAAATTATTTTATTTGGAATTTTTATCTAGAAGGGATTTTTTTTGTCCTTTTAGTGGCATTTGTCACGGAGAAGAACAGATGGCATTGTGTGTTATATTGTTATGATGAATATTTCTATTTCTAGTGAAACTTTTCAAAAATGTTTTGCGGATTAATTCTGCAATTCCTGTTCTTTTGAGAAAGTTTTGATATTGAATTTCATTGCAGGAAGAGCTTGAAGCTTATGATGGGGCAAGCAAGGGAAAGTATACAATTGGGCTGGGGCAGGATTGCTTGGCATTTTGCACAGAATTGGAAGATGTCATCTCAATGAGGTCTTGAATCGTTATGCATTTGGAATTTGTCTGTGTCTTTATTACCCAAAACGCACATTGATTTGGATGGTAGCTTGTCATGTTTATAGGGGATTTCTTGTGCAGCTTGACAGTTGTTACGTCACTCCTTGAGAAGTACCAGATTGATCCAAAAATGGTTGGGCGATTGGAAGTTGGTTCAGAGACGGTCATCGACAAGAGCAAGTCTATAAAGACTTGGCTGATGCAAATATTCGAGGTATATTACTGGCCTTTTTGAGAATTTGAGAAGCAAAACTTTGGTTTTTATGAAATAATAGAAGAAGCTTCGAAGTCCAAACAACCACAGCAATATGAAATCATTTATGACATAGCTCCATCACTAAAAGCTGAAACTTCTGCCGAAAGCTCTATACCGTGCTGTGGTAAATTACTTGGCTGACTACCTTAACTCTGTTGCTGCTTGTCCAGATGCCTAAAAAAAATTGAGAATATTGCGTGTAATATGTCAAGATGAAGTAGAAGTTACAAATTTTTCTTAAACATTTTTTTATGATCTCCTTCACCATAAACCATCAGCATAATACAGGAAAAAAGCAGGTCCAGCCCGCTCAGTGAAACTAAAAACCTAGGCTGTTTTCTAATGCAATGATTGAAAAATCGCGAAACAAAAAGATGAAATAAATATTTGTATATGAAAAGAAATGTCAAGCTACAACATGAGCTGGAAGAAATTAAAATCTTGGAAACTAAATCACCTGATATTGGGGTCTTTGAAGCGAGAGGAATTACACATCTCCCAGTCAAGATATATCCGTATCTCTCAGTTTGATTCTAAAGTAGACAACAATGCAGCAATAGTACAGACTTTACCTTTCGCCTTTTTTTGGTTGCTGAACATAGGCCGGAAGTAGGAATTGAATCTTGGACACCCACAAACCACTCTTTTACCAGGCCTCACTGGCTTTTGCCTTTTTCTTACAATACTTGTTGGAGAATCATGTTAATAAGCTTCCAAGAAAGTTCAAGTTTCAAACTTGCATTGGTGAGAATTAACCGGCTTTGAACCTGAAAATCTTTTCACGAGTCCTTCACTTTTAGTGTATGACACTAGACATCATCTTCGATGTCACTGATACTTGTAGCAATTTATGTGTGGCCATTTACTCCTTTCTGGTAAAATCACATGTATGAGTACGTCAGTGAATGGTATTTGCCTTGGTCATATAATTTCAATACATGTTATGTACTTCAATTAGATGATTCATGGCTCTAGCTGATCATAACAAAGGTCTGTTATGAATAATTTTCTTCTTCATTTATATTATATATGAGCACTTGCTTTTTCTTAATATGGATAGAATCAACAAATTCAGTTGCTATCTGTTTTGTTGTTTGTAGTATTTTGAAACCTAATTTTTTGTTTTCACAAATAATTTCTATTAAATTATATATGGTATGATCCAAATTTTATGGGAATCCAGGAAAGTGGCAATACTGATATTGAAGGAGTTGATTCAACAAATGCATGCTATGGGGGAACAGCTGCTCTGTTCAACTGTGTAAATTGGGTGGAGAGTAACTCATGGGATGGGCGCTATGGGCTTGTTGTTTGTACAGACAGTGCGGTATGATATCTGAAACTTTCTATTTATGGCTGTCTCAGTTGGGAGATTTTTACCATTTCTTTCATTCTTTGAGTGAACTCGCAAAAATTGGTGTGGTCTTAGGCAACTCTTGGCAATATTCCTGTTAAATTTGTTTGCTTGATTATTATTATTGCTAATGAAAAATGCCCGATAATTTTGAATAAATCTGCATATCCAGAAACACAAATTAAAAATCCTACCTTTTACTTCATTTCTTGAATAGTTAATTAATCAGCGGGGTTACTTTTTTTGGAAATAATTATCACTGTATCTTTATCTTTTCTGATGTAATGTTTCCTTTATTTTTTCAGGTTTATGCTGAGGGCCCAGCTCGGCCAACAGGTGGCGCAGCTGCTATAGCAATGTTGATTGGGCCAAATGCTCCAATTGCTTTCGAGAGCAAATATAGAGGGACCCACATGTCTCATGTTTATGACTTTTACAAGCCAGATCTAGCAAGCGAATATCCGGTTTGCTTCTTCATCCTTTCCCGCCCTTTTTCTTGTTTCCTTTGGAATGTATAGTTTTTTTTCTTCCTTGTCTATGAAAAGATTCTAGTGAAGTAATTTGCTTCTGTGCAAAAGCTACAGCCACTCTTGCGACTGGAAGTGCCTGACTCTTAGTATCAAACCATGTAGCCCCTTACAATTTGAGTGAATAACATAGTAAAGGTCCATTAATTGTGAATGAGTTTTAGGATTATTGCTTTAAAGTAGTAGCTGCATTGTGAGCAATGTGATGCACTACATCGTCAGTTCTTTGGCATGTATATTTATATAAATCTTGCATTTATTACAAATATTTGTTTTTATAGGTTGTTGATGGAAAACTATCACAAACATGCTATCTCATGGCACTAGATTCATGCTACAAACGTTTTTGTAACAAGTAAGTGACAATCAAATGTTTTTCAAATGTCTTCTTTTGGAAGATTAATTTCCTGACTTTTATTCTACTCCAATATATTTCTTGTAATCAGGTATGAGAAATTTGAGGGAAAACAGTTTTCAATCTCTGATGCTGATTATTTTGTGTTTCATTCTCCATACAATAAGGTATGTATGTGATTTTAGGTCATGCTTATCTTGTGCGTGCCATTCAATACACTTAATGACTGATCCGATGTGAATTTTTTTATACAGCTTGTGCAGAAAAGTTTTGCTCGGTTGTACTTCAATGACTTCTTGCGCAATTCCAGGTGCTTACATATCTTATCTTTAATGGTACATGATATCATTTTTGTAGTAGTGAGGGAAATGTTTATAACTCACCGTACTCATCTGGATGCATGATGTTATGATATCCAACAGGGATTTACAAGGTTATAATTTCAGAATACATTAAACTTTAACAGTTTATCTAACCTGTTATAAACAATAAACTAGTGAGTTATATATTAGAAAGAGAGATAACTTACTTCATTGATAGATAGATTCTTAAGCGTTAATCTTGAACTGTGCCGGTGAATGGACAATCATAATATTGGATAATTAGAAATATGTGGGTTATACTCTTATTTAAACTAGGGCAATCAAAGATCACATGATAAGAGAGCATTTCTTTTTGCCCAAGCGATCACATAATGTTGATATTATTCCTGCAGAAAAAATACTACTTATAAAAATCTAGTTATTACTTGTCTGCAGAATATATCATGTCAAAAATCTTATCAGTTCTGACATAAAGCTACTAGAGTATCTTGTCATATGTTTGTCAAATAAGATAAACATGAGTTTACTGGATCCCATGAGACAAATATTGTTGGGGCTAGAGCATGCCAAGAACACAAACCCTAGATGCACAAACACACACAAAGAGAGAGGGAGACAAGGATTTACGAGGTTCTGCAAGATGCCTACTCCCCGGGGCAGAAGAGAGAGCTATTGATGATTTACATAAGATTACAAGAGGATTACAATTGGTTCTCTCAAGAACTCACTCAGAAATCCCCCTTTTTTCACAAAATGGGTTACATCCTCTATTTATAAGGAGAAGAAGAAATCCTCAAATCCACAACAGTTCAAGTCCAGAATCACCTCTGACCTGACTGTCGGTCGACTGACCGGTCGACCAACTCAAGTGCGCGGTCGACCGCCCTGTCGTTCGCACAAAGTCCTTCAATCTTGCAGGACTTACTAGATTTGTCGGTCGATCGGCTAATCAACTGGGTTTCTCTTCTGTATCATCTTCGATCGACTGAGCGATCGATCGATCTAAGCCTTATGCATGTCGGCCGATAGCCGGGTCGATTGAAGTCCTGTCATAGAGTTAAAAAACTATATATCTTATTTTTGCCTCTCTCTACATTCTCCACCTCGGTGAAGATTTTTCAAATCTAAAACGAACTCCAATGAACAAACGATCTCGGCAAAATCGACACATGATCTTGGCTTGAGCGCTCCGGGCGAAATTGACACACGATCTTGGTGAAATCGACACAAGATCTCAACTTGGCCGAACGGACCAATCAGTTTCAAAAACAAAAACGAATCACCAGCATACTTACAATTGATTTCAAATGATCACATCGGACCAAAATTAAGTTTGTCGTCCCCTCAGGAAGCTCTATCCAAACTCTAATATCAATTGTAAAGATTTCAAATTTCCGCTCAGTCATCTAAACAGAATGTACCATACATGCATTTCTAACACTTCATCGAAGAGAATCAAACCATATGAGCCGACCAACGAACGTGTCTTCAACTCAGCAACTGAATGGAACACCATTCCAAATGATCTCACAAAGAACCCAACATGAGCCAATGTTGACTTAACAACTGACTGGCACTCCAATCCAATTGTCTTCAAGATGGTCTAATCAAATCTGAGTAGAGCACACCACATAATCAACTTCAACTCAACAAACTGGATGCACGCCCCCTTATGCAAGCTCAATTATCTTCTCGAAGATCAAATGTTTATCGAGATCACAACTCTTCACCTCTACGTGAAGTTCAACTCTTCACCTTTACATGAAGTTCAACTCTTCACTTAGTACTTGAAGTCCAAATTTTAGCTTTCGCCGCCAAATCTCGAGAACTCAAATAGCTTCATATGGGTTGCACCACCAAACGACTGCGCCATCACGACTGCCTACGTACCCTCTGCCCAGGGATCAAGCCTCTCGTAGTTCATCCAAATTAGCTCCACTCAGCTCAACCAACTCTCTTCTTTGCAACAACGAACTCAACTGGTCGAGTCATATGAACCCCATTAACATGAGATCCATGTTTCATTACAGCCCACCTCCCTTTGGCTCATCTAGCTATACATCTGAGCAATCTTTTCAACATGCTCAGTATCCATATCAGCTACTCGATCTCCACCCAGTGTCACGACTGATGGAATCCCAGACGATACTGAACCAACTGGACAATGTGGAGTAGCATTAACCTCCACCCGCTGTGATACTTTCGACTTGGTCTTCATTGTCTCCACCTGCTGGGAGACTATAGGCTTCACCATTGAAGCCTCATCCAATGTGACATGTCTGCTCGAGACATACTCTTTGTTTTTTGAATCTCATAACTTGTAACCTTTCAAGTCTTTCTTGTATCCCAAAAACACCAATTTGTTCACCTTAGAGTCCATCATGTCTTTCTTGATATCAACATAGGCCGAACAATCAAATACTCTAAGTGAACCATGATCACGAGCAGTTCCACCTGACCAAATCTTCAAAGGAATCTTACCTCCTACCGCAGTCGTTGGTAACCTATTTAAGAGATGACTAGCATACTCAATCGCCTCAGTCTAAAACTATTTGTCCAACGATGCACTAGATAACAAATACCGAACCTTCTCCATCAAGACACGGTTTATCTTTGGCTACACCATCTTTTCCATCTGTGAAGTAGGTCTCGATACCATTGTTCTGACCAAATTGCAGGAAAGAATCTTTGTACTCCTCAACATGATCATACCGGAGCACCTTGATCTTCTTACCTGTCCGATTTTTCATTAGATTTTTTCACTTCACTAACAGCTCCAGGGCTTCAATTCTCTCTCATAGGGTATACCCAACAACGCCTAGACTAATCATTTACAACTGAGACAAAGTACCGATGGCCTCCAAGTGATGCATTCTTGGTAGGACCCCAAACACCCACGTAAACCAAACTCAAGAAGACCATGCAAATGGTGAGTATCGGTGCCGAATTTTACCTTCTTGTCCAGAACACTACTGTCACGTGCTTTCAAATGGCAGGTCGATGCATCCCTAATGTTTGATCTGACTTCAAGGCAACTTGTCCGTGTCCACTGTGCCATGATCTGGTAGAATTGCCATTAAACTGTCTTGAATACGCTAATCCAGTAACTACACTACCCATCAAGTAATACATCATGTTGCGTCTAATGTCCTTCAGAACAACCAACAAGCCACTAGACATCTTAAGAACGCCTTCTCCAAGAGTCCCTATTCTTTCAAAGCTCCAACGGAGATCAAGTTCTTCGTTATAGGAGGAATATATCTTACCTCCTTCAACTCTCTCAATGTCCTATCATATATCCTGATACGAACTGTACTCTTACCAAGCAACAGGCATGTGTGATCATCTCTCATGGACATCAAACCGTCATCCAACTCCTCAAAACTAGCAAACAACTCCCTTCTGGACAAATGTGGTGGGTAGAGGCCGTATCCAATACCCACTCAGACGCATCTGAATGACAATCTGATGGTGCAATAGTAAGTGAAAAGTAAGAGGAGTCAGAATTATTACCATCCGACCTCATGACATTAACCTCTGATCGTGACTATTTCTTCGACTTATTGAGCTTTGGACAATCACTATTTCAGTGTCCTTTCTCTTTACAGAAGGCACACTGATCCTTTTTAATTTGCGATTACCAACCATGGGCTTCCACTTGGATTTCTGCTGATTCCTCTTCTTTGGTTTGGATTACTTCCTCTCGCGGCCAATATCTCTGCTGATGTGACACTAATAGAACACTCCTTGTCGTTCCTCCTCAGTTCGAGATTCACAAGAGCAGTGATCACTTTCTTGTAGCTAAGGGATGTTCTCCCATTGATCAATATAAGCACAAAGGTTTCATATTCCTTATCAGGGAGAGAACTCAACAATATCAACACCTTATCTTCATCATCAATCAGTACATTCAAGTTTGCCAAATTTGCGAGAAACTTTCACTAATGGAGGTTCTTCTCTTCAACGGGAAATGGTAAAGTCTCCTCTTCAAACACAAGCGGTTCTTAACCCTCTTTGTCAAGTACTTGCTCGCGAGGGTCTCTCAATCTTTTTCGCAGAAGTCTCATTTATCACATCATACTTTAGATCCTGTGTTAAGAAAAATCTAATGACGCCACACACCGTTCGATTTATTTTCTTCCAAACCTTCTATACCTCTGCAGATCTTCTCTTGAAACTCAAGAGTATCCTCCAAATTTTGCGCATTCAGCGCATCCATTACCTCATATCTTCACAATACAAAAGAGCTTGTGTCATCAAACTTTACTCCATCTATCTTCATGTGATGAACACTCTGAATGTTCTTTACTACAAAAGAATTACTCTCACTGGATGTTTCTCTGGCCATTTCCCCAATATTCTCAACCACACAAATGGAGCAACTATGGAATGAAACTACAAATGATAAAATTCAATTTTTTTTTACCTCCAATGAAAACCCTAAGAAAAGTTTTCAATTGATCTCTCCACCAAACGATTGAAGACGAGATCCAATATTGTAAAAATATGATTTTTATCCCTTCAAAGTCCCAGATCCACAAGATCCAATTTCCAATCAAGATTCACTCCACCAAACGAAGCCCAAGCATTGCCTAGAGCTCTACTTGTTGCGGCTAGAGCATGCTAAGAACACAAACTGTAGATTCACAAACACACAAGAGAGAGAGAGAGAGATAAGGATTTAAGAGGTTCGGCATGATGCCTACATTCCCGGGGCAGAAGGGAGAGCTATTGATGATTTACACAAGAGTACAAAATGATTACAATTGGTTCTCTCAAGAACTCACTCAGAAATCTCCCTTTTCACAAAATGGGTTACATCTTCTATTTATAGGGAGAAGAATAAATCTTCAAATCCAGCAGTTCAGTTCAAAATCATCTCTGACCCGACTGTCGACCGGCCGGTCGACCGGCCCAAGTGCGCGGTCGACCGCCCGGTCGACAACACAAAGTCCTGCAATCTTGCAGGACTTACTGGATTTGTCGGTCGATCGGCCGGTCAACCGAACAACTGGGTTTCTCTCATCTCTATCATTTTCGATCGATCGAGCGGTCGACCGATCTAAGCCTTGTGCATGTCGGTCGACTGAGCGGTCGACTGAAGTCTTGTCATAGAGTTAAAAAACTCTATCTCTTGTTTTTGCCTTTGCTCTACAAATAGCTTCAAGGAATTAAACCCGACTTAAATCCACGTGTATTATTGTTTCATATATTTGATTTAGTCCTTTAGGTAGAAAATAAAATCACTTACCAGGTAGTTTTTACGTATTCTTCTTCAGCATATTTTATTTTCTGGTGCACTTCTGTACATAAATTTATATATGACAATACAGTTGTTGAATAGTGTGACTATGGAATATCAAAACTTTTTATATTAAGATAGTTTTCTTCAATTGTTGGTTTTATTGATCAGTTTGTGCCTTAAGTAACCAATATGTTGGAGTATGTATGTGATACTTGATATGTATTAAAACGACAAATGTATACAAAAGATGATTCAGAGATGTGCTAAAGGTTTTGAGTGTGATTGTTTTTTCTGGAGGAATGGAATATAGCCACCTCTGAATGTGATTGTTTGTTATTTTAAATGATTTAAAATAGATAGAACAGAGAATTATCGGATCATTTGTTAGGCTTTGTATATCCTTCTTCTAATATGCAAAGTGTTGACATTATGTGGCTCAAAGCAAAGCAACCCAACCTGTCCACTGTCTGAATCCATGACGTAAATACTTGTACGTCTTTTGCAATATTTCCAGTGAATGCATGACACATCTGGACAATCCCTGTGCTTGTTAATTTTGACATGCGATGTAATTCCCTCACACATCATTAAACCTTGTTGTTTGCGTGATGGCATAGGTGAAACTACGTAGCTTGTAGTTCTCATTTGCATTTGGGTAGAAAGGAAATTATATTCACGCACTTGAACTGCAAACTAGAACCACCATTGCATGTGAAAGCGGTAAGCATATCATGACATTGTCATTGGCCAAAAAGTTTTGTTCTTTTGTGTAAGTTTGTGTGTGTGTGTGTGTGGATACACGTGAACGTGCGTGTTTGTGGGCTTGCCCATGTATGCGCCGTGTCGAGAAATTTCTGATTATTAGCATGATTTCAGAGGGTTCTGTTAGCGAGATAGATGCTGGTTCTGGAAATTCTGTTAGCAAAATGATCTCCACTTGACTTGTTGGTAAATTTCAAGAATAAAAAGGAAATATAGTTTTCTATTTTGTTTTAATAAATTGTTATTGTGAAATGCTCTTTGGAGTCAGAGTATGTCTTTAGCTGTTGGAGGATATGATCTGGGTGATGTATACATTAGAGTTTGACTGCTTGGTGCCGATCTAGGTAATGTAAACATAAGAGTTTGACTGCTTGGTGCCTCTTCTTCCCTTTTTCTTTCCTTATTTGCCATGTTCATTTTCTTTATTTCAGAGCAGTTCTAGATGGTTTGATTTTAACTTTATAATATGGCCCATTTCAAATTTATTCCGAGGTATATTTTTAAAAAAAATGGTATCAGGGATCCCCCATTGTTTTATGGTTTGATGGAGCCAAATTCTATTTGTTTTAGTTCTCTAGATTCTCGTTGCAAGCTTTCCGGTCAGATGTTCGTTACAAAGTCTGAAGCATTTTTGTTCCAAATTTTTTTTTTAAAATTTGTATTAGCTTTGTTGAGAAGGAAGCAAGAGAAAAGCTAGAGCCTTTTGCGTCCTTGTCTGGCGATGAAAGCTACCAAAGTCGTGACCTTGAAAAGGTGATTCACTGAAGTAATGTAGTTTTATGGACATTTTCTTCTGGGAAATCTGTTTTTACTCACCCATCTATTGAATGTAACGCGCAGGCTTCTCAACAAGTTGCTAAGAAGTCGTATGATGAGAAGGTTCAACCCTCTACTTTGATACCAAAACAAGTGGGAAACATGTATACGGCATCACTTTATGCAGCATTTGTATCTGTTCTTCACAACAAACATAACACTCTGGTGAAACTCTTAACATTCTTATTTATGTGATATACTTTTATAATATTGAACTTGTCATTTTCCTAAACATTAGTAGCGTTTGCTGTCATTAGGTTGGTCAACGGATCGTGATGTTCTCATATGGGAGTGGCTTATCATCCACAATGTTCTCATTCAGGATCCAAGATGGTCAACATCCCTTCAGCATATCAAATATTGCTAATGTGATGAATGTCAGCGGGAAGCTGGAGCTTAGACATGTGGTATGCCTCCTGTTCTCTTTTGCAAGTATTTTGCAGTTTAAGATTTCTCTGAATCATTATCTTTGTCATTTGATCCCTTCTGTCAATATCTACTGGCATAGAAAATGTAATAGGTACAATATGAGACTTTTTTTTTTAAAAAATTACACTTACAATGACTTGAGCCTAAAGTTCAATCATATTGTAACAAATGAAGTTTCAGTTGACAACCTCTGTAGAAACTTAGGAATCAAAGGAGAAAAGCAACTTGAATTATGAGGAACATTGTAGTCTTGTTAGGATTTAAAAGGAAAACGTTGACCCAATTTATGAGTGAGAATTTTACTGATATAAAATATGCAGCAATTTTTACCCATAAAGTACTTTTGGTTTGAATTTTTTAAAAAAAAAAAAAAAAAAAAGGGAGAGGAGATCCTTTATGAAACTAAACAAATATGAGACCGAAACTGTCACCCGGGTATCCATAATTGTGAAAAGCCATTTATAGGATTGCACATGTTTGGAGAAATGATTATATTAAGAAAGTTATTTGATGGGAAATGTGGGTTATGCAACTAAAAACAATGTGGTTCCCTATTAATTTTTTCCATTGAGCAACATGGGTATCTGGTGTTACCAGCGGGTTAGCTCATTGGTAATACCCTCCCTCCTCTCAATGGAGAGGTTTAGAGTTCATTGCCCTGCAGTTGTCGAACACGGAATTTAATTTGGGTAATTTAGTGATGGGTGTGTGTGGCTGGAGGGCGACCTCCATCCTGTTTCTCAAAAAAAAGGGGTATCTGGCATTCATTCATCTCAAGTATGGTCATGAATGTGGACTGTGGTGCACTAGTAGGAATATCTGAATAGGTCCATGCAGAAAGGTTAGAACATGCTGTTGTTCTTAATCTCAAAAACTCTATTCAATGTGACATAAACATCTTGATCGAGTTAATCTGTGGGATTTAGTATATTCTTCCTTGTCTAATGCCAGAAGGGACTAAAATTGGAGTTTAACCTAATATCAGTGGCATCTTACTTGTGTCCATATTCAATCTGAATCCAAATTTGAATTTACAAACAATGGATATTGAATTCTATTTCAAAGATTATCTATACTCATAAATATCCGATAGAAGGGCATAAGTACAAATGTGAAAGTACCTATATGAGCACTGTTAACACCCCTACTGCAAAGTATAAAAGTATAGAAGGCTCCTACACCCACTTCGTATCTGTTTTATTACAGTCCTATTGTAAAGTATAAGCGGCTTGTTGAGTTGATCTATTTTTTCCCATAAAAGAAAAAGAAAAAGGAACAAGTTGTCCATGAGTGGACATCTACACAATTCATTTAGTCAATGAAGTGAACAACTCCGCGCTTGACACAGGGTTCCTAACAGTCTTATTTACTAGTGTTCAGTTGTGGTTATAATGATTACATTGATGTGGGGAACACCATTTAAGCTAATTATGGAAATAAGCTCACAGAATAACTTCTTTAATTTTTTGGAATAACTCTTCTTTAATTCTTTTTTGAGGATAACTCTTCTAATATACATAAACTGATACATAAGATTCCCATTGTTAACTTTTACTACCACAGAAAAAAAAAAAAATCTTTCCCTTCTCTTGGGTCCATAGCATGTAATCCTTTTGCACATATAAGGATCTGCTGGCAGCAGATGTGAAATGGATGACAAAAGTATATTTAAATGCTGTATATAGAAGCTTATTACTTGTTGGATGCATGATTAGCTTCCAACGTTTGTGATCATGGTTATCTTTTATGAGTGTTTGGTTGTAATAGCTTCAATCAGATTAACCTGTGATGTACTTTCAGTTTCCACCAGAAAAATTCATTGAGACGATGAAGCTGATGGAGCACCGGTACGGAGCTAAGGACTTTGTCACAGCAAAAGACACAAGCCTGCTGTCCTCTGGAACATTCTATCTCACCCAGGTCGATTCCATGTACCGAAGGTTCTATGCAAAGAAGGGCTCGGATGGCAAATCGAGCGCTGCTGCTGCCAATGGCTCAATGGCCAACGGTCACTGATGATGATACCGGGGACGATCTCATTGTGACAAAAATGGACGTGAAAATAACCCCATGATATTGTTAGCTTTTTCCTCCCCCTCCCATGGTGGTGTGGGTTGATTGTGTTTTATTTTATTTGCGAGGCCTGTTAACTTATTTGGTTAATTATTTTAGTTCATTTTCCTAGCTTTGTTGGTTGCTATTATGATTTGTATGCTACAAGTAAATAAAGCAAGGAGAAATGATTTTCTTGGGATTAAAGATCCCTAAAGTGGGGAGATTGAGTGGGCCCTACAGAAGTCATTCTCATGTCCTTGTCTTTCTTCTTACTTTCTAATAGATTCCTTGGAGAGTCTCTTTTCCAACCATCAAGGTGTGGGGTCTGCTTGAAAGCAAAGGTAAAACAAACAAGATATGGATATGGGCTGTTTGGGGTGTCTACTTCTTTGCGGCTGAGCCCAAGCTGGATTAGTAAATGGGCCTATTGGGCTGTTGAGCATCAGCCAATTGTTTAGTTTCACTGTAAACCTTGCCTCTGCAAGCAAAACTCTAATAAATTCATCTGTTGCAGGTGGATACGTCGTATTTACTTACTTGTGACTTTATGTCACAAGTTGCAATTGTATTTACAGGCTATTTGGTTGCACTAAGGAGGCAGACGTTACCAAAATTGTATACAAACTTAAGTGCTTTATTTTCCTCAAAAAAACTCAAGTGCTTTATGACCAATGAATTATTTCTAGGAGCACTTATGATGTGTGTTACCAAAATTCTTCGATTCAATCCAAAAAGAGAAGGAGCAAAAAAATTTTGTGGAATCATGAGCTGTTTGGCTTTATCGCAATGACTTCCTACATAACGATGGCGATGACAGGGATACATGATTTTTACGTGAAACTCAAATCGGGAAAACTACGAGGAGGAAGAGAAAGGTCCACTATAATCTATCAATTTTCAAGAGTTAGTTATAGGGATTGTTTAGAGTGTCTCTAAATCAGAGTTGGCTGTGAAAGTAGAGGCAAAGTCTTGGTGTTGGGCCCAGAGAGAGGATTCCGATCCCCCTTCTCGTTGGAGACGAGGGTCCATTTATATCGAGCTGTTGGCAGTGAATGAGAGCTGACAAGATTCCTGTAACTCCATGACCTTCATATGTGAATTTCTTGTAACAATCATGATTATAAGCGCTGGACTGTTGGGATTGCATAGAGAGAATTTCTTCATTATCCATAACCGTCCACCTCGAATGCACTTCAGCATGAGAGAGGAAAAATAGCGTAATTGCAGACTGAGATTTCGGTGGTCACTACTGGAAACTCCGGGGTGAAGTCAGAAACTTTGAACTGTGAGTGACTCTAGAGGGTGATGTCTTCAGAATATGAGGTAGCTCCGAGATGACTTTAGGTATGGCCTGGAGTGATTTCGGGGGTTGTCGATATCTTCGGGAGGATCCATGTGATGGTCCCAATTTTTAATCACCGAATTAATTAATCCATTCTATAATCTTCATAATCATCTCCAAACTTATCAGAAATTTCGACAGTATCTCCTCTATAATTAGGAGTCTATCATAATACATGCTTAACAATTTTCGGGTAAAATCAACCTACTTAGTCAACTTTAAAATTTAAACTTCAACAACTCAACTTATATGCTAAAAATATGTTTACGTGAATACATCTCTCAATAGAAGCTATATATTACTTACCTCAAGATCCGAGGTCCAAAATCAAGTTTTGATCAACATATACATAATACATCCCAAATCCATCTTCAAGTCTTAACATGAACTAATACACACTTAAATATATAAATAGTTTCAAAAGTTATCTAAAAATGTTAGGGAATACGAATTCTATAGTGTATAGAGTTGTATTGATATATGAAATGTGTAAGGAGTAGAATAGGAACATGAGTGGGTTTAGGACTTCTTTTATTATAAATATGATTGAGTGAGAGGAGCGGTCTCAAAACCTCTCTCTCACCACCAGCCCCCCACCCCCCCCTCTTTTTCAAAATCTCTGATTACTTTGACATGGTATCAGAGCCACTCAATCTAACACTAAAACCCTAGTTTCAAAAAAAAAATCACTGTTCATCATCTTCCTCGCTCGTCTTCCCCTTCGAGTTCGCATCAACTCTAATCTTGCCCGCCACAGACCCATCAAACCTATCACCCGCTCGTGTTTATCATCTTCCCCTTCGAGTTCATCATCTTCCCTGCTCGTGTTGCCCTTCGCCCGGTCACCGCCATCACCACAGACCCATCAAACCCATCCATCAGATCAAACCCATCAACATCGTCTTCCTTTTCAGATCAAACCCATCGGCGCTTCAAATCAGCCCGATCAAACCTATAAGCAGCCTCTTTAGATCAAATCCATCAGCTTGATCAAACCCATCAAACCCATAACATCTCCTCCAATCATCCCTCGCCACCTCTTCCGCTGCTAACGCCTTTTCTCTTCACCATCGCGACTTCTCCCCTTTCGGTACCCTGCTCTTTCCTCTCGGCGTCTTCTTCCCTGGTGTGGCCACCACCCCTCTTCACCGTTGGAGGAGATTTTTTTCAAAAGGAAAAAGAAAACCAGATCATCACTCACGTGCTCACGTGTGGGTTATGGGCTTGAGCTAGGAATTGTGCTCACGTTCTCAGTGACTGGATAAATGCAGTAAGTTATTTTGGGATTTTCTTTTTGAAGTATAAAGTCAATAAGGTGTTTTTGGGATTTTCGGAGAAGGGATTTTCTACAATTCATCTGTTTCATGATGGCCGACTCTACTGAGACAAAGACAGGTGAGTCTAGTGGGATAACGACTCAGACGAGGATTTCATAGTTAGTTTTTGGTAAAATTATAGATTAAAAACTTGATGGGAATAATTACCTGCACTTGAAGAAGGTTATTGAAATTTATGTGAGTAGTTGCGGAAAGATTAGTCATTTGTTGGCGAACCCTCCTACTCCAATGACAAATGCTTGGACACTAAATGATAACGTTCTAATACATCAGATACTGACCACAATGAAGCCCAAAATTCAAGATTTGGTTCTTCATTGCATTACTGTAAAGGAGTTACAGTCTTTTCTAAAAGATCTCTACGGAGGAAGCGACACCATCAATAGGGCGTATGACGTTATTCTGGAGCTGTTTCAAAAGAAGCAGAATGGTCAGCGTATGGATGCTCACTACAGAGAGTTCAATTGCCTAGAAGAGGAACTTCGATAGATATTTCTCATCAAATCTGATGTAAAACAGATTCAAAACTAGTGGAACCTGTTGATGGTACTGACGTACTTGGATACTTTCGATCCGATTTATTCGTCAACTAGGCCTCAGATTATATGGAGCTCTGCTGTGAGCTCCTTACTGGAGACATCATTTCTTGAAGACTGTCATTCTTGAGGTGATATCTGACACTATTATAGCAGCATCAGATCGATCTGCCCTAGCATCACAGGGAAGGGTGACCGCTGGTGGACGAAGAAGAGGCTATGCTAACATGGAAGGAAGATGAGGCTACACTTATGGACACCTTGGACGTCGCGGTGGTACTAGAGGCAGACGAGGAGGTCCTTGAGGAGGATGAGATGTCTCGGTGGTATATTGCTACTACTGCAAAGAGCTAGGTCATATAAAGTATCAGTGCCCCTTCTGAAATGAAAACCAACGAGAGGTGCACACTTCTCTGCCACTATTTCAGATAACGAGCAGCTGCGACATCAGTTCGAGTAGTTCCAGATTCTTTTAGCAGCAACAGAACACATATCTTCAGTCTTCTTCTTTTTTTACTGATCAAACATGTAATTTTATATCTTATCTTACATTGTCTATTTCTCATACTTGGATTATAGATTCAGGGGTGACTGATCACATGACTGAGAACCGAGGTATTATGTCCTCTTTTACTCCTGTCTTACACTCTAAAATTGTAGTCTTAGCAAATAGATCTCGCAGTCCTATTTAGGGTTTTGGCACTGGCACTGGCACTACTGCTCATACTCTTCCTTTATCATCTGCCTTTTATTATCTCGTTCCCTTATAACTTATTGTCAGTAAGTAAGATTACCAAAGTTCTAAATTGTACAGTGATATTTTTTCCAACACATTGTATATTTCAGAAGCTTGGGACAAGGAAGACGATTGGCACAGGACGTGACCGAAATGAACTGTATGAGTTATAGTTGGCATCCGATTAAGTGGCTTGCATTAGTACTTCTTCAACATTGAAATGCCTTTGTTCGTTAGGTCACCCTTCTCTACATGTACTAAAACTTCTTGTTCTCTCTTTAGGTCAGATTTCATCCTTCAAGTGTGAGTCTTGTCAGTTAGGGAAGCACCATCATGTCTTTTATCGTAGTCGTGTCAATAAGAGGGCTGATAAGTTATTTGGTTTAGTTCATTCTGATGTATGGGTCCATGTCCATTACCTTCAAAATTGGGTTTTAATTATTTTTTCAGTTTTGTGGATGATTATTCTCAAGGTACATGGATACATATGCTAAAATCTCGTTTTGATGTGTTTTTATGTTCAAAATTTTTTATTCAAAAATTAAGAATCAGTTCAGTTCTAATATTAAAAGTTTGCTATCTGATAATGTTAAAAAAATATTTTGATAATCACTTCAGTCAATTTTTAGAAGAAAATAAAATTTTACATCAATTCTCATGTGTTTATACTCCTTAACAGAATGTGGTAGCTGAACATAAGAATAGACATCTTCTGAAAATTGCTATGACTCTTTTATTTTATAGATAAGTACTAAAAGAATTTTGGGGCGAGGCCATTTTAACTGCTTGTCACTTAATAAATCGAATACCATCGTCTACACTGCAAAATAAAATCCCATATTCCATTCTGTACCCAGGCTCAATTTTGTTCTCTCTGCAGCCAAATTTTCTTGGGTCTCTCTGTTTTATCTATAATCATAACCCTCATAAAATAAAACTTGACTCTAAATAACTTAAAGGGATTTTCCTTGGTTACTCTAGAGCTCAGAAAGGTTATAAATATTTTTATCCATTTATAAGCCGATATATTTTGTCTGTAAATGTAACCTTTTTCAAGTCTAAACATGAGATTTTCACATCTTCTTCTTCTTCTACGTTAGAGGATGACTATGATTATCTATTCTATCGGAAAACGTTAATCAATAGCGGTGAGTCCACATCTGAAAATGTGATTGGTAAAAATCTAATTTGATTTTCGGATTCACTTTAGACCTATACACGACGAACAATTTCTGCTCCTGTGCCGCCACCAACCTCGGTACCAAGCCCTGCGCAAGCATCGAGCGAGACTATCACTGTTCAATTACTTGGTAATTCTACTACTAATGATCTTTCCGTTGCACTTCAAAAGGCAAACATACTTATATACTGAACATCCTCTTTTTAATTTTGTTTTTTATTCTCATGATCTTCTTTTTGTTCATTTATTTCTTCTTTAGACTCATACTCAGTTTTAAGAATGTGTCAAAGGCACTGTCTATTTCACGTTGGACTCAGACGTTGTAAAAGGAGATAACGGTCTTAGAACAGAATGTGACTTGGGAGTTGGTCACATTCCATCGGGAAAGAAAGTCATTGGGTGCAAATGAGTTTATACTGTAAAGTTAAACTCAGATGAGTCTCTAACTTGCTTAAAGACAAGATTAGTTGTCAAAGGTTACTCGCAGGTGAATGAACTAAATTAGATGGACATCTTCTCTCCGATTGCGAAGATATACGGATCATGATATCATTAGTAGCAGCTGACCACTGCCTACTTCATCAGTTGGACATCAAGAATGCCTTTCTCAATGGCATTCTTGATGAGGAGGTTTACATGAAGCAATCACTAGGCTTTATTGTTTAGGGGGAGAGTATGAAAGTTTGTTGGTTGAAGAATTCATTATATAGTCTGAAAAGTCTCCAAGAGCCTAATTTGAGTGCTTTACATCAGTAATTCAAGAATTTAGACTCCCTCGGTCAAAGAGTATATTCTGTATTTTGGCGGATATAACTTGGGAAAAGGATCTTGTTAGTTTTATATGTTGATGATATTGTGATCACATGAGATGACATGGAAGGGATTGATAGCCTAAAGAGGCACTTACAAAAGCAGTTTCAGAAAAAGGATCTTGGATCCTTGAAGTACTTTTTAGGCATTAAGATGGTCAGGTCTAAAAAGGGCATTCTTCTATCACAAAGAAAATATGTACATGACTTGCTTTAGAGGCAGGGATGCTAAAATGCAGGAGTATTAATTCTCTGATGGATATGAATACAAAACTATACCAGATCAGGAGGAGCTTCTTGAGGACGATGGGTTATACAGGAGATTGGTGGGAAAACTGACCTACCTGACGGTGACCAGACCGGACATCACATTCGCAGTCAGTGTGGTGAGTCAGTTTTTGTCTGCACCGAGGATTACTTATTTGCAGGCCGTAATGGAGATTTTGAGGTATCTGAAGAAAGCTCCGGGAGAGAAATTATTTATTCAGATCATGGACACACTCAAATAACAGGTTTCTCAGATGCGAACTGGGCAGGGTGCCTTTTTGATAGGAGATCAATTACATGATATTATGTCTTTCTTGAAGAAAACTTGTGTCATGAAAAGCAAAAAAAGAGTGTGGTCTCTCGATCCAATGTGGATCAGAGTACAGGGTAATGACAAAGTGACATTAAAGCTAATCTGGATCAATTATTTATTGACATAAATTGATTTTCCCCCGAATGTTCATGAGACTATATGGTGACAACAAGACAACAATACACATTTCTGAAAATGATGTGTTCTATGAGAGAACAAAATATATTGAGGTTGACTGTCATATAATTCATAAGAAGATTGAAAATAAGATTGTTATGGCAAAACTGTAAGTTCACCTAGAGGGGGGGTGAATAGGTGATGGCTAATCTAATGGTCACTTAATGCTAAATAATGCGGAATTAAAAACTATTATGACGTAAACTAAACTCTTACACTAAACACCACGTATAACACAAGAGTGTTGCCGAATTTTCCGTGAAAGGCTCTGGACAAACTCCTCTAGATTCCCCTAGATAAGGGTTGAGGTGCCGCGTTGGCTCTCTTGGTTGAATACAAGTGTTAGCAAATAATCCCAAACAAGTATATCAATTAAGCACAATGAATATCTAGCATGTAAAAATAAAGACAAGTAATAGCATGCAAGATATAAAAGAGACAAAGAGAGAGAGTGAGCAATCGCAAACACAAGGAATTTGTTTCGAGTTCGAGCACACTTGCTCTACATCCCCGCCTTCGACACACGAAGGATTTCCACTATGCTCGATCCCAATGGATCTCTCCTTGGTGCCGCAACACCTACAATCCCTCGGACTCCCTAGTCCCGTACACACGCAAGCCCACCGGCTCGCCGAGGCCGCACCTCAAACCAAGAGTTCACACACGAACTCTAAACCACCCTGAAGACACTTGTCCGCCTCCTCAAAGAACAAAGAAAAGATCTTTAGTGATCACAACACTTTGATCACCTAAAACAATCTCACTACAACACTCCTATAAGATGAATAGCAATGGATAGCTCAAGTGTTTGTGTGAGAAAATAAGGATTGAGATGGTGGAGAAAAACTCAAAGAAATCACTTTTACACTCTTGATAAATCTCTCCTTTTGATTGGAAATATTTGCTCTAAATCAAGTGGAGGAAAACCTCTAAATGGTTCAGGAAAAGCTGGTGAAAACCCACTTGAAAATCTTAGAGAAAACAATGCCCAAACCCCCAAATTTATAGGCTCAGAAAAACTAGCCGTTGGAGGTCTATCAGGCCTGTCGGTCGACCGCCCGGTCGACCGGCCAACGGTCATATTTCAGACCGTTGTGCCATCGGTCGACCGGCCGGTCGACCGAAGCAAGGATACAGAGAGTAAACTCTCTGTCCGGTCGGCCGCCCGGCCGCCCGGGGCCTTTCCAGAGAGCAGAGCTCTCTGAACGGTCGACCGGGTCGGTCGGCCGACCCTCCTGCCAGAACTGGCGTGCACGTCCGTGCACGTCGGTCAACCGGGTCGGTCGACCGGCTGAAGCCAGGTCAGAAAACAGTTATGGGATTTAAAACTTGATCTTTTTGGCTCACTTAAAATCGCATAAAATACTGAAAAATATACAAAAATAGTTTTGATGTTATACTTTGATAAACAAACATGCTTGCACAAAATCAAGGCATGTTACAAATGTTTTGAACTATTTTTGTAACTTGGAAAATATGGCTTAAACTAAAAACAGTATTTTCCAAAACTTATTTTTCTAAAACTTGTTTTTTCAAAACATCTCCAAATACAAAAACAAGATATTTAAACAACTTTTAAAGCATAGTGTGTATGGATATGATCCACTACACAAACATGGTGAAATATCTATGTTTTTGACATTAAGCACTAAACATGATTTTGGCTAAAAAGATATGTAAACATTGAATACCAAAAACCAAAATAGTATTTTTTCAAAATGAAAATTCTTTTCTAAAACAAACTAAATCAAGAGTGTGTGTGCATATGTACTTGAGCAATCCACCAACTACTCTATCCTTTACATTTTAACTAAAATCAAAATCTTATAAAACAAATCTAGACTCAAGTCTTCATCTTCTTGAAGTCTTCACTTGAAGCCTTCTCATCTTCTAGACTTGGTCCAAACACGATCCAACGAGCTCAACTCTTGATGTGGTCTTGATGCATAGGCTCGTGAATCAACCGGTGCTAGCTCCAAAACTGTGACTTTAAATCCTTTGTTGAAGCTCCACACCTACTAAGATCTTGATCATAAATCTGACACTAATTAAATACATGATCATTAGTACTATAACTTCATGAGTTGATCATCATCAAAACTAGAGTGATGGGCCTTTGGGCCAACAATCTCCCCTTTTTTGATGATGACAAAACTCATGAAGTTATATATGCATGAATTAAAGTAAAGCTTCAAAGAAGCTCCCCCTTAACTCATGCATAGAAATAAACAATATAAATACGCAATGAATGCTCATAAACATGTATGCAAATGTATGGAGATAAAACAAATTAAATCTTTTTCTCCTATTTGCCAAACAAAACATATATGCATAAAACATAAATTCTACTAACATGCATATAAATCTCAAATTCTTCTCCCCCTTTTTGTCAATCATCAACAAAGGGGTTGAAGTAAAAACAAAACAAATTTTTCTCCCCCTTTTTGTCCGAAACAAAGAACCAAAGAAGGGGTAAAACAAATCGATCAATAAGGGTTATATGCGATATAATTCATGAAGAGGAAGACGCTAAGTTAGCTTCCCTACACATATGCATTACATGAAGAAGGGATGACAAGCCCCAATTCACATAACACATATTATGTAATGCATAAGAGGAGATGTGAAGCTCCCCTACACACGTGTACCACATAAAGAAGAGTTGTCAAGCTCCTCAATATACAATACACTCAACATGAATCTATATGTAGAAGAGATGTTAAGCTCTCCTTGCATATAGGCAATACAAATCAAAAATTTTGAATTTTTCTTATAAAACAAAATTTTGAATTTTCTCAATACAACAAATCTTGAGAATTTTTCTTAAAATTTTTATTTTCTTATCATAAACAACTTTGTGCTTTAAACATGTAAAACAATTTTAACTCAAGCACAAATAACTCATATATATGTATGAAAAATGAGTATACCAAATGAAATTGATACATACATATATAAGAAAACAAAATATGAGTATATACAAAAAATAGAGTCAAATTGATACCAATTGAAATGTGTCAATGATACCAATTGAAACAATAATAGGATCATGTGTATAACTCATAAATAGTGAAGAATAAATAACTAGTTAAATTAATTTTTGAAAAACTAGTTAAAGATCCTTCAAAAACATGAAACCAATCATATGTTTTTCATAAATCATACTAAATACACAAATTTTTACACTCATAGTCTATAAAGCTCAAAAATATGTCCATGAAACTAAGTCATGACAAGAATAAAGTGTGAGTGTTCAAAAATCATGTAATTAGCATTTTCATGAAAATAATCATTGAAGCTCTAAAAGTGTGAGTATCATTTTTTTTTAAATCATAAAAATTCATTTTATCAAACAAATATGAAAATTCATTTTTCATTAAAATAAAACACACTTCTAAGTATATGTATGATTTATCCAATCCTAACAATACACATACATATCCCAAACATAAAAGAGTCTATTAATGATGTTTGCATTAAGGCAAGAGACTCACGGGTATACATGTATATTTATTAGATTTGAATAAAAATGCATATACATGAAGTAAAAACATGAAATAGGCAAAACAAGTGTAAATCAAAGTATAACATCAAAACTATTTTTGTATATTTTTCAGTATTTTATGGGATTTTAAGTGAGCCAAAAAGACCAAGTTTTAAATCCCATAACTGTTTTCTGACCTGGCTTCAGCCGGTCGACCGACCCGGTCGACCGACGTGCACGCCAGTTCTGGCAGGAGGGCCGGCCGACCTACCCGGTCGACCGTCCAGAGAGCTCTACTCTCTGGAAAGGCCCCGGGCGGCCGACCGGACAGAGAGTTTACTCTCTGTATCCTTGCCTCGGTCGACCGGCCGGTCGACCGATGGCACAACGGTCTGAAATATGACCGTTGACCGGTCGACCGGGTGGTCGACCGACAGGCCTGACAGACCTCCAACGGCTAGTTTTTCTGAGCCTATAAATTTAGGGGTTTGGGCATTGTTTTTCTCTAAGATTTTCAAGTGGGTTTTCACCAGCTTTTTCTGAACCATTTAGAGGTTTTCCTCCACTTGATTTAGAGCAAATATTTCCAATCAAAAGGAGAGATTTATCAAGAGTGTAAAAGTGATTTCTTTGAGTTTTCCTCCACCATCTCAATCCTTGTTTTCTCACACAAACACTTGAGCTATCCATTGCTATTCATCTTATAGGAGTGTTGTAGTGAGATTGTTTTAGGTGATCAAAGTGTTGTGATCACCAAAGATCTTTTCTTTGTTCTTTGAGGAGGCGGACAAGTGTGTTCGCAGTGGTTTAGAGTTCGTGTGCGAACTCTTAGTTTGAGGTGCGGCCTCGGCGAGCCGGTGGGCTTGCGTGTGTACGGGACTAGGGAGTCCGAGGGATTGTAGGTGTTGCGGCACCAAGGAGAGATCCATTGGGATCGAGCATAGTGGAAATCCTTCGTGCGTCGAAGGCGGGGATGTAGAGCAAGTGTGCTCGAACCTCGAAACAAATTCCTTGTGTTTACAATTGCTCACTCTCTCTCTCTTTGTCTCTTTTATATCTTGCATGCTATTACTTGTCTTTATTTTTACATGCTAGATATTCATTGTGCTTAATTGATATACTTGCTTGGGATTGTTTGCTAACACTTGTATTCAACCAAGAGAGCCAACGCGGCACCTCAACCCTTATCTAGGGAAATCTAGAGGAGTTTGTCCAGAGCCCTTCACGGGGAATTCGGCAACACTCTTGTGTTATACGTGGTGTTTAGTGTAAGAGTTTAGTTTAGGTCATAATAGTTTTTAATTCCGCATTATTTAGCATTAAGTGACCATTAGATTAGCCATCACCTATTCACCCCCCTCTAGGTGAACTTACAATTGGTATCAGAGCTTTTGTAAAACAAACAAATTTTAAGATACCATATTGGTTTAATATGAAGTTGAAACACATTGATATCAATTGTAAACATGATGAAAAATAAAAATATTTGATCATTATGTTTACAATTGATATCAATGTGTTTCAACTTCATATTAAACCAATTTGGTATCTTAAAATTTGTTTGTTTTACAAAAGCTCTGATACCAATTGTAAGTTCACCTAGAGGGGGGGTGAATAGGTGATGGCTAATCTAATGGTCACTTAATGCTAAATAATGCGGAATTAAAAACTATTATGACCTAAACTAAACTCTTACACTAAACACCACGTATAACACAAGAGTGTTGCCGAATTCCCCGTGAAGGGCTCTGGACAAACTCCTCTAGATTCCCCTAGATAAGGGTTGAGGTGCCGCGTTGGCTCTCTTGGTTGAATACAAGTGTTAGCAAACAATCCCAAGCAAGTATATCAATTAAGCACAATGAATATCTAGCATGTAAAAATAAATACAAGTAATAGCATGCAAGATATAAAAGAGACAAAGAGAGAGAGAGAGAGAGTGAGCAATCGCAAACACAAGGAATTTGTTTCGAGGTCCGAGCACACTTGCTCTACATCCCCGCCTTCGACACACGAAGGATTTCCACTATGCTCGATCCCAATGGATCTCTCCTTGGTGCCGCAACACCTACAATCCCTCGGACTCCCTAGTCCCGTACACACGCAAGCCCACCGGCTCGCCGAGGCCGCACCTCAAACCAAGAGTTCACAAACGAACTCTAAACCACCGCGAACACACTTGTCCGCCTCCTCAAAGAACAAAGAAAATATCTTTGGTGATCACAACACTTTGATCACCTAAAACAATCTTACTACAACTCCTATAAGATGAATAGCAATGGATAGCTTAAGTGTTTGTGTGAGAAAACAAGGATTGAGATGGTGGAGGAAAACTCAAAGAAATCACTTTTACACTCTTGATAAATCTCTCCTTTTGATTGGAAATATTTGCTCTAAATCAAGTGGAGGAAAACCTCTAAATGGTTCAGGAAAAGCTGGTGAAAACCCACTTGAAAATCTTAGAGAAAAATAATGCCCAAACCCCCAAATTTATAGGCTCAGAAAAACTAGCCGTTGGAGGTCTGTCAGGCCTGTCGGTCGACCGCCCGGTCGACCGGCCAACGGCCATATTTCAGACCGTTGTGCCATCGGTCGACCGGCCGGTCGACCGAGGCAAGGATACAGAGAGTAAACTCTCTGTCCGGTCGGTCGCCCGGCCGCCCGGGGCCTTTCCAGAGAGCAGAGCTCTCTGGACGGTCGACCGGGTCGGTCGGCCGGCCCTCCTGCCAGAACTGGCGTGCACGTCCGTGCACGTCGGTCGACTGGGTCGGTCGACCGGCTGAAGCCAGGTCAGAAAACAGTTATGGGATTTAAAACTTGGTCTTTTTGGCTCACTTAAAATCGCATAAAATACTGAAAAATATACAAAAATAGTTTTGATGTTATACTTTGATAAACAAACATGCTTGCACAAAATCAAGGCATGTTACAAATGTTTTGAACTATTTTTGTAACTTGGAAAATATGGCTTAAACTAAAAACAGTATTTTCCAAAACTTGTTTTTCTAAAACTTATTTTTTCAAAACATCTCCAAATACAAAAACAAGATATTTAAACAACTTTTAAAGCATAGTGTGTATGGATATGATCCACTACACAAACATGGTGAAATATCTATGTTTTTGACATTAAGCACTAAACATGGTTTTGGCTAAAAAG
The DNA here is from genome assembly GCA_038442645.1 of Agave tequilana. Taxonomy (NCBI): domain Eukaryota; kingdom Viridiplantae; phylum Streptophyta; class Magnoliopsida; order Asparagales; family Asparagaceae; genus Agave; species Agave tequilana. The sequence continues at coordinate 47,687 of JAVJIF010032341.1, forward strand.
ATATGTAAACATTGAATACCAAAAATCAAAATAGTATTTTTTCAAAATGAAAATTCTTTCTAAAACAAACTAAATCAAGAGTGTGTGTGCATATGTACTTGAGCAATCCACCAACTACTCTATCCTTTACATTTTAACTAAAAACAAAATCTTATAAAACAAACCTAGACTCAAGTCTTCATCTTCTTGAAGTCTTCACTTGAAGCCTTCTCATCTTCTAGACTTGGTCCAAACACGATCCAATGAGCTCAACTCTTGATGTGGTCTTGATGCATAGGCTCGTGAATCAACCGGTGCTAGCTCCAAAACTGTGACTTTAAATCCTTTGTTGAAGCTCCACACCTACTAAGATCTTGATCATAAATCTGACTCTAATTAAACACAAGATCATTAGTACTATAACTTCATGAGTTGATCATCATCAAAACTAGAGTGATGGGCCTTTGGGCCAACAAAAACATGTATCAATAGGACACTAGTTGGTCGACCTTCTTGCCAAACCACTTGGTAAAGTAAGTGTAGATTTTATTTGTGACAATCTAGGCATATATGATGTATATGACGCAAACCCCGTCCCCAGAATACGTACCCAGATACGTGTCCTCATTTTTCGCTCATATTTTTCTAAATTTTCCTGTATTAATTTCTCTTTTATTATTATTTTTATTATTATTTGGTATTGGTATGTGTTTTGTGGACTCAGAATCAGCCCGAATCTGGAACCAGGATTCGATTCCAGTGATACTATTTGATTTAACCATCCTGGCAGTTAGACTGGACTTGTTTCCGTTTTATATATTAATTTTCAATACTTTGGATATTCACAATCTTCTGAATTTTTTCTGAATTATTTTACAAAATCTTCCAAATCCGATGTCGACCGGTATTGTCGATCGATTTCACTATTTTTAATTTGCAAACAGGTTGAATGTTTTGAATCCGATTTCACATATTTCTCAGAGTAATATTTTCTATTTTAGAGAATTTTTTAGAGATTTTCTGAATTAGTCAAAATTTTACCTAAATAAATAATATTATTTTCTTATCTTTTTCTTTTCTGCCTTTGTCTTCTCCACTTTTTTCTTCTCTTAAAATTTCAAGTTCTTTCTCTTATTTTAATTTTCTAAATTTCTTTTTCTTTTCCTTTTCCTTTTCCTTCCCGTCTTTTCCTTCTTCTTTTTTCCTTTCCCTTTTCTTTCCTTTCTTTTTTCTTTTTCTCTTTCTTCTTTCTCCCCCAACAACCCCCACTCCCCCAACCTCCATTGTCGGCCACCCAACTCTTCCCCTAAGCAACCACCCACTTCTCCTGATCACAACACTTCTAACAAACCAACTTCCTCACTCTCTTTCTCTATCTCCTCTTCCCAGCCTCATTTACTCACTCACACTCACTCTCCATCTCTCCCCCTCACTTCTCCTTCCCCCTCTTCTGGCCAGTAGCCCCTCCGCCGTCGCCGACCATCTTCACCGGCCACCGCAGCCCGATGCGCCACCCTGCCAGCCGCTAACAACTCCACAACTCCACTCCACCACCCACCTGAAAAAATACATATGTCAATAAATTGGTATGTTAGGTGTAGTGCTAATCTAAAGACATATGAAGCAAAATTATAACTTTTCACTAACACACTAAGTATAACCGAGAGTGAGTCTGAATTTTTCGTGAAGGGCTCTGGAATTTTTCCTCACGATTCCTCAAAATTATGAGTTGAGGTACTTCAGTAGCTCTCTTGGTTCAACACAAGTGTGAGAAAACAAACTATATCAAGCATGCACAAAAATGAGTAAGAATAACAATGCAAGATATAAAGAGAGTAGAGAGTTGAGAGAGAAAGATCCAAACACAAACACCAAGATATGTTTCAAGGTTCGAGGCACTGCTCTACGTCCTCGCCTTCACAGAAGGATTTCAACTATCCACTAAGGATCTTCCACAAAGGAACCTCCACCGAGAAATTACAATAATACAAACAAGAAGTACACAACTCCAACTCTCACACCTCTACACAAGAGGGTGGCACAAAGCCAGGAACAAAGCAAAAAAAAAAAGATTACAACTTGGGGATCCAATGATCACAAACATGACTTGGTGATCTCAATAGATTACAAACAAAACCTCTCACAATACAATGATCCTAGAGGATAGAGTTTGAATTGATAGCTCAAGTATGTGAATGCACAAAGTATTTGGAAAAGAAAACACAATGAAAACTCTTGGGAAAACTCTAGAAATGATATAGATATTTAAAACAAAAAACTAGAATCCCAAAACTTGTTTTCTTTTGATTTTTCAAAACTTTGAAACAAAATAAAGATATGTATTTGAAGCTCAAAAACTTGTTTTAAAAACTTGCTGAAAACTCAATTGAAGTAGGAATAAATTAGCTCTAGAAAATCTTGTCAAAGCTAGCCAAAACAACCCAATATATAGGGCTTCAGAAAACTAGCCATCAGAGGCTGTACACATGCCAGATTGGCCTATCGGTCGACCGCCCGGTCGACCGGCCAACGGTCAAGTTCTGACCATTGGGGTTGCTGGTCGACCGCCGACCGCCCCCAGGCTACCCCTCTGTCGGTCGACTGCTCGATCGACCAACACCCAACAAAGGGTTGGGTGAGCCAATCGGTCGACTAGTCGGTCGACGCTCCTTGCTACGGTCGACCGGTCGGTCGACTGAGCCAAGGCTTTGGGCTCGTGTACATTCCTATACACGTCGGCCGACCTCCCGGTCTACGGAGCCGTGCTTCGGTCGACCGACCGGTTGGTCGGCTGAAAGCAGCCCAAACACCCATATTATAGGGTTTAAACTCTAGCTCGATAAATCCAATTAAATCTCAATAAATTCCAATAAAATTCACAAAAATAAGTTCATATAAATAGTTTGAATATTAAATATATGTGATTAAAAATCAACACATATTACAATCATGTGAACTATTTTTGAGGCATAGAAATTAAAGCTTAAACCAAAAACTGTATTTTTCAAAAATCAAACTTTTAAATAGAAATTTGATTTTTCTTTAAACTTGCATAGATACAAAAATAAATTATTAAAACACATATGAATATAATCTAATACATATAGTAAATGATATATGCTTATTTTTGACAATATATACCAAAATAAGTTTTGATAAAAACAGAACTTAAACACACGAACTAGATTCAACAAAATAAGTTTATCTAAACATATAAAACATAAATGCATATGGAAGAAATCCAATGCACATATAAACCATATAAACTTCTTTAGATAGAATCTATTCATGAAAACGAAGGATGTATACTTTGATAATCCAAAACTCATATACATGATAAACCGAAGCACAAAACTTAAAACTTGTTTTTATGAGTTTTGTGTAAACTAAGTAAACATAAACTTTTGAAACTAAAATAGTTAAACTGAAAATCAAACTATAAATCTTATGTGTGTGTATACTCGAGCAATTCAATACTATACTATCCTTTACATAAAATCTAAACAAAACTAGATACAAGTTTACTTGTCGATCTTCTTCTCTAAGACGACTCGATCCAAACACAATCCAAAGAGCTTGACTCCATCTCGAGTACTTGATATGATCTTGACGCGTGAGCTCTTGAATCAATACGTGATAGCTTCGAAACTTGATCTCGAGTCCATTGTAGAAGTTAAACACCAATAATAATTTTTATAGAATAGCTGAAATTACATAGGTCAAGATTATAAGTGCTATAACTTCATAAATTAATCATCATCAAAACTAGGGTGAAAGGCTTTCGAGCCAACAGTCTCCCCCTTTTGATGATGACAAAACTTATGAGGTTCTATATGCATAGATTAAAGATAAGTTTCATAGAAGCTCCCCCTTAACTCATGCATAGCATAAAACAACATAAACATATAGATATTCAATGAAACTCAAATACCAATAAACTCAGATACCAATAGAACAGATATGCAATAAGAACTTTTAGATATCAAAATCATAAAAACATATGCATATAAATTGAATTAAACATATATATACATAAACACACAAAAATATACATATATACACTAAATCATTCCCCCCCTTTTTGTCAATCATCAACAAAGGGGTAAAATACTAATTGATAATATAAACCAATTGAAAATAAAAACATGTATCAACCAATAAGAAACATTTTGATACCAAAAAATATATATCAATTGAAAAATAACATGGATAAAAATATTATACCAATTGAAAAAAATAATATGGATATCATAAAATTTATACCAATTAAAAATAAATAATCCATGAAATCAATCTTTTTAAATTCTAAACTATTTTGCGAAACAAAATATTTTACTCAAAAGGAGTGAGTGTAAGATACCAATCTGAAAATAAAATCAAGAATTTTTCTCCCTCTTTTGAATTAACAACAAAAACAATGCATAAGCTTGTAAAAGATGTAGGATTTAAAATAATGTCAACACAACACTAAATAAAGATAATTAGCGTTAAATACAATAATTTGCAAAAAAGAAAATAAATATCAGAAAATATGCAAACGCAAACACAAGAGATTTTATTCTGGTTCGGTCCTCGTGACCTACATCCAGTCCCCAAGCAACCCGCTTGAGATTTTCCTTATCACTGATTTTGTACACCCAAAACTAACATCTTGTACACCACTTGACAAACAATTTTTGCCATATCCATATAACTTTTCTTACACCAAGAAGACAACAACACCTTGTACAACTTCCCTTCTACACCAAGAAGACGCTCTTGTACAATACTTCTCTTTGAGTGATTACAATAAATTCTATAAGCCTTGAGATGTATGTGATTGTGAATAAGGATTCTTATAGGTAGACTCTCAAAATTCTTCACTAAAGGAATGAAATTTGTGCTAAGAACAGAAAGTGGAACTAGTTTTCTGAAAACAGAATTTTGACCAGAGTTTTTGGACAAAAAACTAATGTTTGAATTGGTATTATTAGCCTAGGACAACATCCTTATTTATAGCTGAAATCTATGGTCAGTTAGAGTAGTTATCAACTTGAATTTGAATATTAAAATGTTAGATAAAACACCAGAAATCAATAACTGTTCAACAATAAGAAACTGTTATAAGTCGACTAGGGAGGAAGGGTAGTCGACTAGGTGAACAAAATTTGCCTGAGTTAGTCGACTAACAAAAAAGATAAGTCGACTATATAAAGACTGATACAGATTTGCAAGTCTCTGAAAACTGGAATTAGTCGACCAACAGAAATTATAAGTCGACTACAAGATGGATTGTCGACTGGTCTTTTAGGTAAATCAACTAATACTGCTAACAGTCAAAAAACAGAAAGTTGGTATCTTTTCTGGATAAGACTTAATCGACTATAGGACTTTGATAAGTCGACTAGACATTGTATTAGTTGACTATAGAAAGGATCAAGTCGACTAATAGGAAGGGTCAAGTCTACTAATAGGATTATTTTGTGTGTGATCAATGCTTTTAACAAATATCTAAAAAATACACAAAAATAGTACAAATTACATTGTTATCATCAAAATAAGTTCTAACAAAAGATACCAATTAATATTTGGAATTAAACCAAGCTTAGCATAAAATAGTTTGTACTATAAAACATATCTGTGTAAACATATTTTTTTTAATCTAGCACAAGAAATCATATATATGTATGTATGATCCGAGCAATTGGAATATAATACCAATTGAGATATGATGCATACATATATAAGAAAACATGATATAAAAAATGAAACATTATTGAAATCATATATAAGTCATAACATCCACCCTATCATGCACATGTTTAAAAAGATAGTCATTAAAGAGCATACAAGGCATAGTCTCCCAACCAACCGCCCTTATAGAGTAGATGTTTTCAAAAATAATATTTTGAAAATAATTTTAACATGGGTTGAAAACTCTACCAATTGAAGAATAAAGACAAGTTTAAAGGTAATTGTGAAAACTAGTACGAAATTCTTAAAGTAAGAAATAAAACATATATATATCCATAAAAACATGCTAACTATACGAAAATTGACCCTCAAAGAACTATGAAGCACATAGATTCTTATGAATCCAAAATCATGAGTAAACAAAGGAAATTGATGCACAAAAGAACATGTAATCAACATATGCATGGAGAAAAAGCAATTAAGCTCAATTAAAATACATGAATTTTTTCCCACAAATATGAAACCATAAATAAAGGAAATTCTATTATCATAAAAAAATAAACAATCTTCAAGGTATATATATGTTTTGTCAAAACTAAAACATACATATATATCCCAAACATGACTTCAGTCTATAAATGAGTTTATGGTATATAACTTCGGTGACTCAAGGATACAACATGTATATCATATAGTTTTAAATAAAATTTACATATACATGAAGCTAAAAATATTCATGAAAACATGTACAAAGGTAAAATAAAAACAAATAAGGAATACAAGTGTAAATGTAAGATTTATCAAAACTAGGTTATACAAATAAATGTAATGAGTACACATGAACAGTAAAGCATCTAAACATAAGAATCAAGTTAGCTCACTAGTCGTACAAGTATAATCACAAGTTTTAACAAAAATTACATCCAAATATGTAATCAAAACATGAAGCATAAATACACTGAAATATGATTGAAAAACAAATGTAATCATTAGTGTAAATGCAAGTGTTATTAGAACTAAGATATACACAATAACTAAACTATAGTGAGAACATAAAAATATAAATTCATATAAACATGGGCGTATCTCAAATACTATATATGTATATCATAAGACTAATAAGCATTGATTTAATCCTAATGAGCATGAAAATCATAATATGCTAAAAACATAAAATAAAAATTAGAGATAGTTACCAAAATCAATTGAGCTAATCTCTGCTTCACCACACATAGTGGTCCTCCGACTAAAACTTTTTTGATAACGATGCATCCAATGTTGTATTCATTTGAGCTCAAACGCATCCACCACCAAGGCACCAATACTCTCACGTCTTGTGAGCCCACCCCTACATCAAAAGAAATAAGAGTGGTTTTTGATACCCAAACTTTCTTGGGTCCATGGGAGCTAGTACCTCTCCTAATCCAAATATTTTTACTCACAAAATTGAAAATATTTATTTTATCATAGCAAAACTTTGCAAGTTGGCCCTTGCGACCATAATATATACAAGAGTACACTCTAGCATACAAGGTATCATGTGTGTGAACATGAGAAGTATGTGTATGCCGTGATGGGTGTGCATGCATATATGGAGCATGTTTATTATGAAACATGAATTCCAAGCTCTTGTGATCCATGACACATTAGCTCAAAGTGGAGCCCAAACAATCTACATTCTTCTTCAACATATAAAAATCATTATCAATACTTGAAGAAGATGTGGAGCATGAAAGTGAAACAATATTCTTATCACTAGAAGATGATGCAATAGAAGAATGATAAAAATGTGAAGCAAAATTATTTTTCAAAGAAATATTTTTCTTTGAAATACAATCCAATTCTTTTGAAATTAAAGCAATTTTAGTTTTTAAAGAATCGTTTTCTTTTAAAACAAATTCAAGTCTTGAAGACAAAGCCTCATTTTTCTTCAAAATATTATCCAAATCATTTTTATTTTCAAAAACTCATTTTCATTCAAAACAAGATTAAGTTGGGTTTTCAAGGAATTCCTTTCGCTCGAAATCTCAACCTTCTCTTTAAAAGAAGATCGAGTTTTGAAAACAAAGTCTCATTTCTTTCTTCAAATCTAAACTCTTCTTTTTCAAAAATTTATATTTAGAAAGCAAGTTTTCACAAAATTTTAGAGTGCCCTTCATTCAAAGCATGTGTATCTATACTATCATGATCATTAGAAGAGCTATCACAATCATCAAGATGAGAATCTAAAGTTACCTCAAGGGAATCATTTTCTTAGACCATTTAGCACGCTTGCTCGGACTCCTCTCCACTAAGCTCTCTCTCCAACTTGTTTGAAGCTTGTTCCTTGAGAGACGTCAATGTATTCCACGCTACAAAAGCAGAATCAAAATGAGAAACAATAGATAAATATTCTTTACTTAGTGTGTGCTTTAGTGCATCCATGGTTTGTGTATTAGCCTCTAAATACTTGTCATTACCAGCATATGATTTCTTAGTAGTGGCAAGATAAACAGGCAATCCCAGGGCTTTTAGATAAGTACTCATTTTAAATTTTCACATGTCAATGTTGGAAACATTAAACATGGGTGGTGCAAGATAATCTATGAGTGTAAGAAAAAATGTGTGCAAATCAACTAACTAGATTAAAAAAGAGGATCACACTTCTAGGTGGTTAAACTGAATATCAGGAGCGCTCGCTCTGATACCAATTAAAAAAATACACCTAGAGGGAGGTGAATAGGTGTAGTGCTAATCTAAAGACAAATAATACGGAATTAAAACTTTTTCACTAGCATACTAAGTATAACCAAGAGTGAGTTCAAATTTCCCGTGAAGGGCTCTAAAACTTCTCCCCACGATTCCTTTAAATTATGAGTTGAGGTGCTCAATAGCTCTCTTGGTTCAATACAAGTGTGAGCACACAAATTATATCAAGTATGTATAAAAGTGAGTAAGAATAACAATGCAACATATAAAGAGAGTAGAGAGTTGAGAGAGAGATCCAAACGCAAACACCAAGATATGTTTCGAGGTTCGAGCTACTGCTCTATGTCCTTGCCTTCATACAGAAGGATTTCAACTATCCAATAAGAATCTTTCACAAAAGGACCTCCACCGAGGAATTACAATAATACAAACAATGAGTACACAACTCCAACTCCCACACCTCTATACAAGAGGGTAAGCACAAAGCCAAGCATAAAGCAAAGAGAAAAAGATTACAGCTTGGTGATCCAATGATCACAAAAATAATTTGGTGATCTCAAAAGATTACAAACAAAATCTCTCGCAATACAATAATCTTAGAGGATAGATTTTGAATTGATAGCTCTAGTATGTGAGTGCACAAAGTATTTGAAAAAGAAAACACAAAGAAAACTCTTGAGAAAACTCTAAAAATGATATAAAAATTTAGAATAAGAAACTAGAATCCCAAAACTTGTTTTCTTTTGATTTTTGAAACTTGGAAACAAAATAAAGATATGTATTTGAAGCTCAAAAACTTGTTTTAAAAATTGTTGAAAACTCAGTTGAAGTGGAGAAAAATCTTTAGAAAATTTTGTCAAAAGCTGGCCAAAACAGCCCAATATATAGGGCTTCAGAAAACTAGCCGTTAGAGACTGAACACAGGCCAGATTGGCCTGTCGGTCGACCGCTCAGTCGACCAGCCAATGGTCATATGTCTGACTGTTGGGGTTGCCGGTCGACCGCCCCCAGACTAAGCCTTTGTCGGTCGACCGGCACCTGATTGAGTTATAATCTGCACACAAAATACAGTATTTCAGAACTTAAGATTAAAGAGTGCAAGTTACTCAATTCTACCGCTATAGCAAGTGGCTATGCGGGTCGTGATCCACAAGGAGGGACTAGCGATGAAAGCTTTTAGTAAGTTCTCTTTTAGGCTACAAAGTATGGTTAAAGTTCTTCTTTAGTTCTTTAAAAGAAAAGAGAAAAATGAAGTTAAAGTTGAGTTAGAAAGAAAGCGGTAGAATAAGAAGGTGGAGAAATAAGAAGTGATTTGTACAAATGAGATTGAAAAAGAGTGATAAAAGATTTGGTGGATTGTGGTGTTCTAAACTAAATGATTAAAAGAAAAGAAACTAAAAATTACTTACTTCTTTTGGCCAAATACCTACCTTGAATCTTTCGCAATGATGTTACCTTGAAGCGAGGCGATCAACGTATAGCCCATAAGAGTTGATTCTCGTTTCCTCCACATTATAACATCAAGACGTTGCAAGTATGAAGTGATACAGAATGAAACTCAAAATCCATCGTCATGGGTTATCGGTGGCACTCGCAAAGGCAAGGCTCTTTCGATACTTTTAAACTCACTTGGATAACAATTGTACCAAAAGAAGAAAAGTAGAGAAGAAGAAGAAGAACACAAAACAAAGTACATACAAAAGAGAACTATAGATTTGATTTTATAACAATAAGAGAAAAGAAGGAAATCTTACACCGGTGTCACTCTCAGCACAAGCTTCGTTCTCGTTCTCCTATGAAACTCTGATCTCCTCTGATTTACATAAATTAAAACTAAAAATTACATGAAAAGAAAAACAAAAACCTACACTACAAAGAATGAAAAACTGGACTAAATCCTATCTCGCATGATCGTCCCCATTTTCAGTGAAAATTCTACCTTTTATAGGTAAAAACCCAGAGGGGAGATGTGTGAGAAGATAGGGGGAGCAAACGCTCCCCGTAACTCACTAACCTGTTGGCCCAAAGGCCTATCACCCTAGTTTTGATGATGATCAACTCATGAAGTTATGTTTACTAATGATCTTATGTTTAATTAGTGACAGATTCCTTATCAAGATCTTAGTAGGTGTGGAGCTTCAACAAAGGATAAAATGTCAAGTTGGAAGCTAGCACCGGTCGATTCACGAGCCTATGCATCAAGACCACATCTAGAGATGAGCTCGGTGGATTGCATGTGGACCAAGTCAAGAAGATGAGAAGACTTCAAGGGAAGACTTCAAGAAGATGAAGACTTGTGTCTAGGTATAAGATTTTTGTTTGTTTTAGTTAAAATGTAAAGGATAGATAGTTGGTGGATTGCTCAAGTTCATATCACACACACACACTCTTGATTTATGTGTTTTCATAAAATATTTTAGTTTTAGAAAAATACCGTTTTAGTTTTTGGTGTTTCAAATATACATGTGTTTTTAACCAAAACCTTTTTAGAACTCTCGTCCGTCCTGCTGATCTGCTCGACACATTTTTAGTTTTCTAGTCATAACTTTTGATTCCTATATTCAATTAACATGATTTATATTGCATTTTAAAGATGACTTTCAGAGCTACATTTAATATTCAATAATCATCTTCTGATTTAAATGTTAAGAATGTCATATATTGGGTTGAAGTCTGAAAAATAGTTTTCAGTTTCTGATTTGATACCTTTTAGTATTTTATTGATAACTTTCAATTCCGAATTGATATTGATTTGATTTAAGTTGCATTAGAAAGAAGACTTCAATATCTACAAATTCATCCTATATACTTATTCCCAAATTCGAAGGTTTTAGACCTCAAAACTGTGCTCCAAGTTAACCCATTGCACAGAGGTCGGTCGACCGGGCCGGTCGACCGGCGTGCACAAAACTGTGCACGTCTGGCAGTTTTGTGCGGTCGACCGGGCCGGTCGACCGGAACTGAGAGCAGTGCTCTCTGTTCTTCTCGGTCGACCGGGCCAGTCGACCGGAGGCTGTAACGGTCAGTTTTTTGACCGTTACCGGTCGACGGGCGGTCGACCGGCAGCTCTGACAGACCCCAACGGTCAGATTTTTCTGACCTCTATAAAAGGGGGTTTTGTCATTGTTTTGAGCCAAGATTTTAGGAGAGCTTTTATCCAGTTATTTCCATTCTTTTAGCAGAGTTTTCTTCACAAAATAGAGTGCCAATATTTCCTATCAAAAGGGATTTTATCAAGAGAGTGTTTATTGTGATTTCTTGAGTTTTCCATCAAAGTTCTTTCCTTGATTTCTCACACTACACTTGAGCATCCATAGTTATATCTATCCTATAGGAGAGTGTTGTAGTGAGAGTTTTGTTAGGTGATCAAGTGTTTAGATCACCAAGATCTTTCTTTGTATTTGAGGAAGCGGGCAAGTGTGCTCGCGGTGTTTTGAGTTCGGGTGCGGACTTGTTGTACGAGGTGCGGCCTCGACGAGCCGGTGGGCTTGTGGTGTGTAAGGGACTTTGGGAGTCCGAGGGCTTGTAGGTGTTGCGGCACCAAGGAGAGATCCGGTTAGATCGTGCATAGTGGAAATCCTTCGTGTGTCGAAGGCGGGGATGTAGAGCAAGTGTGCTCGAACCTCGAAACAAACCATTTGTGTTTGCGATTGCTCACTCTTGCTCTCTTACTCTTTTTGTCTCTATTATATCTTGCATTACTTACATTGTATTTACTTTACATGCTTGATATACCCTTGTGCATATTTGATATATACTTGCGTGGGATTGTTGCTAACACTTGTATTCAACCAAGAGAGCCAACGCGGCACCTCAACCCATTCAAGGGGAATCTAGAGGAGTTTGTCCAGAGCCTCGCAAGGGGAATTCGGCAACACTCTTGTGTTATACATAAGTGTTTAATTAAAAGAAGTTTAATTTGGTCATCTTAGTTTTAATTCCGCATTATTTATTCATAAGTGACCATTAGATTAGCCATCACCTATTCACCCCCCCTCTAGGTGATCTTACAATTGGTATCAGAGCTAGTGCTCTTGATATTGGGTCTAACAACCTAAGAGTTAAAGATCCTCTTTTAGGCTAATCACAAGATTTGTACACACAATGGACTTCATGTCACCACCCACCTTTGACATCCTTAACATCCAAATTTGGAAGGTTAAGATGTCTTTGTTCCTCAAAGGACTTGGCCTTAGTGTATATCTTGCCACAACTAATAAAGAATATTGCTTAAATGGTAAGAACATTGAGGCTAATGCAAAGGCCCTACATGCTTTAGTATCTAGCTTAGATGATGATTATTTGTCTAAGTTAACTAATCTTGACTCGGCTTTTGTAGTGTGGAATACCCTCACCTCCCTTGGCGAAAAGGATCTATACTATGCGGGGAGCGATTCGGACGTTGGGAGCGACACCTCCAACGTATGCTACATGGTCCAAGGGGATAACCCCCTTGAGGTAAACACCGAATCCGATGATGAGGATGTAGACATGTCATATGATGAGCTTGCTACCTTTTGTCATCTTGTGCTTGAAAAATATGACATGATTAAAAAGAAAAATAAAAATTTGAAAAAGGAACTTGATTGCATGCATGTAGAACATGACTCTTTTAGAAGTAACATTGCATGTTTAGAAAAAGATAATAAAATTTTGAAAAAGAATTTTGATGCCATGCTTAATGATAAAGATTTATTAGAAAATAAAATGGCATGCTTAGAAAAAGAAAATGAGTTTTTGAAAAATGAGAATGTTTCCCTTATGTCTAAATTAAATAATTTATGTAAAGGAAACATTGATTTGAAAAATAAAATTGATATGGTGGAAAAACAAAAAGAAGTTGTTTTTCAAGAGAATAAATCTTTAAAAAGAAAACTATGTGAAAAAGAAAAAGATTTTGTTTCTCAAAAGAAAAAGAAAATTGATCATATATCTCATCATACTTCTCCTGCACACATTGATCAAAATGAGATTAAAAAGTTGAAAAATAAAATTGATAATTTGAGCTCTAATTTGAGCTCATGTGCATTCAATCATACTAGATTGGAATCCTTGTTTCAAAAGAAACAAGTTCCTCATACTCATGCACATTCACATCTTGCACATGCTTATGATGCACATCATGCTCACACTCCCACTCATAAGTATGCTAAGGTGTACATATGTACACATTGTGGCCGCAAAGGCCATTTAGCAAAATTTTGTTATGAAAGGTTAAATGTTCTTATTTTTGATAAAAATAAAAATGCTTGGGTTCCTTACAAGACTAACCCCATAGGACCCAAGAAAATATGGGTACCAAAACCCCCACCTTTTGCTTGTGATGTAGGTGAGGGCTCTCTCAAAACGTGAGAGGGATGGTACCTTGGTAGTGGATGCACTTGGACATGATGGACATACTTTTGGGTTGCATCGCTATCAAGGAGCTTTGGTGGATCAACCACCATGCTAGGAGCTTTGGAGTTGGTAACAATTTCTAAACTCCTATTTCATTTATGTACATGCTTGTTCATTCATAATATTCATAGCATGTTCATATTTTAAGATATTTTTGGTGTTTCATGTGGTATATACTAGTTTAAGTGTAGTTTCTATCAAAACTTGTATTATACATGTACAAATAGTGAACTACAATTGACTCATATATATTTGAACTTCATGCTCATTTGTGTCCACTATATGCATGTGTATAGGCTAGTTTTGATGATTCGGTCATTTATACTTGTTATGTCTATCCTTGATTTTACTTCATGTATATGTGTGTTTAATTCAAATCTAATAAATATACATGTATACCCTTGAGTCATTTGCCTTCATGCAATATATATTGGACTCTTTTAGATTTGGGATATGTATGGATATTGTTAGAATTGGATAAATCATACATATACCATGAAGATTAGTATTTTAAATAATAAAAAAAATGATTTTTCATGTTTTTGATTTATATTAAAGATTAAAACATTTGTACAACAAAATGTGATTTATGATCTTTTGAGCTTGAATGACTATTTTCATAAAGCATTGCTAAATACAAGATACTTTATGAAAAATATATGATTTGTTTTAAGATGAAAATAAGATTTTCATGAGATTCATGCTTCACTTTCTATTTTCATGAAAATACTATTTACATAACCTTTGAACACTCATCTTTTATAATAAAAAATAATAATTTTTGAGCTTTATGGACTATGAGTGCTTAAACTTGTATGTATTTAGTATAATTCATGAATAACATATGATTTCATGTTTTTGAAGGATCTTTAACTAGTTTTTCAAAAATTATTTATAACTAGTTATTTATTCTTCAAATTTTGGTAGTGCTTAAACATAACTATCTTTTAAACCTACCACTTTTTGGTTATGAGTATATACATGATTTACAGTGTTAATTTTATAATTGGTATATTACTCACATTTTGGTTCCTATATATGTATGCCCTAATTTTCAAATTGGTCTTATCTATTCACATACATATATATGATTTTCTTGTGCCTGCTTTACAATTGATTTACATTCTTAAAAGCACAAAAAGTTTATGCTAAGTTCACACCTTATATTAGCTATGCATAAGCTTATGAAAAATAAAAAGATTTTATTTTAGATCTTTCATTTGGTATCAATAGGCCTCAACTTCAAATTTGTTATATGATTACAATTGATATCAATATGTTTGAAACAAAAAATTTTTTTTTGCAATGATAACTTGATATCACACATCTTCAAGTGCTATTTTCTATTGGTATCAAAATTACAAATTATGATTGGTTCAAAATTTGTTTTATTGGGAAAAGTTCAAAATTTTGTTTTGATAAAAAAAAAAATTAAAAATGTTTTGTTTTGTATTTCCTATATGCAAGGAGAGCTTAACATCTCTCTTACATATAGATTCATGTTGAGTATATTATAAATTGAGGAGCTTAACATCTCTTCTTTATATGATATACGTGTGTAGGGGGAGCTTCACATCTCCTTCTATGCATTACATAGTTGTGTTGTGTGAATTAGGGCTTCACATCCCTCCTTCATGCAATGCACATTGTAGGGAAGCTAACTTAACGTCTTCCTCTTCATGAATGTATATCGCATATAAATCTTTATTGGTTGATTTGTATACCCCTCCTTATTTCTTTATTTTTGACAAAAAGGGGGAGAAAATTTTTTTTTTGATTTGATTTTACTTTGAACCCTTTGTTGATGATTGACAAAAAGGGGGAGAAGTATTTGAGTATATATGCATGTTTTCTTTACTTAAGGGGGAGAAGTATTTGAGTATATATGCATGTTTTCTTTACTTAAGGGGGAGAAGTATTTGTCTTCCTGTTAGTTATGCATATATGTTTTTTTTTTTGTATTAGTTTGCAAATAATAGGAGAAAAAGATTTGTTTTTGTGTTATCTCCATTCATTTGCATACATGTCATGTGCTTCATTGTCATATCTTTATCATTTATTTGATATGCATGAGTTAAGGGGGAGCTTCTTTGAAGCTTTACTTTAATCCATGCATATATAACTTCATGAGTTTTGTCATCATCAAAAAGGGGGAGATTGTTGGCCCAAAGGCCTATCACCCTAGTTTTGATGATGATCAACTCATGAAGTTATGTTTACTAATGATCTTGTGTTTAATTAGTGACAGATTCCTTATCAAGATCTTAGTAGGTGTGGAGCTTCAACAAAGGATAAAATGTCAAGTTGGAAGCTAGCACCGGTCGATTCACGAGCCTATGCATCAAGACCACATCTAGAGATGAGCTCGGTGGATTGCATGTGGACCAAGTCAAGAAGATGAGAAGACTTCAAGGGAAGACTTCAAGAAGATGAAGACTTGTGTCTAGGTATAAGATTTTTGTTTGTTTTAGTTAAAATGTAAAGGATAGATAGTTGGTGGATTGCTCAAGTTCATATCACACACACACTCTTGATTTATGTGTTTTCATAAAATATTTTTAGTTTTAGAAAAATACCGTTTTAGTTTTTGGTGTTTCAAATATACATGTGTTTTTAACCAAAACCTTTTTAGAACTCTCGTCCGTCCTGCTGATCTGCTCGACACACTTTTAGTTTTCTAGTCATAACTTTTGATTCCTATATTCAATTAACATGATTTATATTGCATTTTAAAGATGACTTTCAGAGCTACATTTAATATTCAATAATCATCTTCTGATTTAAATGTTAAGAATGTCATATATTAGGTTGAAGTCTGAAAAATAGTTTTCAGTTTCTGATTTGATACCTTTTAGTATTTTATTGATAACTTTCAATTCCGAATTGATATTGATTTGATTTAAGTTGCATTAGAAAGAAGACTTCAATATCTACAAATTCATCCTATATACTTATTCCCAAATTCGAAGGTTTTAGACCTCGAAACTGTGCTCCAAGTTAACCCATTGCACAGAGGTCGGTCGACCGGGCCGGTCGACCGACGTGCACAAAACTGTGCACGTCTGGCAGTTTTGTGCGGTCGACCGGGCCGGTCGACCGGAACTGAGAGCAGTGCTCTCTGTTCTTCTCGGTCGACCGGCCAGTCGACCGGAGGCTGTAACGGTCAGTTTTTTGACCGTTACCGGTCGACCGGGCGGTCGACCGGCAGCTCTGACAGACCCCAACGGTCAGATTTTTCTGACCTCTATAAAAGGGGGTTTTGTCATTGTTTTGAGCCAAGATTTTAGGAGAGCTTTTGTCCAGTTATTTCCATTCTTTTAGCAGAGTTTTCTCCACAAAATAGAGTGCCAATATTTCCTATCAAAAGGGATTTTATCAAGAGAGTGTTTATTGTGATTTCTTGAGTTTTCCATCAAAGTTCTTTCCTTGATTTCTCACACTACACTTGAGCATCTATAGTTATATCTATCCTATAGGAGAGTGTTGTAGTGTGAGTTTTGTTAGGTGATCAAGTGTTTAGATCACCAAGATCTTTCTTTGTATTTGAGGAAGCGGGCAAGTGTGCTCGCGGTGTTTTGAGTTCGGGTGCGGACTTGTTGTACGAGGTGCGGCCTCGACGAGCCGGTGGGCTTGTGGTGTGTAAGGGACTTTGGGAGTCCGAGGGCTTGTAGGTGTTGCGGCACCAAGGAGAGATCCGTTGGATCGTGCATAGTGGAAATCCTTCGTGTGTCGAAGGCGGGGATGTAGAGCAAGTGTGCTCGAACCTCGAAACAAACCCTTTGTGTTTGCGATTGCTCACTCTTGCTCTCTTACTCTTTTTGTCTCTATTATATCTTGCATTACTTACATTGTATTTACTTTACATGCTTGATATACCCTTGTGCATATTTGATATATACTTGCGTGGGATTGTTGCTAACACTTGTATGCAACCAAGAGAGCCAACGCGGCACCTCAACCCATTCAAGGGGAATCTAGAGGAGTTTGTCCAGAGCCTCGCAAGGGGAATTCGGCAACACTCTTGTGTTATACATAAGTGTTTAATTAAAAGAAGTTTAATTTGGTCATATTAGTTTTAATTCCGCATTATTTGTTCATAAGTGACCATTAGATTAGCCATCACCTATTCACCCCCCTCTAGGTGATCTTACATAACCAAGCCGCAGAAACGCGGCTTTGGCCGCTTTTACGCAGCCAGGGTGTGGCCAGGTGGCCACACCCTGTTGGTGGTGCTCCCCGGCTTCTCGATTTATCTTTATCTTCAGCTGGATTTGCAGTTTAAGTCCGGAATTTTGACGAAATGGCGTTTGATCCTTGGCTTCAACGATCGATTTGTAGGAATTTGTTCTAACTGATTTTCAACCGACCTGAACCGATCTGATTTACCCTGATTTACTGAGTTCGAATTAATTCTGATTTAATTCAGAATTTGATGGGCTCTTGGGCTCATTTCTCTTCACTCTCCTTTAGGAATGGGCCTGCAAATAAATTAAACATTTAATTAGGAAAAAGCAGAGTTTATTCTATAATAAGTATGAGAATATGATAATAAATGTGCAATATTAGTGACCAATCAGCACCCAACAGAGAGTTGGGTGAGCCAGTCGGTCGACCGGTCAGTCGACGAGTAAAGGCTTTTGGCTCGTGCACGTCGGTCGACCGCCCTGTCGACCGAGCCATGCTTCGATCGACGGTCGGTCAGCTGAAAGTAGCCCAAACACCCATATTATAGGGTTTAAACTTTAGCTTGATAAATCTGATTAATCAATAAATTCCAAGAAAATTCACAAAAATAAGTTCATATAAATACTTTGAATTTTAAATATGTGTGATAAAAAATTAACACATATTACAAACATGTGAACTATTTTTTAGGCATAAAAATTAAAGCTTAAACCAAAAATCGTATTTCCCAAAAATCAAACTTTTAAATAGTAATTAGATTTTTCTATAAACTTCTATATTGAAACACTTTTGAAGTATAATGTGCATGGATAGAATCCAATACACATAGTAAATGATATATATTTATTTTTTATAATAAATATCAAAATAAGTTTTGATAAAAATAGGACTTAAACATATGAACTAGATTCAACAAAATAAGTTTGTCTAAATATATAAAACATAAATGCATATAGAAGAAATCCAATACACATATAAATCATGCAAACTTTTTTTGATGGAATCTATTCATGAAGACGAAGGATGTATACTTGATGATCCAAAACTCAAAACGTATACATGTTAAACCGAAACATAAAACTTAAAACTTATTTCTATGAGTTTTATGTAAACCAAGTAAACATAAACTTTTGAAACTAAAACGGTTAAACCAAAAATCAAACTATAAATTTTTTGTGTGTGTGTATACTTGAGCAATTCAATACTATGCTATCCTTTATATAAGATCTAAACAAAACATCTAAACAACCCAAGATACAAGTCTTCTTGTCAATCTTCTTCTCCAAGACGACTCGATCTAAACACGATCCAAAGAGCTTGACTCCATCTCGAGTACTTGATGTGATCTTGACGCGCGAGCTCTTGAATCAACACGTGATACCTTTAAAACTTGACTTCGAGTCCATTGTAGAAGCTAAACACCAATAATGATGTTTATACAATATCTGAAACTACATACGTCAAGATCATCAGTGTTTTCCATTGATTTGCAAAGGGGAAAACTTACAAAAAAGAGTTGAGGAGCTAAATTACAAGTAAAGATTACAAGTAGATCTCCTCAGAGATTCTGGAGAAGTGTGCCGATAGGAGCCTGGTCAGCGCGCGACCACTTTGTCCCTTTGACGATGCGAGCGATGAGATTCCCTTCTCGCCTGGTTCGGGGAATCAGAGAATAGAAGGTTGGTAGAACCCTCTTGCTACTTCTCAAAACAACCTTCAATTAGGAATTCCTTCTCGCCTGGTTCCGGAGATTCCTTGAGAAGAAGGTATTTAGGGTATCAGCACACTGATTAGAGAAGCAATTCTCTATAAAATCTCTGAATTCAAGAACGCACGGTGCGTCGTGAAGAAGCCTCTGCTTGTGGAGTCCTCTCTCTTGCGCCTGTCCGTCTTCTCCCCTCCTCTCTTCCTTGTGCCCCTGGTGGGCTATTTATAAGGAGAGCAATGGTATAATCGTCCCTTGAAAGTATAGAAACAGATTGAATCAAATCTATTTAAATCTGAAAAGTAGCCTTGCTGCGAGGTTAGGATCAGCTTTTGCGAAGCTAGAAATGGCAGGTCGGTTGATCCTCTTGATCTGTTTGATCCTTTCCATATCGTTGGAGGATTTTCCCTGATCTTCTTACTCGTTTTAGAAGAGTCAAGAGATTGTGGCAATTAACTACCGAATTTGATCTCCGATTTGATCTAAATTGGATTTGATCTGATTAGATCTGATCTCATCTGGAGATTTGATTGGTCAAAGGTTGACCATAGCAGACCAACAGCGGAGCTACCGCATTGTGCTCACCGCGGAGCTGGAAGGCGCACCTGGCGAAGTCAGAAGAAAGCTCTTCAGCGGAGGTAGATAACATCTGTGGCGAAGATACCAAACATCCTTCTGCGCAGTTGTGTAGCTTCAAGCGAAGTTAACCCTCTGCGGAGTTGTGCTCAGGCGAAGATATAAGTTAGCTTCCTGGCGGAGCTTTGAATGGCTTCAAGGCGAAGTTGGATGATCTTAGCCTCTCAGGCGAGGCTATCCCTTTGGGCTCATGTGATGCTAAGTGTTAGCATTTTAGACCTGCTGAGGTCTGTTCAGAAACAATTCAGGTTCACTGTCTGCTTGCTGGATTAGTGGAGTCTAAGTTGCTTCCTTGTCCCTCAGAGATGGGTGAAAACTGGTCTTCAGCTCGTCTGTCACTTGTCTTTTGTAAATGTCAACAAGTTTAGACATTGTTCGGACCAATAAGAATCTTGTCTTTTTTAAGTGTCAACAAGACCCCCTTCAAAGTTTTCGAAAGTCTGCAATAACTCAGACTTCGAAACACTTTGAACTGCTTTGATCGGTGGTGTGTGGAGTATGAACGTCGCCATGATGGTTGAGTTCAGCTTCGCTTTAAATCCTGCTTTGGGATGTAGATTCGCCGAGGAATCATGTAGACTCGCGTCTGGGTAGCTTCGCGGCTAGGTAAGTTCGCTCTGGAACATCTGTTGCTTTCCCAAGGCCAACTGCCGTGGGCCGGTTACGAGAAGGGTTACGTCTTCTCTCGCACTGATCGAGGGAGATATTCTTTCCTCGCGCGTTTTCAAGGGAGGATATTCCCTTTCTTCAAAGCGCCATGAGTGCCTTTATGAGGGAGACGTTTCTTCCTTTGCACGGTTCAAGGGAAACCGTCCCTTTTCTCAAGGCGCAGTAAATGTCTTAAATGCGCTCGTGCTTCCACGCTTGAGGCGGCAGCGCTCAGGCCATGGGGCCTATAAATAGGACACTTGAGGTCCTCTGAAGAGAAGTGATCTGCTCTTCTCCTCTTCTCTTGGTTGAGAGAGATACTCAGATCTCTGAACTAGTGGGAATGCCCACTCTGGTTATCATCCGGCCAAGGACCGGTAAGTCTTGATCATTCAATGACTTCACCAACTTTAGGGAATTCATCTCCCTTAACTTAGCTTTGTAGCTGTAATCAGCTGCTTCAGGGATTAACTCCCCTTGTTCCCCATTTAACTGATATGCGGAGGAGGATTTCAGCATAGCTTCCCAGCGAAGCTATCATCTTGACTTGATCAGAGAAAGATTACTGCATGCTAAGTTTGCTGCACAGGCAGAACTTGGGACTTAGTTTTCTTCAAAGTTGAGCCAGTCTTGCCATATAGGTGGGGCTAAGACTGTGTCCCCCAGGATCAGTCTGGCTTAGCCATATAGGCGAGGCTAGGATTTGGCGTTTGCTGAGCTAGCCCATCACTGCTGTGCAAGCGAGGCTTATCCTCTGCTTTAACTGAAATTGGATCGCTTCGCTCCAAAGAATCTGACTTAGTGTTTTTGCAGCTTCTCCCGTGTTTAACTGCTAATCTGTTCTGATTTGCATTGCAGTGAGCTACGTTCGCCAACTTTGTGACTTGATGAAAGAGACTGAAAAGTTGCCTTATGCTTCCCAGTTGAAGCTTTACTTTTAAGCAGGAGGAACAAACTGGGGCAGCTGATGCGTGTCCCAGAGGCTGTTGGCAGTCGCTTATCCGAGATGATCCCTTTTGAGGCGAGGCTGGTGGTCGCTTATCTGAGATGATCCATTTTGGGAAAGCGGACGTCACCTGTGAGATCACTGATCTTGTCCTGGTGGCACCATCTGTCCTGGTGGCACCATCTGTCCTTATGTGAAGGATTACAGCCTTGTGCAGGAGGAAGGCCTTTCGTGTCCAGTTGGTCCGGCTTAAAAGCGGATAAAACCACTTGTATGCCTTTTGCGCAAACGATCTTGTTGAGCAATCGAATCTGTTGTACGAAACACAACCTTGATGTAATATCAATGTACCTTTACTCTTAAATCAATGAAAGTTCATTTTCTGCTCATTTGATTTTTGCCTGCCTTCATTGAGAATTTGGCTATAACGGGGCTGAACCTCGTGCGGAGTTAAGGACAGGGTCCTTTTGAAAAACACCTAGAGGGGGGGTGAATAGGTGTTAGTGCTAATCTAGAAACTAAATGCAAACTAAGTGCGCTAAATGCGGAAGCTAATGCAAATTATGCACAAACTAATACAATACAACAAGTGTAGCCGAATTCCCCTTGCGAGGCTCTGGACTAACTCCCCTTGATTCCCCTTTAAATGGGTTGAGGTGCTATGTGAAGCTCTTGTTGGATGAGTATAAGTTAGGCACACACACACAAGCAATCCAAGCAATGTGCACACACAATCAAGCCAAGCAATCAAGGATATAGCAATATGAAATAATGCAAGGCAACACAAGTAATAAGATATGGCAATATGAATTATGCTCAACACAGGCAAATATGATATGATGATGAGTATGATGGTTTGCACAAAGTAAATGAGAGAGAGTAAGAGAGACAATGGGAGCAATCGCAAACACCGAGATTTGTTTCGAGGTTCGAGCACCTTGCTCTACATCCCCGCCTACACCACCGTGTAGGATTTCCACTATCTCAACTCCTACCGAGGGAACCTCTACCGAAGAGGATTTCTTACAATACTAGGAGTACCAAACTCCTCTCTCAAACAACCACCTCACAACCGAGGGGTAAGGCCCGTAGCCAATACAACAACCAATCCACACACCTCTACCGAAGAGGCTCACAACCAAACTCCACCTCTACCTAAGAGGGAGCAAACCAATACCACTCCGATCACCTCTACCGAAGAGGGATACAACAAATAAAGGAGGGTTTACAACAAGTGGTTCAAAAACCACAAACTCTCTTTTTCTTTCTTTTTCCACAAAAACAAAGATCCTAATAGTTTAGGATAGAAGATAGCTCAAGTGTGGAATCAAAGTGTTTTTGGAAACAAGCAACAAAGAAAAACTACTTGGGAAATCTCTTGTAGAAGATAGAAAAGCAAATCAATACAATCTCCCAAAACCCTAGCTTTCTTTGATTTTCCAAAAACCCAAAACAAATAGAGATGAGAAGTTTAAAGCCCAAAAACTCTTTTAAAACTCTTTTAAACACTTCAGAAAACTGGAAATTTTTCTCTTAGAAAACTTGGCTAAAATCCCCAAAGAGATGGGGTTTATATAGCCCCTATACAAAACTAGCCGTTAGGCTGAGCTGGCAGTCTGACAGACTGCCGGTCGACCGGTCCGGTCGACCGCCAACGGTCAAAAATGTGACCGTGGGCAATAGCGGTCGACCGGCCCGGTCGACCGAAACATCCTGAGAGCAGAACTCTCATCTCGGTCGACCGGCCCGGTCGACCGTCCCAGAGACTCCAAAACGTGCACAGACTTGTGCACGTCGGTCGACCGTCCCGGTCGACCGGCCTATGGTGCGGTCGACCGGTCCGGTCGACCGACTTGGCCTGTCAGCCAGTCCCCAGTTCTGCACAGATACGGGATTTGAAAATAGGTCTTTTCACTCAATAAAAATCCCATAAATTCACAGTAAATCTAAAAAATAGTTTTAATCACAATAAAAACTGTTTTTCTAAAAATATGTTTTTCTAAAACTTGTTTTATCATTTTACTTTGATAACCAAACTTGTGATAAAAATTTCAAGACATATATCAATCATATCAATTCATTTTTGTGTCTTGCCAATTTTATCAAAACAAAACTTGTATTTTTATCAAACTTGATTTTTCCAAAACATGAATAGGATAGTCAAAATAAGTTTGTTTAAAAAATTAAGCATGCATGTATAGAATGAAGCAACTATACATATATCAATTTGAACTTGTTTTGATAAACTATTCATGAAAACCAAAACTCAATCATAAAACGTGTGTGTTTTGTGCACTTGAGCATATCAACTAAACTAAGCTTTACAAAAGGATCTAAAACTCTATCTAAACTAGATACCTAAGTCTTCTTGTCGATCTTCCATCTTCAAATAGACTTGGTCCAAACTCCGTGATTCTCCAAGTGCAAAGGTATGATCTTTAAGCTTTGGCACCGGAATCACCATGATAAGCTTCTAATCATCTTGTTGAAGCTAATCACCAACTAATATCCTGTTAATGATCTGAAACTTAGAAACACAAGAATATTAGTAAACATAACTACATGAGTGTTGATCATCATCAAAACTAGAGTGGAAGGCCATTGGGCCAACACCTTTTTGAATGAGCTTCGCGCAAAACTGGCATGTCGGCGAACTGTGCCTTCAGCGGGCTAAGGCAACCCTTTTGGCGAAGTTCTTGATGAACTTGTGCGAAGTCCGCACTTTGACTCATGGCGAGGTTAGCCCTTAGTGGCTGAAGCAGCGCTTCTCGAGAAGGCGTTTTAGGCAGCGTTTCGAATTAATTTGAAACGACAGCCTGTACTGTTTACAAGGCATCGTTTCAGGCGCTGATTGGCCTATAAAAGCCCGATCGGGCTGAGAAAGAGCAGATCTCTTTACTTGAAATTTTTACAGAACTTTGACTCTTCTTCTTCCTCTTTCCTCTCCATTTAGAAAGTTTGAAAGCATCCGTAGCTCTTCAATGGCGCCCAAAAGATGAGCGGGGAAAGAAGTGGCAACTTCTGCAGCGGAGGGTCCTTCTCCTCCTCCGGTCATCGAACGACCAATTGCCGGTGAGGGACTTTCCCTTTGATTAGAGACTGCTATCTCTATTTTAAAGCCGATATTTGGCTATCTTTGGATGAATCCAGAACGATCGAGCATGATCTATTATTGTTAGGGAATCCATTTCCCTGAATTTCCTTTATTCTCTTGGATGGGGATCTAAGAACTGGACAATTCTTCTTTAAGCTTCCGTGCGAAGCTATCACTTGGGCTGTTTTCGTCCTGTTGAACAACAGGATACGGATCTGTCCCTTCAATCGTGGCCGTAAAGGATTAATGACCATAATGCCTTTTTGACGAAGTTAGTCCTCAGGGCTGTACCGCCTTCTGCTTAAGCTTTCTTGACGCGAAGCTAACACTTGGACATTTTCTGCGAAATGCGGACTTGACTGTGAGGCTAAGCTTTGTCGAAGCTATCGCTTGCTAGCTTCGCTCAAAGGGCGAGGCTATGCCTTGGTGAAAATTATGTCTTTGTGTTCGCTTGGCTGGTGAACTAATAATAATTCCTTTTTTACTTCTGCAGTGCACTACACTCCTGGTCCTTTAAACAGCCAATTCGAGATGACCAGGGGATCGGACGGCAATATCAGCCTGCAATTTCAAGGGCATGCCTCTCTGTTAAGTGAGCGGAGTTCCGTCGTCCGAGACACGCTTATTCATGGTGGTGATCAATACACCACGAGGAGTATTTTGACTACGGCTCCCCTTGAAGAGCGGATCAGATCTTATAATGTACGCCCGTAGGTCGCAATATATGTATCTCCATGTATCCCGTCCTTTTGGAATCAATGAAAATAATAATTTTTTTTTGCACTCCCTGTCGAATCTCCCAATTGTTCCATTTTCTGAATTGTTGGTTCCAGATTGTATTGGTGCCATTTGAGAGAATAGTCCTTTGCTGGATTGAATGCTGAAACTTGGCAGTCTGTCAGTTCAGAGGTCGCGATGACATAACTGGTTGAGGAGCCATCGATCTTCAAAGTTGGTGATACTTGTCTTTTGTAAATGTCAACAAGTATCGAGACCTATCTTTTGTAAATGTCAACAGGGCTCAAGGTTGAGACTTAGCTGTCTGTTGGTTCAGAGGTCGCAATGACATAACCAATTGAGACGCCACCAAGCTCAAGGTTGGTGATACTTATCTTTTGTAAATGTCAATAAGTATCGAGACCTGCCTTTTGTAAATGTCAACAGGGCTCAAGGTTAAGACTTGTCTTTTGTAAATGTCAACAAGCTCGAAATTGAGACTTGGCTGTCTGCTGGTTCAGAGGTCGCAATGACATAACCGATTGAGACGCCACCAAGCTCAAGGTTGGTGATACTTATCTTTTATAAATGTCAATAAGTATCGAGACCTTTCTTTTGTAAATGTCAACAGGACTCAAGGTTGAGACTTGTCTTTTGTAAATGTCAACAAGCTCAAAATTGAGACTTGGCTGTCTGCTGGTTCAGAGGTCGCAATGACATAACCGATTGAGACGTCACCAAGCTCAAGGTTGGTGATACTTATCTTTTATAAATGTCAATAAGTATCGAGACCGGTCTTCTGTAAATGTCAATAGGGCTCAAGGTTGAGACTTGTCTTTTGTAAATGTCAACAAGCTCGAAATTGAGACTTGGATGTCTGCTGGTTCAGAGGTCGCAATGACATAACCGATTGAGACGCCACCAAGCTCAAAGTTGGAATGGAGTTTGGGAAAAGTCTCGTTTTCACGGGGAGAAACGAGGGAATCACTGTCATAGGTTTAATGTTAACGTAACAGCGAAATGTATATGTGGTCTTACCATTCTATAGGTGAGAATTGATAAGTGATTTTGGAGGTCTCGTTCTCACAGGGAGAAACGAGGGAATCACTGTCATAGGTTTAATGTTAACGTAACAGCGAAATGTATATGTGGTCTTACCATTCTATGGATGAGAATTGGTAAGTGATTTTGGAGAGGGAATCAAATGGGAACCAGTCCCTTAGGATTTTTAACAAATTCCCAGCTGTCAACGGGTTTGATATGCCTTTACCAACTACCGTTTGAATTGGGCTAGCCATGCTATTCCCCTCAGCATGATGAGTTGTCGAGGACTTATGTTGGGCTTAAAGGCCAACATTTTCCTCTATCCTTAATCGTTAAGGATGTTGGATCATCTGGTTAACGTATGTGTAACCTTGATTCTCCTTTAAGACAACCAGTGTATGGCCAGGTTCCTACTGGTTTATGGTTGTATGATCTCACTTGGAGGAAGAGAAAGGCTCTCTTTGTGTGTACTTTGAACACGAAGGTCTTGATCAGAGGTGTAATGTTAACTTGATCATGAGAAGGATTCTTGATTAAGGATAATACTTCTTTAAGAACTTGCCATTGACCTGCATCATGAGTAGGTCGCTATCTGAAGTCATAAGGCGGTATGCTCCGTTTGAATAGACTGTTTCTATGACAAACGGTCCTTCCCATATAGGCTGAAATTTGCCTTTGGTCTTATGCGTCATAATCATCGGTCATCTGACGGCTAAAACCAGGTCTCCTTTGTGGAAGACCCTCTGTTTGACCTTCTTATTGAAGGCTTTTGAAATTCGAGCTTGATACAACTCGATGTGTTGCTGAGCTTGTAGCCGCTTCTCATCTAGGGCTTCGAGCTCTTGAAGACGCAATCGATCATTGTCCTCTGATGTGATCTTAGTCATTAGAGCGACTCGCAATGACGGCATCTGAATTTCCAAAGGTATGACTGCTTCACACCCGTACACCAGGGAAAAAGGCGTATTTCCTGTCGGAGTCCGAACCGTGGTTCGGTATGCCCAAAGACATTCACCAAGCTTTTCGTCCCAATCCCGCTTATTCGAGGAGACGAACTTCTTGAGTAGTTTGATGATTGTTTTGTTGAATGCTTCCGCTAAACCATTAGCAGCAGGGTTATAGGCAGTTGAAGCCACATTCTGAATTCGATATTTATCGCAGAACCGATAGAATACCTGGCTTACGAATTGGGGACCATTGTCATGGATGATCCGCCTGGGGACACCAAATCGATGGATGACATGGTGTTTGATGAAATTAACCACATTAGAGGTTTTGACTTCAGCCAATGGTATAGCTTCTGCCCATTTTGAAAAGTAGTCGGTTATTGCAAGGATAAACCGGTGACCTCTTGTCGAAGAGGGGCTAATTGGCCTTACGACGTCGATTCCCCAAATTTCAAATGGCCATGAAGTAACAGTCGGGTGGAGCAACTACGAAGGCTGGTGTATGAAGTCCGCATGACCTTGGCATGCTTTACACCTTCGTGCATATTGGATGGCATCAGCTATCATGGTTGGCCAATAGTATCCAAGCCTATGCAGCCTGTCTTTAAGCTTTGGACCTGGTTGGTGAGCTCCGCAAGTGCTGTCGTGTGCTTCTTTAAGCACTTCCTGTGCCTCTGAATTGGAAAGGCAACGGAGGAGGACACCGTCATATGAACGACGGTAAAGTGTCTTCAGAGTTGTATCGTAGTAGAAACGGAGAGACCTTCGTCTGATAGATGCCGCTTCTTTAGGATCGTCTGGCAGCAGACCATGTAAGGCATAGTCGATGACAGGAAATCGCCAATCTCTCGGCTCAAGATCCGTTGAGATATTATAGACCTCTCTGGTTCTCAACATATGCTTAGAGCAGACAAGGTGTCGAGTTGCGACTGCGAGGTGATACTCGGTGTCGGCTGGCAAGGCTTGTGTTGTTGCTAATGCAGCAAGAGCGTCCGCCTTGGTATTCTGAGATCGAGACACATACCCGATGTAGAAACCTTCAAATAGGTTAGCCAATTCGATGGCTGTATGGTAATAAGGCACCAAGTCTTCGTGGCGAACTTCATATTCGCCTTTAATCTGATTGATAATCAGTTTTGAATCGCCGTAGGCTTCGAGGTAGCGTACCCCCATTCCATGGGCAAGCTGAAGACCAATGAGCAGGGCATTATATTCTGCTACATTGTTGGAGCACGATTCTGTCAGAGAAAATGCTCTGGGAAGGACATGATTCTGTGGGGAGGTAAACACAACCCCCACTCCGGCAATAATCTTGCCTTTAGGGCCCATTCGTGATGCTTCGTCGAAGAACATCTGCCACACTTCCTCCTCTGAGGTTATATTAGAGTTGAAGACTTTATCTGAAATATCCTCGTGAAGTTTTAAATGTTCCGGAACTGGATGAGCAGCCAAAAACTCTGTAAGGGCCTGGCCTTTAACCGCCTTCTGAGGGGTAAAGATCATGTCGTATTGAGACAAAAGAAGTGCCCATTTAGCCAACCTTGAATTCAGTGATCCTGGCTTTGTCATAAGGAGACGTAATGGGTTCACCCTGGAGATGACGTGTATGGTTTGGCCAACCAAATAATGTCGTGTCTTCTGAACAGCGAAGATAAGAGCCAAACACTCTTTCTCGATAGGATTGTAGCGAGATTCCTCTCCTATGAGAGTCCTGCTTAGATAATAAATGGCTTGCTCGTGACCATTGTCGTCCTTTTGAGCGAGGAGGGCACCGAGAGAATAGTCCATAGCTTTTACATAAAGCAAAAATAGTTTCCCTGATGTAGGGGCCACTAAGACTGGAGGCTTTGTGAGGTACCTCTTGATGTCTTCATAAGCTTCCTGGCAAGCTTGATCCCATACGAAGGAAGCACCCTTTTTCATGAGTCGGGTGAACGGTTGACAGCGGCCTGAGAGATTTGCGATGAATCTTCTGATATAAGCCAGTCTGCCTTGCAAGCCTCTAAGCTCTTTGAGGTTCCTCGGTGGATGCATGCTTTGAATGGCTTCGACTTTGTCTGGGTTAAGATGAATCCCTTTTGATGTGACAATAAACCCAAGGAATTTGCCGCTCGAAACTCCCAAGAAGGATTTTGTCGGGTTCATTTTCAGTTGATGAGCCCGCATTATGTCGAACATCGTTCTCAAGTCATGAAGATGGTCATCTTTACTGCGGCTTTTGACAGCAATGTCGTCGACATAGCATTCCACCGTTTTTCGAAGATGGTCGCGGAAGATTGTACTCATTGCCCGCTGGTAGGTTGCTCCGGCGTTCTTCAGTCCGAAGGGCATTACAGTGTAGCAGTATACCCCGAATGGTATTCGGAACGAAGTATGCTTCTCGTCGTCGGGATACATCTTAATCTGGTTGTACCCTGAAAAGCCGTCCATAAAAGACATCCTTTGGAATCCACATGTGGTCTCGATCATGACATCGGTGATGGGTAGCGGGAATTGATCTTTAGGACAAGCCGTATTGAGATCACGGTAGTTGATGCAGATCCGTATTTTCCCGTTCTTCTTGAGGACGGGGACGATGTTGGCTACCCAATCTGGATGTTGTTCCTCCCGGATGAAGCCACATGCAATGAGCTTGTGAACTTCGGCTTCAATAGCTTCCATGATGTTTGGGCGAAACCGACGTTGTTGCTGCTTGACTGGCTTGACGTCGGGCTTGATGTTCAGACGGTGCATGGCGACTTGCGGATCAAGTCCAGGCATGTCTTTGTAGCTCCATGCGAAGACGTCTATATACTCCTTTACGAGCATTATCAATTCTTCCTTCTCTGTAAGTGATAGGCTTTCACTTATAAAGATGGGCTTGGGGTAGTCTTGATTACCCAAGTTGACCTGCATCACCTTATCTTCAGTAGGTGGTTCGCGCAATTCGAATCGCTTTTCCCATTGAAGGTCTAATTGCTGGGCCCATGGTTCCTCGTCAACAGCTTCTGCGGGCTTCAATTGACTGCTTGAAGTCATATTAACAGTGAGATTTTCGAACATTCCTCCTACACTGACATTTGAGTCCCACTCGGAGGATGAGGCTGAATGTGATGGAATTGGTTCATCGTCTTTGGCTTGAACCGTTGCTGACGATATGGGTGTAACATATCCCAACCCCCTGCGTGTACTATCATAGTAATTTGCAGGCTTCTCTTTAGGCACAAAGTCATGCATCAAACTGCGCCTTCCTTTTCTAAAATTCAGGCCTCCTCCATACTTTAGGTCGTACCTCATTTTCTTCATGATATGGCGCGCTGGCCACGCGTAATGAAAGAATTGTGGAGTGTCTGAGTCTGAACTTGAATCTGTGGCCGTGGGTCCCCGTGGTTGGGTTCTACCGAAGATTATCGGTAACTGACCTTCTTTGGATGGCGGGATCACTAAAACGGCTCCCTCTGCAGATTCCATGGGCGTACTGGACGCACTTGGCTTATATAAAGGCATATGTAGCGAGCTATCCGTAATGGATTTAAACAGCCCAACACTCGCAGGATAATCGAAAGAAATATTATCATTAATTACCCATTCACCTTCATCCTCTGAAGGAGTATTACATTGGGGATTATTGAGACATGCTATAATTGGTTCACCAATCAGAATGGCTGGCATGCCAGCTTCGGATTCTGAATCCGCCTCATTGCCACTTTCATCATCGTCCGGCAATGGTTCTTTAGGTGTCCCACCGGCCTCTTGATACAGGAGAGCGTCAGTGAAGTAATTTTTCACCCCTTTGAATGGTTGCTTCTCAGCAAAGACAGTTCGTGCTATCGCGTCATCTTCAACATATTTGAAGCATTGGCGCAGAGTAGAAGGAACGATCCAGTTGGCATGGATCCACGGTCGTCCTAGTAGCAGGTTATATGACGTATCGACGTCAATGACATAGCATGTCACTTCTGACTTCAGGCTCCCAATTCTGCAACGGAGCCGGATTTTTCCAAGTGGATGACTACTCCCGGCATTGAAACCGTATATTGTAGTGGTGGTTGCGGATAACCTATACAGTGGTATGCCGAGGAAGTAGAGAAGCCTTTGGGGATGATGCTGAGTGCGGACCCCGGATCGACTTGTATTCTTTCAATGCACGTTGAACCGATATATCCGGTGTAGTACAGAAGCCGATCGTACTTGTTGTCTTTGAGAAGCATATCTTCCGTCGTGAATGTAATGGCTGGCACCTTTGATTGTATGTGATGACATTCTGGGCAAGGAGACTGAACGTCTTCGTTAGGGACCTCTGACATGCATGTCAGAAAGAATTCTGAATTGGCTAGCGCATCCCTGAGTGCTTCTCTTGTCTCTTTTGAGAGACGAAGGAGCTCGTGTATTGTGATACGAGCCGGGATATTAGCCAATGGGCCAATATGTCAAAACGAAAGGGCGTGTCAAGCCCTAGTCCTGAAGGCTTCTTCAGGACTTGGTCGAATCGGACCTCTTTAGGCTTCTCTTTGCCCTTGGTTGGAATCGAAGCGGATGCTGGTACTTATACTGACGTCGTTTGCTGTTGTGTCTCGCCAGTAGCTTTCTCATACTGTTTTAAGTACGATTTTCTGGATCGAGTACCCATTGGCTGAGGTACATCGGTCTGCGTTGTGCAAGCATGCCTTTCTCCTTCTGAATCACTAAGGGAAGCCGTTGTAAGATTGCCGTCGTCTGGCAAGATGGAGATGACATTGCAAGATTTGCCCTTTGACTTGGGCCTCTTTGAATCCCACTGTTCGTCTTGGACGAGGTCTGGGTGTATCCACATGACTTCCCCTGTCTCCAATGTCAAGGGAACAAGACCCCTATTATCTTGAGCTGTAGCTTGAGGATGCTTGACTTCCAACCGTGGCGCAGGGACTGAATAAGTCCCGTCAGGAACTGTAACCTTTGGAGTTTTACCGAACTCGAGGGTCACCATATTGGCAGTGACTTTCTTCTGTTCTGACTTTAGTGTCAGGACTCTGGCGTCGACTAAGGCTTGAATTCTATCTTTGAGGACATAGCACTTGTCGGTAGGATGGTGGATCATCCTGTGGTAGAGGCAGTATTTGGGGTCGTTCGTGCGCCCTATCTCATTGGGACGCCGAGCATCTGGCAGCTTCATTTTATTCCCTTTGTAAAGCAAATGGAATATCGTGACCACTTGATCGTCTCTGAAGGAGTACTGTTTTGGAGGAAACTTAGATTCCTGATTATTGAAGCCACTCTTCTTGGCTTTCGACTGCACATCCTCGGACAATTGAACGGACATAGTCTCCTTCCCTTTGGCTTGAGAAGACTGAGCCATGTCGCTACGTCCTTTACTGTTCATACCCCATTTGCCTCTAGGGGTGGATGGTTCGAACTTTTTAGCCGACTTTTCGGCTATCTCAGCTTGTTCGACCAATTCCTTCTATGTGTGGGCTTTGACAGCCCCAATGCGAATTTCTACCTGGTCCAAGAAGTTGTGCCTGCATGTCTGTAAGAGCATGGGTAATGGTATCCCTGCTGGGCACATCAAAGACAGATTTCTGAACCGCTCAATATAGTCACGGACAGATTCGCCCTTCTTCTGCACGGTGGAGAGGAGCTTGTCCATGGTTACCTCAGTATCGTCCTCATAGAAACGAGAGAGGAATCGGGTTTTCAGGTCGATCCAGAAATTGATAGAGCCCGGAGGGAGACTTCGGAACCAGTCAAATGCCACCCCCTTTAAGGTGCCGATGAACAGCCTAGCCATGTTGGCGTCGTTGCCTATAACATTACCAGTCTGAGACCGAAAATCGTAGATGTGCTGATTTGGTGAGCTCTTTCCATCATAGGTATGCAGTGTTGGTGGTTTGAACTTCGGTGGGTATGGCACTGAATCCCACTCCAACGGATAAGGACGGACTGTCCCTACTTTCTTTAATTCATCCCTCTGAGCTAGGGATGCAATTTGAGCTTGGAGGCCTTTAAGGACTTCAGCGTCTAAAGAAGAACCCTCCTTGGATTTCTCCGTCCTTGGCTGCTCATTGCTGAAATGCTCCTCATCATCATGATTGCTCCGGCATCATTATCATTGTGATTGTTGAGGAGTCGAGCGAGCATCTGTTGAATGTTGTCCAGAGCTTCTTGCTGAGTCTTGGAAGTTTGCTCCTGAGCTTCCAAACGCCGACGAAGGTCGTCGTTAGTGTTATCAGCCATATTGACTGATGCTTTGTCTGTTCGAACTGAGCTAACTGTTGCCGAAGAGGCGTACCCACTGTCTTCATCTTCTTCATCCGATGGTTGGAGTGATTTCCTGGGCTCTGGTGAGGCTAGGGCCGTCGAGGAAGAAGGCTGCTCGTAACTATAGGGTATCGTTACCCAAGATCTGGTGTTTCGGAAAACACCTTCTCCATGCACCAAGACTTCGCCTAAGCCTGGGCTGTAATCTGGATCTGGGGACCTGTAGGGGGTGTCGTCAGACGGTTGACCCCCCTGTGTAACTCTCGTCCTCTTCCGGTCATGTTGACGGATGCGGAGGCCGGATCTTGTGAGATGCTCCTTTTGTGATACTTCATAGGGAGATGTACGGACAGTCGATCAAAAACTAATCGCCGGCAATGAGTTGAGTGGACTGTCACCAACTGACATCCCTTTTGTTGACAATAGGGGGAAGTGGTTCGGAAAGACACCAACTTCCGCTTGTTCGCCAAGAGTTCTCGCAGGTCAGGCCCATTAGAGCCTAAATAATCCTGTGGAGAGGCCTTTCTGGAGCGTACATAGAATGATGTTCCGTTCCTCTTATCTCTGCAGAAGGGATTAGCACTGAATAGTACTTCAGTTCTAGCTTCGCCAACAGGTGCGAGCTTAGTGCTTGACGATCTGGAGAGCGGAGCACGCTGCGGTGCTTTACCCGCTATGCCGCTGCAAAGGGGATTAGCCTTAGATAACACTTTGGTCTTAGCCTCGCGGCTATGGACCCAGTGAGTATGCTGTGGTACAGTAGCTTCGCTCATATGAACGAGGCTGGCACAAGGCATTGCTGCTCTTGAATTGGGTGACGGTATGATTGCCGTCGTGACTTCATGGTCGGCAGCATTGTTGGAGCAGACAGGCATCTTGCCTTTTTCTTCGCGAAGGAGGCGCGATTTTGGCGTAGCTACGCCCGAGGCTTCGGCCAGAGACTTCTGTTTAGGCCTCCACATCCGCCTTGGCGAAGGAAACTTAGGTTCGTAAGGAACCTGACTAGCCACACGCGAGGCTGAAGGGTGTTGGCAGAATTCTGCTTCTGGTTTCAGTTCCGAAACCTCGGTCATGGAGACCTTTCTATGCTTCCGTGCTCGAAGCATTAGACCACCCCCAGAGAGGACTTCTTCAAATCTTCCTTGATCGAATTGAACCACCAGGTTCTCAAAGGTGAAGGACTTGGACTGCGAGCGTGCTTCCTTGTTGCGCCAGAGGACCGCAGTAGGTTCGCAGAGAACCTTTTCCGTCTCCGCAGAGACTTTCCTTGAAGATTTAGCCAGAGGGGTTCTGGCTGCACCGGCTTTTCTGAATTCAGAGTTAGACCCGAAGGTCTGTTCGTCGCATTTCGACACTTGATTCTCGGCAGTGGAGAATTCTTCCCAGCGGAGTCGCCATCTTGTTTCCATTGATTTGCAAAGGGGAAAACTTACAAAAAAGAGTTGAGGAGCTAAATTACAAGTAAAGATTACAAGTAGATCTCCTCAGATATTCTGGAGAAGTGTGCCGATAGGAGTCTGGTCAGCGCGCGACCACTTTGTCCCTTTGACGATGCGAGCGATGAGATTCTCTTCTCGCCTGGTTCGGGGAATCAGAGAATAGAAGGTTGGTAGAACCCTCTTGCTACTTCTCAAAACAGCCTTCAATTAGGAATTCCTTCTCGCCTGGTTCCGGAGATTCCTTGAGAAGAAGGTATTTAGGGTATCAGCACCCTGATTAGAGAAGCAATTCTCTATAAAGTCTCTGAATTCAAGAACGCACGGTGCGTCGTGAAGAGCCTCTGCTTGTGGAGTCCTCTCTCTTGCGCCTGTCCGTCTTCTCCCCTCCTCTCTTCCTTGTGCCCCTGGTGGGCTATTTATAAGGAGAGCAAGGGTATAATCGTCCCTTGAAAGTATAGAAATAGATTGAATCAAATCTGTTTAAATCTGGAAAGTAGCCTTGCTGCGAGGCTAGGATCAGCTTCTGCGAAGCTAGAAATGGCAGGTCGGTTTTTGATCCTTTCCATATCGTTGGAGGATTTCCCCTGATCTTCTTACTCGTTTTAAAAGAGTCAAGAGATTGTGGCAATCAACTGCCGAATTTGATCTCCGATTTGATCTAAATTGGATTTGATCTGATTAGATCTGATCTCATCTGGAGATTTGATTGGTCAAAGGTTGACCATAGCAGACCAACAGCGGAGCTACCGCATTGAGCTCGCAGCGGAGCTAGAAGGCGCACCTGGCGAAGTCAGAAGAAAGCTCTTCAGCGGAGCTAGATAATATCTGTGGCGAAGATACCAAACATCCTTCTGCGCGGTTGTGTAGCTTCAAGCGAAGTTAACCCTCTGCGGAGTTGTGCTCAGGCGAAGCTATAAGTTAGCTTCCTGGCGGAGCTTTGAATGGCTTCAAGGCGAAGTTGGATGATCTTAGCCTCTCAGGCGAGGCTATCCTTTTGGGCTCATGTGATGCTAAGTGCTAGCATCTTAGACCTGCTGAGGTCTGTTCAAAAATAATTCAGGTTCACTGTCTGCTTGCTGGATCAGTGGAGTCTAAGTTGCTTCCTTGTCCCTCGGAGATGGGTGAAAACTGGTCTTCAGCTCGTCTGTCACTTGTCTTTTATAAATGTCAACAAGTTTAGACATTGTTCGGACCAATAAGAATCTTGTCTTTTTTTAAGTGTCAACAATCAGTACTATAACTTCATAAGTTAGTCATCATCAAAACTAGGGTGAAAGGCCTTTGGGCCAACACCACCCCCACACACTCCTCCTATCATCTTCTCTAACTCTCTCTTACTCTCTCACACTTCATCGCCTTCTCCTCCTCTCACACCTCCTCTCCTCCTCCAGAGGCCCGTCGGCTGAGGCCCCAACTTCAACCAGTTCCCCGGCGCGCCACCAGCCCTCGGTGGCCACTACCCATCACCGGACACCACCTCACTCTCTCTCACCTCTCCCATTCTCTCACTCCTTCACTTTTGCTTACTCTCTATCTCCCTTCTACACTCACTCCTCACCTTCTCTCCTCACCTCCGGCAGCCACCCCCACCTGGCTGGCCGCCGTGCGCCACCACTTCCTCGACGCCACCTCAACTCTCTCTCCTCCTCTCTGGCCAAACAACCACACCCCTATCACTCCACCACCTCCATTATCAACACTATTCACCACCACCATCATCACACCATTTACACTCCTCCCTTTTCTATCCTGTCTTCTCTTGCGACCAGATCGCCGCCAGCCTCCCCTTTGCCGGCCACCTGGCCAGCACCTCCTCAGGCACTCTCTCTTCCCCCCATTTCTCTCTTTCCTTCTCTCTTAGTTCCATCTTTCTCTTTCTGTTATCTCCTCTCCCTCTCTCAGTTTTGCCTCTCTCTCTCCTGCTTTCTCTCATGCCCTCTTCGTTTCTCTTTCGTAGTCTCTCTCTCTCTCTGTTCTCTTCTTTCTCTCTATCTCCCTAGTTCTTTCTATCTCTCATCCCCCTCGCTTTCTCTTTCTAACTTGCATACCCTCTCTTTCTCTTTCTAGTTCTCTTTAGATCTCTCTAGCTTTCTCTTTAGCTTACTCTCTTTAGATCTCTCTCTAGATTACTCCCTCTCAGTTCTCTCTCTCCACTTCTCTCTCCTCTCTCACTGCGTCAGAGTTTTTATTAGAGTTCCAGTCGTTAGTGCTCGGTCTTCGACGAGGCGAGTACAGTTATTTCATGTTTGGGTGACTAATTTTCTATGTTGCGAGTGTTCTCGCTTTATGTTGTGTTTTCCTGCTTCAATGGGTGCATATTGTGTATTTCGTATATATACATTATATCACTGCTTCTGTGAATTTGTATTTATATCAGTGAAATAATTGTATCAGTGTGATAAATGTTTATAATAGTGTAGACGATTCATATATATATATATATATATATATATATATATATATATATATATATATATATATGCAAGCATTGGTACTGACGCCTGTGCATGTTGCAGGTACCCAAGCAAAATGATCGATCACTAATATCGCATTATCATTGTCATATTCCCATATTTATCTTAATAAACTCTGCTATTTAATATATGTATTGTTTAATATTGTGCATGCCTTGTTTATGGAGAATGAGAGAAAATGAGCCCAATAGCCCAATTAAATTCAGACTTAAATTAAATCAAGGATTGGGGCAAATTTGTTCAGAAGATAAGCTGAAAATCATGGCATACTAGAGGAGATAACACCAATGAAAACCAGTTAAATTCTATTTATATAGATCCATTTGGTTAGCTTAAAGATCAAATAGGATATCGTCAAATACAGAGTTCAAATGGAGAAACCAAGTGGATAATACATGCAAATAGAAAACCAACGCATCCTCCCCAGGATCGAGCCATCTGGCAAGATAATTGTTGCGGGTAACCGCAGATTTGTGATTAGTCTACAATTTTGCACGTTTATATCATATTTCCCTATCGATTTATAAAAAATATCGTTTCTAAACCGTGTTTTCATCACTTTTACAGATAATCAAGACTAGAAGGGCAAAAGGATTATAAGAGTTTAATTAAACTCATTTTCGGGTAATAAATCTAGATTTCTTGGAGGTCAAGGTAGAGAGTTTCTAGAAGATACATTAAATCTAGACGTTGACGTGTGTCTGACGAAAATTCGGACGCAAATACCCGAATCTGATAATATCTGGAAGGTCCCCGAAGCGAGACGAAACCGCTCGCCAAAACAAGGGACCTAAGTCCCTGGTATGGCCGCGAAAACGCGGCTATGGCCCTGTTTCCGCGGCCACCTTGGCGAGCCACGTGTTGATTTTTGACGTGTGGCCTTGTCTCGTCTTCTAGAACCTCCGTTTGCCTATATAAAGCTCTGCAGAAACCTGAGACGGATGCAGATGGAGGAATATGCTAGGTTTTCTCTCTTTTAGTGTAGGTTAGTGTAGGTGTTCTTTTTTTCTTTTGTATTTTTATTTTATTTTAGATCTTATAGTAGGGCTGAGATGATTCACAGAGAGAGAGAGAGATTGATATAATAGATAGTGACAATTTATGTAAAGGTGTCTCCTTCTTCTCCATTATAATCTTCTCCATCTTCTACATGATGCGTAGCTAATTTTTCTTCTCATGGCAATCTAACTACTAACCACTAACTAGCTAACCACTTACTTGATAATTCATATGAATCTAATAGTCTCTATAAGGTCTTGCTCTTGCAAGAGCAATTGAAGGCTCATGATGATTGATTCTAACATTCTAACATCTAATCACTAACTTGCTAATTTATAATGCTAACTTCATTTCATACTTACCCCTAATTGGTTTTGATGATTTAATAGTAGCTTGGTTTTGATTGTGTGGTTGGATGTGTTTGAATGTGGAAGAACCTTCTTATGTGCCATGCTCCGTGTCGTCTCTTGAGGCTAAGGACAGCGATGGTCAAGGATCCATGTGAGGCAACTATCACTGAGAGATTAGCATGGTTAGTGAAACAATTAGTAATTAGTAGCCATGAGTTTTCTTTTATCTTATTTTAAAAATCAATTTCAAAACCCTTTTATCATTTTTTTCATTGTTGTTTTTATCGTCTTCTTAGTTCAACTTTGTTTCATTTACTTTTTGTTTTCAAACCGACTTTTTAAATCACTTCACCTTTCTTACTTTTATTTTACCGACTCCACAACCACTCTCATTTGTTTTCACTTCGCGGTTTTATCGCCTTCTCCATCTATCACTTCTGAATTTTTTTTCTTTTCTTTTTTAATTCTTTAACAAAGAAGAACTTGTTAACATAACACATGAACAAAAACTGTTAATGCTTCTATCGCCTCCCGTCCCTGTGGATTCGACCCGTTGAGTCAATGCTATAATGTAAGTATTGAGGGAACATTAGTACACACATAATTTCACTGATTTCATAAAACACACATTTTCAAGTGTCTGGTATCATCCCAATCAAATTTTGGCGCCGTTGCCGGGGACGGGAATGGTTTTGATTTCACGTTTTTATTAACATTTTCTTCTCTGTTTTGGTGTGCAGGGTAATAATTGCAGAAACTGAATATTATAGAAAGTTATGCTTGCTTGCATCTCCCTGCTTAAGAAAGTAGGGAGCTGTTGCTTAAACATTTGTCGGGGAAACTCACTAAAAGCCGCAGAAATGCGGCACATTTTTGAGATCTTGGCCTTATATTTTGCTGGCGGCTTTTAAATTGCATGTATCTATGATTTCTGCTATCTGTTTTCTGTTTTGATTGCCTGAACACAGTAATAACTAAAGAGCTAAAATACGGTAATTGGATGCTTTTAAAATGGTTTAGATATTTGGATTTAGGCACGTGTCAATTCAATTCCAATATACTGTATTTTGTTCTGTTATTATAATCTGGACCGAGGTGTACATATGGCATTACATATAGTATAAGACAAACACATGGGTGATTTACTCGCTTTGTGTTATATTCTTGTCAATATTGCACACTTGCACAAATTAAAATTAAGGGCAAAACTCATACAAGATAAGGTGGGAAAGTCATTACTCTTCCTTAGCCCGAAACCACCTCCCCACTCACACAATCCAAGCCCTAATAAAAATTGATAGACGTTGGCCCCTAGGAACATCTCGGACTCATTAAGAGATTGACCGAGGGTGGAACTTATTTTGAATTTTACTCTTGTGAAATCGGTGTCTAAGGTTAGAGATTAAGAGGTTACGCATCGAAGATACCATCGTTTGGCATAATTAAGGATCGTTTCTTATGCACGGATACGTCCCATCGTATTTTGCCCCTACCTGGCGATTTGCTTATGGTCGGATTCATATAACAACGTCCCCCGGGAAATCGCCCAGTTAAGAGTCGTCAAGGTTTAGGTCAATCTTAGTATAGGCTTGATTTTGATTTTTTTTTTCTTTTGTTTGTTTATTTGCTTTTTTCTTTTGTTTGTGATTGTTTGTGAAATGGATCTCCATAATAACTTTTTCAATCCAAATATGAATCCATACTTCACATCAATCTCATTGTCGAATAGCTCCAACCCAGCTTTAAAAAATATGACCCAACCATATAATTTGGATTGGATGTATTCGACTCAATATAACCCATACCACTTATCTGATGACCACATTTCAAAAATAATTTTAATTCTTCACAGAGTTAATGGGGATTTACCTCCCCCGAGTCTAATTTTCAACCACCTTGTCCATAATTTTCATAACATTCATTTTCCTATTTTGCTTCCTATACTACTTTTCTAGAACCACCAATTGAAGAAAGATCTGAGTTAGAAAAGAGTATAGAAGCCAATCTGCGAGAGGCCAAGCGGCAATTTTAGAAAATATTGGCCTCCCCAATTTCACAATATTTTCAAGAGTCTTACTCAGTCCCACCCTTCAAAATGATCAAACATCCATTTTGGAATTGACTAAGGAACTCTTGCGTGAGTCCGAGCGATAATCTCAAAACTTGTTAGACTCACAATCTTCACAATTATTTCAAAACCAAGATTCCTACACTCCTTTCTAGAACAACCATTCAAAGAAAAATCTGAGCTAGAAAAGAGTATAGAAATCTTGCATGAAACCTTATAACAATTTTAGAAATCTTTTACCCAGTCTATTGATAGGTTAGAAGCACAACTGAGTCAATTAGTCAATATTCATAGGAATGAGAAAACTCACTCTTATCAACCTTTGACTAATCCAGATATCTCTAACTCTATCAATCTAGACCAGGATATCATGTTATTTTGAAAACAAGATTCAATTTCAGCACATCCATTTGAACTTGACTAAACTCTAAATTTTGAAAACCACATTGACATTTTGGCAAGTTATCTCTTTCCTGAAATTGAACTTGAGAATGAATGTGATCATGAATCTTAACTTGGTAATTTAATTTCACTTCTTGGTTCAATGTTGACTCTGGTATCTTTACCTCACTTCAATCTTTTTCCCGAGTCAACATTGGATTCTGTACCAATCCATCATGAAATTGAATCACCATTCGTTTATGATCATCATATTAAACTTGACCAATTTCATACTTTTGAAAGCCCCATTGATAAATTTGCAAGTTCTCATTTTTATGAAATTGAACTCAATCAAGAATGTGACTTAGATTCTCAAATTTGTGATCCAGTTCAAATTTCTGAGTCAATATTGACTCCTGTTTTGTTACCCAAATTGAGCAACATTTTAGAGTCAGTTTTGATTCCCATACCTGTCATTCTTGAACTTGAATCACCATTATTGGAAAGTCACATTTCGTTGTGGGAAAATGAATGTGGACTTGAATTTCAACTTCTTTATTTGGACCCGATTCCTCAACCAATTTTGAACCTTTACTTGACTTAAGTTAAATTCCTGAATCAGCATTCGTTCCTGTACTTTCTGACTTAAAATCAATCATTCCATCTTTTTACATCCATTTTGGGACAAGAGTGTTGATATAATTGACTCCGAAATTATTTTAAAATTTTAGAAATTAGATGGAGTAAAATTCATAATAAAAATCGTCCATATATACATCATTATAGTGGTTTGTATTATAGAGGTTTCTAGTGGGTTCCTCTGAACTCCACACAAACTGAATTGGGCCACATTTCGTGGACCAATCAGACCACCACCGGAACCACCACCTTGAGGTAATTTTTTTCTCCCTCTCTATTTGTTTCATGCATACATACATTCACGATGCATTAGGACAATGCATGAGATAAGTGTGGGGAAGGGTTTACTAACATAGATTTTTTAGATTTTCTTTCATTTTCACTTCTTGTAGAATATTCTTAGAATTTTTTCCTTTTTATATAGGATTTTTTCCTTTCTTTAAAAAAACTTTATGAAATAAGAGACAAAGTTTTGATCTATTTTTAAGAAAATTAAGATCTTAGAAACTAAGGAAGCCTTAAATTATGACATCTTAAACCTAGCCGAAATAATGAATATTGTTTAAGATTATAGGCTAAGAAAGATAAATTAGAGAGATAATTTTATCTTGAATTTTTGCCTTAGATAGTATGCACTTCATACTTACACATTTTTTGGGATGGAAACAAAGACCTAAAATGCCATAAAGCAAAAATAATAAAAAGAGGAAACATATATGGTATACATGAATAAAAAATCACTTATTAAAGCTGGATAACTATGCCTCAAGAAGCATGATTATTCACGCCTAACGGTGATCATAAAATAAATAATTTCCCTTAGTTTTGTGGTCTTGTTTACTCGAGTCCTTAAACCCGAGGGATATTTTCTCATCTGATGCCCTAAGACTATCTGTTTTGAGAGTCATCGGTTAAAGGCTCACTACCCAAGTAAATTAGAAAGCCTAAGAAAACTACGGGAAGGAAAAAAAAAGAAATATATATATAAATAAATGGCTTGATGGTTAGAGTTGAAATCTCAGAAATCTACACTATCACAAAGTGAACATTATCTAGGTTTTATGAAAGATAAAATATTCAATCCAATTTTGAATTGTTACCTTAATTGAAGATAAGATCTTACATATAGACTAAGTTTAAGGAAGAATAATTTTTGGTGGACTTATGATCTTAGATCTCTTATATTTTTGCAAAAATATTTTGAAAACTTGTCTCTCTTTCAAAATACATTTTCAAAACGCTAACATTTACCTTCTTTCTTTATAGATTTTGGGGTGCAATCCGCTGAAAACTCTCAGGAGACGAAACTCCTCCTCTAGGGAAAAGCTAGAGGTTTAACGGCTTGTTGCACACGCTCAGTGCAATCGCGTCACCTGCAAAAGTGGTGTAATAACATTTTTAGTATAGTTTTTCTTTTTCTTATTTTGCTCGGATGAGCAAAAGATAAGTGTGGGGGTGTGATTAGTCTACAATTTTGCAGGTTTAAATCGCATTTTCCTATCAATTTATGAATAAAATATCATTTCTAAACTGTGTTTTGGTTTCTTTTGCAAATAATCAAGACTAGAAGGGCAAAAAAGTAATAAGATCTTAATTAAACCCATTTTAAGGTAATTAAATTTAAATTTCTTGGAGGCTAAGCTAAAGAGTTTCTAGAAGATACATTGAATCTAGATGTTGGCGCTTGTCTTACGAAAATCCGGACACAAATACCCGAATCTGATAATATTTGTAAGGTCCTCGAAGCGAGACGAAATCGCTCGCCAAAATCAGGGACCTAAGTCCTGGTATGGCTGCGAAAACGCGACTATGGCCCCGTTTCCGCGGCCACCATGGCGAGCCATGCATTGATTTTTGACGTGCGGCCTCGTTTCGTCTTTTAGAACCTCCTTTTGCCTATATAAAGCCCTACAGAGACCTGAGACGAAAGCAGATGGAGGAATAGGC
The DNA here is from genome assembly GCA_038442645.1 of Agave tequilana. NCBI lineage: Eukaryota > Viridiplantae > Streptophyta > Magnoliopsida > Asparagales > Asparagaceae > Agave > Agave tequilana. Next base: position 91,859 of record JAVJIF010032341.1, read on the forward strand.
TAGGTTTTCTCTCTTTTAGCGTAGGTTAGTGCAGTGTTCTTCTGTTCTTTTTTTCTTTCTTTTGTATTTTCATTTTGTTTTAGATCTTGTAGTAGGGCTGAGATGATTTAGAAAGAGAGAGAGATATTGATGTAATAGATGGTGACAATCTATGTAATGGTGTCTCCTTTCTTCTCTATTGTAAGCTTCTCCATCTTCTACATGATGCTTACCTAGTTTTTCTTCTCATGACAATCTAACTACTAACCACTAACTTGCTAACCATTTAGTTGATAATTCACATGAATTTAATAGCCTCTACAAGGCCTTTCTCTTGCAAGAGCCATTGATGGCTCATGATGATGGATTCTAACATTCTAACATTCTAACATCTAACCACTAACTTGCTAATTTATAATGCTAAATTTATTTCATGCTTACCTCTAATTGGTTTTGATGATTTAATAGTAGCTTGCATTATGATTGTGTGATTTGCATGTGTTTGAATGTGAAAAAACCTTCTTATGTGTCATGCTCTGTGTTGTCTCTTGAAGCCAATGACTAGTGATGGCCAAGGATCCATGTGAGGCAACTATCACTAAGAGGTTAGCATGGTTAGTGGAGCAAGTAGTAGTTAGTAGCTATGAGTTTTCTTTTATCTTATTTTAAAAATTAATTTCACCCTTTTATCATTTTTTTCATTGTTATTTTCACCATCTTCTTAGTCCAACTTTGTTTCATTTACTTTTTGTTTTCAAACCGATTTTCTAAATCACTTCACCTTTCTTACTTTTATTTTACCGACTTCACAACCACTTCTCATTTGTTTTCACTTCGCGTTTTTATCGCCTTCTCCATCTATCACTTCTAAATTTCTTTTCTTTTCTTTTTCTAATTCTTTAACAATTTGCAGCAATCTTGCAAGATCTGGGGGAGCGTTTACTCCCCCTGTCTTCATTCTTACTCTCTCTCTCCATTTACCGATAAATACTGGTATTACTGATGGAAAACAGGCACCATACTGCAGAGAGAGAGCTCCTAAGCTAGTTTTTGGTTTAGTTTAGTTTGGGTTTTCTTTTTGTTTTTAAATATAATTTATATTTTTTATAGCTTAGATTAGAGAGAGTTTCATGAAGAAAGAGATGAAGAATTGTATTTAGAGTAATATTGAATGTAATCTTCTTCAAAGAGAGTTGTATTGAGAGTGGCAGTCATTGTAACTTTCTCACTTTTTTCATTATTACTCAACTTAGTCGATTGTTGCCTCTATGTTATTCCTTTTGCTTGTTGTGCTTTACTTTACTCCAAGGTACGTTAATCAACACTATGACCCAAGGTATGTTATTCTTTTAAACCTTCCTTTCTTGTTTATTAGTTTAAAATAACTTAAAAACTTTTCTTCTTTTCTATTCTTTTAATTCTTTCTCTTTTAACTTAATATTCTTAACTTAAAATGATTTCAAAACCATCTTCTATCTTCCACTTTCTTTTTAACTTAACCTAGTTTCTTTTTCTTTTCTTTTCAAAAACAAAGAAGAATTTTTAACTAGTTTTACTAACTTAAAAAAGAACTTATCAACACGCTTTCATCGCAGTCTCTCCTTATAGATCACGACCCACATAGCCATTTTTTATAGCGGTAGAATTAAGCAACATTGCACTATCTCAATCTTCATTTTAAACTTCTTTTTTCTGTGTACAAGTTAGACCCGGTCAAAGTTTGGTGCCATTGCTGGGGAGGGACGGTAAGTAATTATTTTTAAGTTTTTAATGATTAAATCTTTTTTGTGTGTAGGAGGAGATATCAAGGGAATTTTTACTGCAGTGGATATATAAGTGGCTCTGAACTCTGCTTAAGAAAATAGAGAACAAGAGCCCTCATAGTTGTCGCGCAAACGTGAAAAACGCCGCGTTTTTGCGACAGTCTGAGTAGATTACTCACTCTGCTTTGATTGTAATTGATTGAAATTGAAAGATCTGATTTCTACACTGTTTATTTTCTTGTTTAACTTTTTGTGCACACTATTTTAATCAACAGTAACTTGTGATTATAATTGCTTAAAAAAATAATTTAGACTTTGTATTTAGGGCATTCATCTAATTATGTTTACATTTATATTATTGTTGAAGAGTGCTGGAGTCAAGGTATGTGTATATTGCATGTAGTTTAGAAAACACATTTTGGGTGATATACATTGCTTAAGTATTTTTCTGCTATATACTTGTACAGTTGTACTAAAACGATTAAGAGTATATTCTTAAATAAGATAAGATGGGAAAGTTATTACCCTTCCTTAGCCCAAAAATTATCTCATCACTCACTAACCTAGCCTAACTAAAACTGAGTAGACATTGGCTCTTGGGACATTGATTAGTCTCTAAATATGCATATTTCATACCACATCTTCACAATTATTCTGAATAAAATTTTGTTAATAATAGCTTTCTTGTGTGTTTCTAGGTTCATGACATGAAATGAAGAAGAAGCCTCAAAATCTCATTTATTTGGGGATTTTTAGAGCCGAGGAGTAGCCCAAGACTTTGAAGCTAAATCTGTCAAATTTGGATACATAAAACCAGGAACCAACAACATGTACAGGAAGTGGTGTACAACAGAAAGCTACACACTTTGGTGATGGCGCGATGCCCGTACGACCACGAAAACGCGGCCTGGGCCGCGTTTCCGCGGCCATACAGAAGAGCCACACGTCGAGTTTTGATGCGTGGCCCCGTCTTGACCCTCAGTGGCCCTTTCTGCTATAAATACCCCCAGTGCTGAGTAGAAGAGAGGAGAGGAAAGTTTTTAAAGTAGTTCTCTTCTCTTTAGTTTAGTTTAGTTTTTTTTCTTTTTTTATATTTTTTCTTTCTTTTAGATCTTGTAAAAGTTTAGAGAGTGATTCTTAGGATGAAAGTTAGAGTGCTTGTAATGGAGGGTGACTCTATGAAAGGTTCTCTCTTTATCTCTACTTGTTTTCTTCTCTCTAACTCTTTACATGTTTAATTTTTCTCTCATGGCAACTAACTACTAACCACTAACTCGCTAACTCCTTATTTGATAATCTACATGAATCTATTAGCCTCTACTTGGCCTTACTCTTGTAAGAGTCATTGATGACTCATAATGATGGATTTTAACACTCTAACAAGCTAACATTACTTTATTTCATGCTTGCTCTAATTTAGTTTTGATGGTTTAAGTATAACTGCACTTGTTTATTTGAGTTTGGATGTGATGAGTGATCTTATGGGTCATGCTTTGAAAAGCTCTTGAACTAAGGAGTAGTGATGGCCAAGAATACAAATGAGACAACTATCACTAAGAGGTTAACATTTGAGGAGCCATTAGCAGTTAGTAGCAATGAGTATTCTTCTATTTTTACTTTGTTTTAGAAATAATTTCAAAAATCACAAATACCTTCTCTTCAATATTTCTATCTTTGTTTTCACCGTACACTTCTCTTTTCATTATTTTTTCCTTTTGATTCTTTGAAATATAGAAGAACCGTTAGCATACATGTGAACATACCGTCAATTCTTTTATCACCTCCCGTCCTTGTGGATTCGACCCGTTAAGCCTCTATGCTATAACAGAAGTATCAAGGAAGCCAAAGCACGCACACTTTAATTTTTAATTTCAAAACGACACTTTTCGTGCACGGTTTTTTCCCAATCAAATTTTGGCGACGTTGCCGGGATGGGAACGGTTTGATTTCACATTTTTTTTAACTTTTTTTTTTCTATTTCTAGGTACAGGTAAAAATTTTCAGAATCTAACAACTGTAGAAGTCCATACTCCCCTGCATCCCTGCTCAGGAAAGCAGGAAGTTATTGTCCACTGTTTTGTCGCGGCCAGGCCTTTTTTGCAGCGGAAATGCCACATTTTTCTGGGCTTTAATCTTCATCGTTTGCAGGGATATCTTTAATTGCATACATTTGTGTATTCTGCTGCTAGTTTTCTATTTAGATTACCTATGTATTGTAATAATTATGAACTAAAATATGATAATTGGATGTTTTAAAACGTTTTAGACATTTGCATCTAGTCACGTGTCAATTTCAATTCCAATATACTGTATTTTATTCTTCTATTGTTGTGATCTGGATTGAGTATACATATCATATTGCATATAGTTAGGACAAACAGTGGGTGATTTACTTGCTTTTTGTTTCATTCTTGTCTATATTGCACACTCGCATGAATTGAACTTAAGGGCATATCCCGATACAACATAAGGTGGCGAAGTCATTACCCTCCCTTAGACCAAAAATCACTTCCCCGCTCACATAACTCAAGCCTAAATATCCTAAGGAATCAGCTTCTGCTCGACGAAGATCTACACAATTCTACTACGATGCAGTGGTGAAGACGCTGTACAACCGTTCATACGACGGTATACTTCTTATTATTTATCTAGCTCAAAAGCATGAGAAGTACTTAAAGAGGCCCACGATGGCATATGTGGAGCTTACCAACTAGCCCAAAGCTCAAGGACCGACTGCACCGACTCAGCTATAATTGGCCAACAATGATCGCTGATGCAGTTGAATATGCAAGAAGGTGTAAGGCCTGTCAAATCCATGCGGATTTCATACACCAACTCTCGGAGCTACTCCACCCTACAGTCGCTTCATGGCCATTTGAAGCATGGGGAATTGACGTTGATGACCCATCAGTCCTCCATCGGCAAAAGGTCATCGTTCATCCTTGCGATAACCGATTACTTCTTAAAGTGGGTGGAAGCTGCACTGCTCACTGAAGTTAAAACAACCAATGTAGTCAACTTCATCAAACACCATGTCATTCATCGATTTGGTGTCCCCAGACAGATCATCCACGACAAGGGTTCCCAATTTGCAAGCCAATCGTTTTATTGATTCTGTGACAAGTACTAGATTCAGAATGTGGTTTCAACTGGTTACAACCCTGTCGCCAATGGGTTAGAATAGGCGTTCAATAGCCGATCATCAAGCTCCTCAAAAGTTTCCCTCTTCAAACAAATGAGATTGGAAAGAGAAACTCAGTGAATATCTTTGGGCCTACCGAACAACGGTCCATCCTACAGGCAATACACCTTTCTATCTAGTTTACGGATGTGAAGCGGTCATACCTCTAGAGAAACAAATGCTATCACTTTGCGTTGCCTTGGCAACCAAGATGACGGAAGGAGATAATGATCGTATGCATCTCTAAGAGCTGAAAGCGTTGGACGAGAAGCGGCTACAAGCTCAACAACATATTGAGTTGTACCAAGCTCGAATCTCATAGGCCTTCAACAAAAGGTCAATTTCAGATGGGAGATTTGGTCTTAGCTGTCAGGTGACCTATAGTTATGACACACAAGACCAAGGACAAATTCTAACTTAAATGGGAGGGACCCTTCATGGTAAAGACAGTCTACTCGAGCGGAGCATACCGCCTAGCAAATCCAAATGGCAACACGCTCATGATGCCGATTAATGGCAAGTTCTTAAAGAACTGATATCCCTGATCACGTTAACACTTTACCTCTGATCAAGAAAGTACTGTACATGATCATATTAACATTAAACTCTGGCCATTTAGATGAACTTGTCTGACTATTTCTTCTGTAAGAAATTCTTGTCCTCGAGCGGAATCAATTTCATCTGCGCTCCTTCTGGGATTCGGGTTGACATCAAGCTGTTATGATATAGGATGTTAACATCAAAGAGAAGACAAAGGCAAAATTTTGGTTTTAGTCTTGTTATTATTTTGAAGTCGAGCATGCTTAAACGATGATTTAAGCATTCTTTTTCCTGATCATTCCTTTTGATCTAAAAAGATGATGACTATTCAATATATAATAGTGGCATGTTTCCAATCATCTATCCGCCTTTGTTTTCGGCGAATCACGATTCGGTCTCGTGATGACCTCAGTCGAGCTGAGCCCATTGAAGAAGTTCGTGACACATCTCAGTGGAACCTTTCAACTGTTTCTACCTTCATATCTGGATTCAGTGATCAACTCAGGCCTGAGTCCTATGTTGGAACTTATTTTGATGATAACAAATGTAATTTGTACTATTTTTGTGTATTTTTAGATATTTGTTAAAAGTCTTGATCACACACAAAATAATCCATTAGTAGACTTGACCTTTCCATTAGTAGATTTGACCCTTGCTATTAGTAGACTTGACCCTTCCTATTAGTAAACTAATATGATTGTTAGTCGACTTATCAACTTTATTAATCGACTTATACATGTTGTAGTCGACTAATAGTTCTCTACTGGTCGACTAATAGTAGTTTCCAGACTTGCATATCTGTATTAGTCTTGATGTAGTCGACTTGCTTTCTTTATTAGTCGACTAACCCAGTCAAATTTGCCTATACTAGTCGACTAACCCCCAACCCCTAGTCGACTTATAGCAGTTTGCAACTGTTGTACAGTTATTGAGTTCTTGTATTTTATCTAACGTTTTAATATTCAAATTTGTCTTGATAATACCCTAACTGACCATAAATTTTACCTATAAATAGGGATGTTGTCTTAGGCTAAAACACCAATTCATATCAATAATTTTCTGCCCAAAAATTCTGTTCAAAATCTGCTTTTCAGAAAACTGTTTCCATTTTTTATTCTTCACACAAATTTCAATCTTTTAGTGAAGAATTCTGAGAGTCCACCTATAAGAGTCCTTGTTCACGATCATATATAGATTCAAGACTTATAGGATTGATTGTAATTACTAAAGATTATATAAGAGCGTCTTCGGGTTGAAGAGAAGTTGTACAAGGTGTTGTTGTCTTCTTGGCGTAAGAAGAGTTGTATACATTTGGCAAAGGGGATTTGTCAAGTGGTGTACAAGGTGTTGGTTTTGGGTGTACAAAATCAAGGATAAGAAAAATCTCAAGCGGGTTGCTTGGAGACTGGATGTAGGTCAAGAGGACCGAAGCATGTTAAAATCTCTTGTGTTTGCATTTGCATTTTCTGAGATTTGTTCATTTTCTGCAAGTTTTATTTAACGCTAATTATCTTATTCTAATGTTGTGTTGACATAATTTTAGATCCTACATCCTAGCCATGGTGGACATAAATTGAAGCTTTACAAGGAATCTGACTTAATCGATAAGTTCTCCACAGGGCTTATGTTCTATTTCTCGACTTAACAACCGGCTGAGAACAAAAATCCCGATTAAAGTGACACTTCATCAGGAATTTTGACTTACTCGACAAATTTCACACAAAGTTTATTTTAACTCTTTAATCCTTAGAGAGATTTTAGAGGTCACCTTTGGATCACAGAATGATCCACTTCAAATAGCGCGATCCGAAGCCTTCGGTGAATAAGGCTAGAGAAAAAATATTGGCCTCCAAGCCCAATATAAAAATCCTCAATAACTCATCATGCTGAGGGGAATAACATGGCTAGCCTGACCCAATTGGTAGTGGTAAAGGCATACCAAATCCGTTAATAGTTGAGAGTTTGCTAAAAATTCTAAGGGCCCCGATGCCATTTGATTCCTCTAAAATCCTCTACCAATTCTCGTCTATGGAATGGAAGATCCACAAAGAGAATAAGTCATGTTAAAGTTTTCACATCTGACTTTTCTTTCATTTTAGGAGTATTAATCTCCTATACCCAGCAGAATTGTGTGATTCCTAAACAAGTTTACAAGCACTGTCTCTTATTCCCCAACGGAATTCTCTAACAATTTCTTACATTTTGTAGAATGGCATACTCCACCAAAGTCCTTTCCCAATTCCCGTCCATGAAATGGTAAGACCACATCAAACTGTAACCATTTTCCTCAGCAAAATTGTCACCCCCGCTAGCCAAAATACACGATTTCGGGTACGCGACGAGAGCGGCCATGTGTTATTATTAATACGCTAAGCTTCAATACAAGAAAGTTCAATACACTAAAGTTATTATATATTCCAGCTTTACTACACAAGTACAAAATGTCACAAAACTCTGCATTATTACATTAAGGAAAATAAAGTACATAAAAATATAAGATCCTCACAACTAAAACTGATGAAACACTAAACCTCAAGTTTGCCACGTGCTCGAACTACTCCTGATCCTGAGGTGCTTCTGAACCAGGATCTGAGTAAGCAAACTCAAGGTCGTCAATAAGCGACCTAGTAAGTGGTAAAAAAGGGGAGGATGCAATAACATGTACATATATAGAACTCAAGACATCACTAATATTATAACATGCATTACATTGGATAAGTATGCATGAGTGTGATATATGTTAACAGTTTAACATTTACATGCCTACTATATTTTATATACTGTAATTTATCATCAGAAGTATATTATTGAATATTGTTATTTGAAATGATAGATAATGACGAGTTCTGTGCTTTAGGCGGGTCCCGTACATAGCTGGGACCATGGCCCCAGATGCCTAGCGCTGAATCAGGCCAATACCGCTAGGTACTCAGTAACAGTAATAGTAGTAATATCAGATGGATGCCAGTCATCCCCGGGACCCTGTAATGGGACCCTCATTTCGGTTGCTCAACCTATATCTTAGGTCTACCCAAAATATCGATACCGTCTCCTCTATCAATTCCCCACTCAGTGAAAGTATTTATATGTCAGTGTTACCTAACTAACTGGACTCAATCAATCAGTGTGTATCAAAGTATAGATGGCAACAGTATTTTTCAGTGACTTCGGTAACACAAATTCTTTAATTTCATATGATATACATGCATAACCATTAAAATATCATAAGTTAATCCAATATAATATTCAAGATGATTATCTATTTTTTGGATTTTTATATTAATAATTATTTTTAATCTATTTTCTCAAAAAAACAACCATTTAATAATTCCACAATATTATTTTCAAAATTTATAATTATTCATCTACAACATATAAAATGGTACATGCAAGAAATAAATAAACATTACAGAGCAAAAAACATATCACTAAAATTATTCATGAACATTACATTTTCTAACTATTACATGCTTGAAATTCTAAATTAATAATTAAATTATTGCCTTTTTAATAAATAAATGCATAAATTATAAAATTTTGCAATGATAAAATATACTCATGTAGAAATAGTTAAAAAACACTCACCTGAGCGTCACGGATCCGAATATAGAAGTTGCAAATTTAACTCGGTAATCTACATTCAATTTAAATAATAAT
>JAVJIF010032342.1:0-246297 GCA_038442645.1 Agave tequilana
TTTGGGCCAACAAGGTCTACCCTAACTTAGTTAGAATTTTCTTTTTTTTTATTTATTGCTTATTTGTTTGTTTTTTTTCTTTTTTGTATTCTATTGTGTGATATGGCTTATAATAATAATTTTTTCAACTTTAATAATAATCCATATTACACACCGAGTTCATTTTCGGATATTACCAACCCGGCATATCATGACTTTAACCAACCTAGTGTGCCGGATTGGTCTTATCCGAATCAATATAACCCATGCCCCCAATCTAATAACTATAATTTCCATAATGATTTCAACTCTTCACCGAGTCAGCGGGGATTCACCTCCCCTGAGCATAATTATCAACCAACATGCCCCCCTTATCCACCTAGTCCACAATATCCCCAAGAGTCATACTCAGTTCCACCAGTCCAAATAGAAAACCATCAATTTTGGAACGGAGTATGCGTGAGTCCAAACAACAATCACAAAATCTGATGGACTCACAATTTCACTACCACTTCCAAGACAACACTTCATCTTTTCATCAAAACAATGAATCCATCAACTATGAAAAGATGCTTAAAGCCATGACTCATGCTCAAAATGCTCGAAATCGTGACATAGATATGATGGTCGAATCTCTACGTTCCCACCGTTTGACCAGTTCTGATGTCACTAACCATCCCGTTAGAGCGATGAGTCAGGTGTTTTGGAAATCAAGGTTCCATTTCAGAACAATCATTTGAACCTGCCTAAACTCCAAATTTTGAAAAGAATATTAAAAGTTTGGCAAGTTATCCTTCTCCTGAAATCGAACTTGAAAATGAATATGATCATGAATCTCAACTTAGTGATTAAATTTACTTCCTGATTCAATAATGACTCCGGTGTCTTCACCTTACTTCAATCTTTTCCCTGAGTCAACATTGGATCCTGTACCAATTCATAATGAAATTGAATCACCCATTTTTGATGATCATATTGAACTTGACCAATTTTACACTTTTGAAAATCCTATTGACAAATGGCAAATTCTCATTTTTTTGATATTGAACTCAATGAGATATGTGACCTAGATTCTCAAATCTGTGATCCAGTTTAACTTTCTGAATCAATATGACTCCTGTTTTGTTACCAAACTTGAGTAATATTTTAGAGTCAGTTTTGATTCCCCACCTATCATTCCTGAACTTGAATCACAAATATTAAGTCACATTTCATTGTTGAAAAATCAATGTGGACTTGAGTTTCAACTTCTTGACTTGGACACGCTTCTTGAACCAGTCTCGACTCCTGAACCATTACTTGACTTAAGTCACCTTCCTGAGTTGGTATTAGTTCCTATACTTCCTGAGTCCAAGTCAATCATTCTATCATTTCATACTCTATTCTGGGACGAGGTGGTTGACAAATTTGACTCCGAAATCAGTTATGAAATTTGGAAATTAGATGGGGTCAAATACTTAATAAAAATCCTTCATGGATACACAATTTTAATGGGTTATATTAGTGAAATTTCTGGTGGGTTCCTCCGAACCCAACGAAAAGTCGATTGGGCCGCATTTCGTGGACCAATCAGACCACCACCGGAACCACCACCTTAAGGTAACATTTTCCTTCCCTTTCGTCTTTTTCATGCATCTATGCATTAATTCATACATTGAGGACAATGCATGAGATAGGTGTGGGGGAGGGTTCTAACATAACTTTTGTTTTTCTTTTTATTAAAAAAATTCTTTACTTTTAAAAACTTTTTGAAAATAGAAACAATATTTTGACATATTTTTTGTAAGAAATTAAGTCAATTTTAAGGAATAGGAAAATCCAAATTAGGATTTCTTATACTTGGTCAAAATAAGATTATTTGTTTGATTTTTAGAGTTAGGAAGATAATTTGTCAAAGTAATTTAGTCTTGATCTTTACCTTGATGAAATATGCACACTTCATACACTTACACGCTTAGGGTTCAAAAATAAAGATTCTTATGCCTTATATTAAAAAAAAACAAAGAAAAAAATATAAAAGATAAACAATCCAATTATTGATTAGCTAGGTGCTTTGGCCTAAGCAAGCCTTAGTATTTATGCGAAAGATGATTAGATATGTTTGAAACGAAAAATATATATATAAATCCTCTGATTAAGCTGGGTATTTGTGCCTAATAAAGCATAAGTATTCACGCCTAAAAGAGGTTCATATAATAAAATCCTTAGTTTTGTGGCCTTGCTTGCTCGAGTCCTTATGTCCTTGGGGTGTTTTCTCACCCGTTGCCCTAAGACCATTTGGTTTGGGAGTCATCGACTAAAGGCTCGTTACATGGGCAGATTAGAAAGCCTAATAGAACTAAAGAATAATACCAGCAAAAAAATAAAAAAAAACATATATATATATAAATAAATAAGGCATAGGAGTTAGAGTTAATGAACCCTTAGTCAAAATTTTCACAGTCACAAGTTGCATATGACTTAGGTTAAAGTAATAGACTAGATGAGAAGTACAATTTGACTCCTTACTTTGATTGATAACAAATTTTAAATAGAGACTAAGTTTAGGAATGAAAAATTCAGTTTTCCTATAACTTATAGATTGCTTAAATCTTACAATTATATTTCAAATATTTTTCTCTTTCAAAATGCTTTTCGAAAATACTAACTCTTTATTTCCCTTTCTTTATGGATTTTGTGGGTGTAATCTGCTGAAAACCCTCACGAGACAAAACTCATCCTCTAGGGGAAACCTAGAGGTTTAACGGCTTGTTGCACATGCTCAGTGCAATCGCGTGACCTGCGAAAGTGGTCTAATAATCCTTAGTATAGTTTAGTTGTTTTGCTCGAGGACAAGCAAAAGATAGGTATGGGGGTGTGATTGGTCACTAATGTTGCATATTTAGTATCATATTTTCATACTTATTATAGAATAAAAGCCTGCATTGTCCTAATCAATTGTTTAATTTATTTGCAGGCCCAATCTTTAAGGAGATGAAGAGAAATGAGCCCAAAGCCCACCAAAATTCTGAATTAAATCAGAATTAATTCGCACTCAGTAAATCAGGGCAAAATCAAGAGGTTGAAAACCGGTTAAGAAGAATCCTCTCAGAATCGATCGGTTAAAGCTAAGAATCCAATGCCATTTCGTCAGAATCCGGGACTCAAACTGAAAAACCAACTCCAGATAAAGTCAGAGGGCGAAACCAGGGCAACCCACCAACAGGGTGTGGCCACCTGGCCACACCCTGACCGCGAAAACGCGGCCCAAGCCGTGTTTCTGCGGCAAGGTTGGGGAGTTAGGGGAGCGTTTGCTCCCCCGATCTCCCCGAGATCCTGATGGTTAGGGTTTTGCCTATAAAAGGCCATTCTTTGTACTGAAAATGGACGACCATGCAGAGATAGGATTTAGCCTAGTTTTCATTTCTTGTAGTTTAGGTTTTTCTTTTCTTGTAATTGTAATTGAATGTAAGCTTAGGTAAGAAGAAGATTCATGTAAGTAAGAGAGAGAGGCTTATGTTGAGAGTGACACCGATGTACCCTCCTCCTTTCTTCCATTGTTTCTACAAGTAATAAAGGTAAATGCTTCTTTTTATGTTCGTATTTTCTTTTGTCTCCATCTTTCTCTTTCTACTTTACCTCCTTTGTTTTTGATGAGTTTGCTAGTGAAGCCAGAAGCATAAGTATAACGATGCTTTGTGAGTGCCAACGATAGTTCATGAAGACGATCCCCTCCTCAAGACGTATCACTTCATGCTTGCTAGGACTTGATGATATAATGCAAACTGGGACTGAGCTCGATCCTATGATCTATGCGTTGAACGCCTCCAAGCAAGGTAGAACATGCAAGGTTTCAAGGTAAGTCATCAATCAAACTAGGTAAGTATTTCTTCAACCTTCTTTCTTTCCTTTTATTTCTTTAGCATAGATCGCAAACACGATTTCTTTCACCACATCTTCCAAATCGTTTTCACTCTTTTTTCAATTCATTTGTATATAGTCATTCTCCGGTTTTCTCCACCTTCTTCATCTCTCATTTTCTTTCTAACTTTAACATAACTTTCTTTTTTCATTTTCATAACTTTAAAAACAAAGAAGAACTTTCGTTTTCTTTTTCATAAGGATTTCAATAAAGAAACGTAAACGCTTCTATCACAAAAACCTCCTTGTGGATCACGACCCGCATAGCCACTTGCTATAGCGGTAAGAATTGAGCACTTGCACATCTTCATTCTAAATCTAAAATTCTGTATTTTTATGTGCAGGTTTAAGCTCAATCATCCTCTTTGAGTGATTACAATTGATCCTATAAGCCTTGATTCTGTATGTGATCGTAAACAAGGGCTATTATAGGTGGACTCTCAGAAATCTTCACTATGGAGTAGGAATTTGAGTGAAGAAATGAAAGTGGGAACAGTTTTCTGAAAATCAAAATTTTGACAGAATTTTTTGGTCAGAAAACTATTGATTTGAATTGGTGCTTTTAGCCTAAGATAACAACCCTATTTATAGCTGAACTCTATGGTTAGTTAGGGTAGTTATTAGGACAAATTTGAATATATAATCGTTGGATAACGTTGGATAAAACACCAGAAAATAGAAACTGTCCAACAGTCAGAAACTGCCATAGTCGACTAGGGGTAGGGGGTTAGTCGACTAGGTTAGGCAATTTACACTGGGTTAGTCGACTACAAAAGGGAGCAAGTCGACTAGGTCAAGATTGAATCAAAAGATAAGCTTTTGGAAAGTGAAACTAGTCGACCAGAACAATGTATAAGTCGACTACATCAGGTATTAGTCGACTAGTTTAGACTAGCAAGTCGACTAGGTCATATATTAGTCGACTATAAAGTCTGTTAAGTCGACTAATAATGCAAACAGAGAGTTGGTATTATTTTCAGAGCAAATACTAGTCGACTACATATTATATTAAGTCGACTATACCATGTATAAGTCGACTATAAAAGAGTATAAGTCGACTAATAGGGTTATGATGTGTGTGTGTGTGTATGTTTCAAGGCTTTTAACATGCTATTAACCATTACAATACACATCAATAGCAACTTTCTTTAGGAAGTCTTGATCATGTAGAACTCTTGAATAGGCTTGTGCAAAAGAGCTCCATTGAAATGGCTTCACAAATGTATCATCAAAAGCAAGTTCCAACACTAGTGTGAACTCCTTGTGGGTGTTGCGGCACCGAGTGATCCGGTGGGATCGATTCTAGTGGAAATCCTTCATAGTGTTGAAGGTGGGACGTAGAGCAAGAGTGCTCGAACCTCGAAACAAATCTCCCGTGTTTGCGATTGCTCTCTCTCTATCTCTCACTTGTTTTTATATCTTGCATGCTTATATTGCCCTGGTCTTCATATGCTTGATATATTGTGTGCTTAATTGTTACATGCTTTGGGATTATTTGCTCACACTTGTATTCAACCAAGAGAGCCATAGCGGCACCTCAACTCTTATCTAGAGGAATCTTGAGGAGTTAGTCCAGAGCCCTTCATGAGGAATTCGGTTACACTCTTGTGTTATACTTGGTGTGTTGTGCATTAGAATTTTTAGTTTGCATAAATAGTTTTATTTCCGCATTAATTCACCATTAGATTAGCTAATCACCTATTCACCTCCCCTCTAGGTGATTTCACTTTGGACCCATAGCATTCCTTTGACTTGTTGTTCACAAGAAAGTTCCAGGCCGTGACACCAAAGCTTTCTCCTACATTGAGCTTGAAAAGTTGTATATTGGCCTCAATAACATGGCCAAAGGAAGACATTTCCCAAAGGGTTCAACAACTATCGTGAATTTTCGAACTCGATGATCTGCAGGAGAGCAGCATGAACATTATAATGTCCTCTACTTTGATAAGAACCCTTGCCTTATCCGCCATCTCCTTGCTAAGGATATTTTTTTTGAATCAGATATACTGCCCAAATTTAAAGATCGCCGTCGCAATGGCTGTGGAAAACCTATATTGATAAGTGAATCCCAGTAGTCTAATCTAGATATTACATTCATATCTTCGGACCACGGGGTAAAATGGCTATGGAAGTTGGAGATGTTTGTGAGCCCCTCCTTCACTGCCTTGTCAATACCGAAAGGGTTTGGAAAGTGTTTCCTGTCCCACTGGATGGAATTCAAAGAAATGAGAGGCATATCGTTGTTTGAAATCCCCTATCTTTTGCTCGTTGTGGATCAATGAGAATACAACAGAATTCTCTAGCTGGCAGATCTGACCATGAAAGATCTCCGAATAGGGATCTCTGCTTTGATTTCTTGAGGCCTAACCGGCGATCTGCAATCTTTTATCTTATGACATGACATTTGCAGTTGAAGTAGATAAATCCACCAAGGTTGCACTTTGCAGCATTATGGTCCATGTTGCCCCACTTGAAGCACTCATGTTGAGGTGTTGATTGCTCATAAAAAGTGCATATTTTTAAGTCACATTTTATGTTTTTTATAAAGCACTGCTATTTAATTATTTTATTATTTAATAATGTTCAGGTCTCCATAATCCAAGAGAAAGCCCAACAGAATCCTAAAAGCCCACAATTATAATGAAAACAGATTAATTGGGAAGGTAAAGAAAGCTTCTAGTCTATCCCATTAAAATTGGGTTTTAAATTAATTTAATTTAAAACCTAGAGGATGAAAAGAATAGAACAAGATAAATTCTCATCCCAATTATAGATAAAGGTTGACTTCTATTCAAATTTCGGTTGCTTGCACCACAAGTCGAAGGTAAAGAGGAGAAAATTTGAATTTAAACTCGATTTAGAGATAACTTAATCTCCATGTTATCTAGGAGATTGAAATATTTCAAAATTTGAGGATTAAATGAAAATTCTGAGGATAGATCTCCAAATGAATGGACGAGATGAAACCATGCGCTAAAGTGCATGCCACACTCCACATAAAGGCCGCGAAAACCCTGCGCAAAGTTTTAAGGGTAGTGTTCATGTGGGACTCTAGTTCTAAAATCTTTACAAATACTCCTGAAGAGCCACAAAGGAGAGGCATCTCAAAAGCTCAAGCTTAGGTTTTTCTTTAGATCTATTTTCTTTCTGAATTTTCATTGTAATTTTCAAGTTTCTTTTACTTTGAAGAAGACTTGTAAGAAGGAGAAGCCATTATAATTTGAGGTGACAGATCAATACATGGTGCTTTTGTCATTTCCATATCTTTTTTGTTATTCACTTGTTTTTTTTGTTCTTTATTTTGCTTCTTTATTTCATGCAATCTTCTTATTCAAAAACCATGCTTTGTTTCTTTTTCACCATGAATAACTAAATCTTCTTCTTATAACTTGCTAATATCACCACCATGGACCTATAGTATTGAATAGAGAAGCCAATTAAATTTCATGCATGTAGTTTTATCTTAAAGGCACATGATGATGATAATTAGGTCAACTACTTGCTAGTACTCTTTAACTATTTTTCTAAATCTATGCTTGACTATTATTTTGATATTTTAATGTTAAATTTTAACTAGTGCTATTTCAATTAGAACCTTGTTATTTGTCTTATGCGTTTTACTTGAATCCTAGGGTAATCTATCATGTTTAGGGTTTAGCAAGAAGGTAATCTCTAGTTGGTATTTTTATTTATGGTGGTAGATTATTAGCAGGCTATGGTCTTTCTATACATTGATATTAAAACCAAACTTTTTTCAACCAATCTCTTCCTTTAAGTTCTCCAAACAAAAGAAGGTGTAAGAAAATAACAATACTGAAATGCTTTCATCGCATCTCTTCTTGAGGTTCAATCCGTATAACCCTCGCTACACGGTTAAATTGCAAAAGATTCAGAGTCAAAACTAATCACATATAATTTTTATATTCTCTATATTATTTTTGATAATTAAATTTTGACGCCGTTGCCGGGGAGAGAGCGGTATAAATTGTTTTCTAACTAAATTCTTCTCTATTTGTGTGCATAGGGTAGTTACAAGAAGTTGGCATCTACAAAGGATTAGAAGTACTTCATATCCAATGCTGATTGAGGCCAAACCTGCACACAAAATACGGAATTTCAGAACTTATAATAAAAATGTGCAAGTGCTCAATTCTTCCACTATAGCAAGTGGCTATGCGGGTCGTGATCCACAAGGAGGGTTTTGCGATAGAAGCGTTTACAGTTTTATTGAAATCGTTATAAAAACCAAACGAGAGTTCTTCTCTGTTTTAAGTTAAGAAAAAGAAAAAGAAAGTTATGTTAATAGTTAAAGTTAAGAAGAAAGTGAGAGATGAAGAAGGTGGAAAAAATTAGAAAACGATGAAAAGCGACTATGTACAATGAAGTGGAGAAGAAAGAGTTGGAGGAGGTGGTGATCTATACTAAAGAAGTAAAAGAAAAGAAAGAAAGAAAAGTGAAGAAATACTTACCTAGGTTGATTGATGACTTACTTGGAAACCTTTTGCAAGTTCTACCTTTTTGCTTTGGAGGCGTTCAACGCATAAATCATAAACTCGAGCTCAGTCCCCATGCACATTATATCGTCAAGCATATCAAGAACGAAGTGATGCGGAGCTTGGAAGAGGAGAACGTCTTCATGAACTATCGCTGGCTCTCACGTAGCTTAGTTATACTTACTTTGGAATTCACTTGTTGACTCAACAAATACAACCAAGGTAAAGTAGAAAGAGGAAGAGGAAAGCACAACAAAAGGAAATAAAAGTAAAGAAAGAACATAAATAAAAGTTTACCTTTATTGCTTGAAACAATGAAAGAAAGGAGGAGGGTACATCGTGTCACTCTCAACATATGCCTCTCTCTCTTACTTACATGAATCATCATCTAACCTAAGCTACATATGTAGGCTATCAAAAAATTACAATGGACAAAGCCTCAGACGCGAACCTCCCAGATGCGGAGATAGCTTCCAGTCTCAGACGCGAACCTCCCAGACGCGAACCTCCTAGATGCGGAGATAGCTTCCAGTCTCAGACGCGAACCTCCCAGACGCGAACCTCCCAGATGCGGAGATAGCTTCTAGTCTCAGACGCGAACCTCCCAGACGCGAACTTCCCAGACGCAGACCTTGCGTTCCAATGTCAAACGCGGAGGTCGCCAGACGCAGACCTCGCGTTCCAATGTCAGACGCGGAGGTCACCAGACGCAGGCCTCGCGTCCTTTGTCAGATGTGGACCTCAGCCTGCTCCGCGTTTCAACTCAAACGCAAGCCTGAGCAGCTTCGCGTTCCAACACAGACGTGAGCCTGTGAGCTCCGCGTCTCAACATCCGAGCGAGGACCGCGTCCAGCGCGAGGCCCGCATTTCTGCTATAACTGACAGCCACAAACTTGGTCAGTTACACCCATTTTCTCTCCACATAATGGGGAATAACTTCCCATTATGGAGAGATTTAAGGAGTTGGTAACACCCCAATCCCTCTATAAATAGCTATGAATAACTAGAGAAAAAAAGGGGGAGCTCGGAAGGAGTGCTGGAGGAATACAACTCTAAAAAAAAAAGGGGGCCCCCGGGAGGGGACCTCTACTGAAAGAGGCTCAGGGGGGAGTCCTGATGGAGGAATCCAAGAAGCCATGGGCAGAGGAGGATAGCTACCTCACCAGAGTTCGGCCCCGAAGCTCTTGCAGCCTGAGAAGAGTTCAACTCTTTTTGTTAACTTGCTAAGTCAAGTTCTTTAAATCTCTTTGAGATTCCATTACTGATAGGAGCTGTGCTACTCCACCAGTAGATCCAAAGAGAGGATCCATAAGAGAAACTTGATGTTCGGCCGGTCAACGGAGAACAAGACTCACTCTCCACCGCCACATGAAGAACCCAGCTTTAAATAAAGAGGAGAATCAATCAAGAGTTCCCTCTCTTTTGTAATCGGATTGTATCCGTTGTAATCTTCTATTCAAGTAAAAGAATTTTGCAATTGCGATCTTTTCGACGCGTACAAAAGATGGCGACTCCGCTGGGGACCTATGATCTTTCTCAACCAACAAGAAAGTGCTAGCGCAAGCCGACGTCAAGATGCTTGGATCACAGTCGAATCGCTTATGATCGAATTCGACTAAGAGAAGTTGAACTCCCCCTAAGCTTCAGGAGTCTCCCGTGGAGATAACATGGTCAGCCCCAACGTCTTTTCAGAGACCCGCGCCATGACCCATGGTTAGATGGAAATAGAGACCAATCTCCCCTCCATCCTTTTTATCAAGGCACTTCCAGTTCCGAATGCTGGGGGTTCTCAACAACCTCGGCGACTCAATCGGAATGCCGAGAGACGGCGAAGGCATTGCACTCATCGTCAGCAGACAGGAGTGGCTGCAACAGCATATGTGGCCCGCATCAATGTCTCCTACGCGACCCGCGAGGCCATTGATGATGAAGGCAAATCTCGCCGCAAAACTCCTTCCAAGGCTCAGCAAACTCGATTTGCAGGGGGTTCACATCAACTCCTGCGAGCCAAACAGATTGTTGATCGTCGACAAAGATGTCAAGTTCTCCATCAGCAAACAGAGCTCGCTTTCACCCCCACGTTTCGGCACCAAATGCAAAGTTCGCTTTCAGCCCCGCATTTCTGCAACAAAACGCGATGCTCGCGTTCAAAAGCCTCGCGTTTCAGCGCCAAAACGTGAAGTTCGCGTCCAGCCTCAAGCTGAGCCAAAATGCGAGAACGCGCGACCTAGGCCGCGCCAGAACATGACCTTAGCGTGCGAGAGTCGCTGACAGTGTTAAAGGTTGACCTTTGTGTTTCTATTCAAAAGCGCAAGACACGTGTTTAGCAGGAGGCTGTGCCAGAATGAGATCATCGCGTTTCACTTCAGAAATGCGAGGTTCGCGTTCAGCCCCAAGAGGCCATATGAACTGAGAAGCTCTCATCCCAGGGGTTCGAGTGCCATTGCGAGCAGTTCATCTCGGCGGTGCTATTTGATTGTCACTGCAACTTTCAGATGACTGAGCCGTCAGCCTGTAAGGCTTCAAACTCAAACTCCTCCAAGAGACGCAGACCTCGCGTTCCAATGTCAGACGCGAAGATCGCCAAACGCGGACCTCGCGTCCTTTCTCAGCCAAACGCAGAGGTCGCCAGACGCAGAGCTCGCGTTCTAATGTCAGACGCGGAGGTCGATGACGCAGACCTCGCGTCCTTTCTCAATCAAACACGGAAGTCGCCAGACATGGACCTCATGTCCTTTCTCTGACGTAGAAACACGAGCCTGAGTAGAAGGTTTGCTAAAAACCTTGAGGGACTTGGTTCCATCCACTCCTCAAAAATCTCCTACCAATTCTCTTCCATAGAATGGTAGGGCCACAAAAATACCTATGTTCATTCCTCCAATGAAATGAACTAGGATTTGTCATGTTAACAATAAACCTCTGACAAACCAGATTTTTCAATCCCCAGTGGATTCTGTCACGTTAATATTAAACCTCTGACAGTTCATTTTATTTTCCACCAAAATCCCCTACCAATTCTCTTCCATAGAGTGGTAGGTCCATAAATACAATCATTGTTAAGTTTAATATCAAACCTCTGACAGTGAAAAGTTTCAATACTCCTCAGCGAGTACAAGCCTCGCTTGTCGCTCCTCTACATGGAGTCACAAATCAATGATTGTCAAGTTAATACTACACCTCTGACATTCCAAACTCCACTTGTCAATTCTCATCAATAGAATGACAAGTCCTCAAAATTGCTCATATCGCAAACCAACTACTGTCATGTTAACATTACACCACTGACAAACTACTGTTATGTTAACATTACACCTCTAACAGTGATTGAGTTGCTGCCAAGTTCAATATTAAACCTCTGACAGTTACTTTTCCTCAGGCTTCCATATCGAAGCTGAGACGAGCGATGCTAAGTTTAATATCACACCTCTAGCATCCAATTCATTGTTAAGTTCAACATTACACCTATGACAATGACTTTCCCTCGAACTTTTGTATCGGAGTCGAGATGACTAATGCTAAGTTAACATCATACCTCTAGCATTACCTCCACTGTTAAGTTTAATACCACCTATGACAGTGATATCTTCAGTCTCCCCAATGAAACTGAAGTTCTTATGGAGCTAAGTTAACAGTACACCTCTAGCTCACATCCTTGTCAAGTTAATATCACACCTCTGACAAGATTCCATCTGATCCGTTAAGTTAATATCACACCTCTGACGGTAAAGAAATATTTAGATCCCCAACGGGTCTAGTCTTACTTGTCATTCTCTTCAATAGAATGACAGGTCCACTTAAATTGCTTAAATAGCAAAATCCCATTACTGTTATGTTAAACATTACACCTCTAACAGTAAATCTTTATTTTCTAGGGAAATCAATATTTGTCATGTTAACAATTACCTCTGACAACTCATTCCCTAAAATCCCCTCCAAAATACCTTACCAATTCCCATCCATGGAATGGTAGGACCACAAAAAACCTGTGACTATTTTTCCAGTGAAATAATCACAGATCAAACATGCCAACTTAACATTATACCTCTGGCATATTCACTGTTAAGTTAACATTAAACCTCTAACAGTGATTTCTCTCAATTTCCTCAGTGGAATAAATTACAAATCGAACCTGTCATGTTAATATCACACCTCTGACAGTAAGGCTTTGATGTTTCCCTGGGGGCAAAATCTCAACTTGTCAGTCCTCTTCAATGGGATGGCGAGTCCACCAAACTTGCGCAAATCGCAGAATATCTCGGTCAAGTTAATATCACACTTCTGACCAAAATTTCAACTTGTCAATTCTCTTCAATAGAATGACAAGTCCACTCAAAATACTGTTATGTTCAAAATCACACCTCTAACAGTAGACAAGTCTCGGTCAAGTAACATCACACCTCTGACCAAAATTTCAACTTGTCAATTCTCTTCAATAGAATGACAAGTCTACTCAAAATACTGTTATGTTAATATCATACCTCTAACAGCAAACTTTCATTTCTAGCAGAGTTCTAGTCATGTTAACACTAAACCTCTGATAATAGACTCTGGCATAATCCCCAGCGGATCAAACTCCACTTGTTATTCATCAATAGAATAGCAAGTCCACAAAACTTATTCAAAACACAAATCCAGATCTCACTGTCAAGTTAAGATCACACCTCTGACAGTAACCTTCTCAAACTCCCCCGATAGAGTTATTTAATTTGCTAAGTTAATATCACACCTCTGGCAATTAAAGCTCTTTCAAAGAAGCTTTGAGCGTGAACTTTGCGTCTCAAGTACAGAGCCGCGTCTCAATGAACTTAAGAGTTGCGTCTCAACAGCAAGTAAAGGCTGTGTCTCTACAGAAATTGAGAGCCACGTCTCTACAAATAATTGAGAGTCGCATCTCAACTTTGGTGAAGCTCGCATCTCCACTTGATCAGTGTGCTAGAACTGCGTCTGTAAGAGCTGCGTCCTCTCTTCCCCCAATACAAAGAGTATGTCTCTGCTACTGCAATCAGTTCAACAGTATACTGGCAGAGGCAATTGACAACTCCACCGGTTCAACAGTACACCGACAATCAAATTACAAATGATCTTTCTTGGAGGCTTCAAACAGTTCAATAGTACACTCACGAAGACCAGAACCCAGACAAGATCAAGCTCGAGACTACCTCTCAGAAGAATGCCAATCTGATTACAGGAAGTCCCGATTCAACTGAAGTCCAAAGTATTCCGAAATCCGTCTCAGTCAACCACGGAGTTTCAAAAACTTTGGAGGGGGTTCTGTAGGCTATCAAAAAATTACTACGGACAAAGCCTCAGACGCGAACCTCCCAGAAGCGGAGATAGCTTCCAGTCTCAGACATGAACCTCCCAGACGCGAACCTCCCAGATGCGGAGATAGCTTCCAGTCTCAGACGCGAACCTCCCAGACGCGAACTTCCCAGACACAGACCTTGCGTTCCAATGTCAAACGCGGAGGTCGCCAGACGCAGACCTCGCGTTCCAATGTCAGACGCGGAGGTCGCCAGACGCAGGCCTCGCGTCCTTTGTCAGATGTGGACCTCAGCCTGCTCCGCGTTTCAACTCAAACGCAAGCCTGAGCAGCTTCGTGTTCCAACACAGACGCGAGTCTGTGAGCTCCGCGTCTCAACATCAGAGCGAGGACCGCGTCCAGTGCGAGGCCCGCATTTCTGCTATAACTGACAGCCACGAACTTGGTCAGTTACACCCCATTTTCTCTCCACATAATGGGGCATAACTTCCCATTATGGAGAGATTTAAGGAGTTGGTTACACCCCAATCCCTCTATAAATAGCTATGAATAGCTAGAGAAAAAAAAAAGGGGGGAGCTCGGAAGGAGTGCTGGAGGAATACAACTCTAAAAAAAAAAGGGGCCCCGGGGGAGGGGACCTCTACTAAAAGAGGCTCAGGGGGAGTCCTGATGGAGGAATCCAAGAAGCCATGGGCAGAGGAGGATAGCTACCTCACCAGAGTTCGGCCTCGAAGCTCTTGCAGCCTGAGAAGAGTTCAACTCTTTTTGTTAACTTGCTAAGGTCAAGTTCTTTAAATCTCTTTGAGATTCCATTACTGATAGGAGCTGTGCTACTCCACCAGTAGATCCAAAGAGAGGATCCATAAGAGAAACTTGATGTTCGGCCGGTCAACGGAGAACAAGACTCACTCTCCACCACCACGTGAAGAACCCAGCTTTAAATAAAGAGGAGAATCAATCAAGAGATTCCCTCTCTTTTGTAATCGGATTGTATCCGTTGTAATCTTCTATTCAAGTAAAAGAATTTTGCAATTGCGATCTTTTCGACGCGTACAACATACAAGTTACATAAAAGTAAAAACTAAACTACAAAATGGAAAAACTAGTCTAAAATCCTAACTCTGCATTGGCGTCCATTTTTCAGCGCAAAGAATGCCCTTTTATAGGCATAACCCACATCTATAGGATCCCTGGGAGATCGGGGGAGCAAACGCTCCCCCTAACTCCCCAACAAAGCCGCGGAAACGCGGCTAGGGCCGCGTTTCCGCGGCCAGGGTGTGGCCAGGTGGCCACACCTTGTTGGTGGGTCGCCCAGGTATTCCCCTCTGCTTTTATCTTGAGTTGGTTTCTTCATTTGAGTCCCGGATTCTGACGAAATGGCCTTGGATTCTTGACTTTAACCGATCGATCCTGAGAGGATTCTTCTCAACTGGTTTCAACCTCTTGATTTTTTCCTGATTTAGTGAGTGCGAATTAATTCTGATTTAATTCAGAATTTTGGTGGGCTTTGGGCTCATTTCTCTTCAACTCCTTAAAGATTGGGCCTGCAAATAAATCAAACAATTAATTAGGATAATGCAGGCTTTTATTCTATAATAAGTATGGACTATGATATTAAATATGCAACATTAGCGACCAATCACACCCCCATACCTATCTTTTGCTCGTCCTCGAGCAAAACAACTAAACTATACTAAGGATTATTAGACCACTTTCGCAGGTCGCGCGATTGCACTGAGCATGTGCAACAAGCCGTTAAACCTCTAGGTTTCCCTAGAGGACGAGTTTTGTCTCGTGAGGGTTTTCAGCGGATTGCACCTACAAAATCCATAAAGAAAGGGAAATAAAGAGTTAGTATTTTCGAAAAGCATTTTGAAAGAGAAAAATATTTGAAATATAATTGTAAGATTTAAGCAATCTATAAGTTATAGGAAAACTGAATTTTTCATTCCTAAACTTAGTCTCTATTCAAAAATTTGTTATCAATCAAAGTAAGGAGTCAAATTGTTCTTCTCATCTAGTCTATTGCTTTACCCTAAGTCATATGCACCTTGTGAATGTGAAAATTTTGACTAAGGGTTCATTAACTCTAACTCTTATGCCTTATTTATTTATATATATATATTTTTTTGTGGTATTATTCCTTAGTTCTATTAGGCTTTCTAATCTGCCCATGTAACGAGCCTTAATCGATGACCCCCAAACCAAACGGTCTTAGGGCACGGGTGAGAAAACACCCCAAGGACTTAAGAACTCGAGCAAACAAGGCCACAAAACTAAGGATTTTATTATATTCACCCCTTTTAGGCGTGAATACTTATGCTTTATTAGGCACAAATACCCAGCTTAATCAGAGGATTTTCATATATTCTTTTTTTCAAACTTATGTAATCATCTTTCGCATAAATACTAAGGCTTGTTTAGGCCAAAGCACCTAGCTAATCAATAATTAGATTTGTTTATCTTTTTTTTTCAAACTTATCTAATTATCTTTCGCATAAATACTAAGGCTTGCTTAGGCCAAAGCACCTAGCTAATCAATAATTAGATTTGTTTTTTTTTTAATATATATATTATTTTATAAGGCATAAGAATCTTTGTTTTTAAACCCTAAGTGTGTAAGTGTATGAAGTGTGCATATTTCATTAAGGTAAAGATCAAGACTAAATTACTTTGACAAATTTTTTTCCTAACCCTAAAAATCAAACAAATAATCATATTTTGACCAAGTATAAGAAATTCGAATTTAGATTTTCCTATTCCTTAAAATTAACTTAATTTCTTACAAAAAATATGTCAAAATATTATTTCTATTTTCAAAAAGTTTTTAATAAAAAAGAAAACCTAAGCTATGTTAGACCCTCCCCCGCACCTATCTCATGCATTGTCCTCAATGTTTGAATTAATGCATAGATGCATGAAAAAGTAGAAAGGGAAGGAAAGTGTTACCTTCAGGTGGTAGTTCCGGTGGTGGTCTGATTGGTCCACGAAACGCGACCCAATCGACTTTTCTTTGGGTTCGGAGGAACCCACCAGAAATTACTCTAATATAACCCACTAAAAAGATGTATCCATAAAGGATTTTTATTAAGTATGTGACCCCATCTAATTTTCAAATTCCATAATAAAATTTCAGAGTCAAATTTGTCAACCACCTCGTCCCAGAATGGAGCATGAAATCATAGAATGATTGAATTGGACTCAGGAAGTATAGGAACTAATACCGACTCAGGAAGGTGACTTAAATCAAGTAAAGGTTCAGGAGTCGAAATAAGTTCAGGAATTGGGTCCAAGTCAAGAAATTGAAACTCAAGTCCACAATTATTTTCCAACAATGGAATGTGACTTAATGTTGGTGATTCAAGTTCATGAATGATAGGTGGGGGAATCAAAACTGACTCGAAAATATTACTCAAGTTTGGTAACAAAACAGGAGTCAATATTGATTCAGAAAGTTGAACTGGATCACAGATTTAGGAATCTAGGTCACATATCTCATTGAGTTCAATATCAAAAAATTGAGAACTTGCCAATTTGTCAATAGGATCTTCAAAAGTGTATAATTGGTCAAGTTCAATATGATCCTCAAAGATGGGTGATTCAATTTCATTATGAATTGGTACAGGATCCAATGTTGACTCCGGGAAAGGATTGAAGTCAGGTGATGATACCGGAGTCATTATTGAATCAGGAAGAAGAATTGAATCCCTAAGTTGGGGTTCAAGATCATATTCATTCTCAAGTTCTATTTCAGGAAAGGAATAACTTGCCAAACTGTCAATATCTTTTTCAAAATTTGGAGTTTGGGCAAGTTCAAATGGTTGTTCTGAAATAGAATCTTGATTTTCAAAATAACATGACTCTTCGGCTCTAACAGAATGGTAAGTGACATCAAGACGGTGGGAACGTAGAGATTCGACCATCATATCTATGTCACGATTTCTAGCATTTTGAGCATGAGTCATGGCTTCAAGCATCTTTTCATAATTGATGGGTTCATTGTTTTGATGAAAAGATGAAGTGTTATCTTGGAAGTGGTAGTGAAATTGTGAGTCCATCAGATTTTGGGATTTGTGTTTGGACTACGCATACTCCTTTCCAAAATTGATGGTTTCCTATTTTGGACGGGTGGAACTGAGTATGAATCTTGAAAATATTGTGGACTAAGTGGAGAAGGAGGACAAGTTGGTTGAAAATTATGCTCGGGGGAGGTGAATCCCCACTGACTCGGTGAAGAGTTGAAATTATTATGGACATTATAGTTATTAGATAGGGGACATGGGTTATATTGATTCGGATAAGACCAATCCGGCACACTAGGTTGGTTAAAGTCATGATATGCCGGGTTGGTAATATCCGAAAATGAACTCGGTGTGTAATATGAATTATTATTAAAGTTGAAAAAATTATTATTATAAGCCATATCACACAATAGAATACACACAAAAAAGGAAGAAAAGCAAACAAATAAACAAACAAGAAAGAAAAAATTCTAACCTAAGTTAGGGTAGACCTAGACCTAGACGACTCCTAACTGGTTAGACTGTCCACGGGAGGTCCAATGCAAACTTTGACCACAAGCTAATCAGCCAGGTCAGGGCAAGGTTGGTGGGAGGTTTTCCGTCAAAGACGTTCCTTAATTAAATAACCACCAACCTTCAGGCTTTCGGCCCTTAATCCCTTTCCTAGACACTGATTTGGCAGGAGTCAAATTCTAACACCTTTCCCCCTTAGAATAATCTCCTAATTGAGTCCAAGATGTCCCTAGGGCCAACGTCTACTCATATTAAGTTAGGCTTAGGTTAGTGAGTGCTTGGATTCTGATTTTTGGGCTAAGGAAGGGTGATTAAATCCCCACCTTATCTTGTTATTGGGTTGGTGCCCTTAAAATCAATTAGTGCAAGTGTACAAGATATGTAAGATTCACTCAAAGAGATATAAATCAACCAAGAAGTGAGTCCTATGCTAAATGTAATGCATACGTACCTTGCTCCAGCACTCTTCAACAGTAAAATAAAGGAATTGAAAAGACACGTGCCTAAGATGCAAACGTCTAATCAATTTTTTTAACTTTTTCAACAAACTTTTTACTGTTAGTTTATTAGCAGGTTTATGGTGATGGCATATAAGAAATAAAGACGCAGCAAGCTATGTTTTGGGCAAAGTAGGCAACCTTACACAAAATCTATTAGTAGTCAACTCTTCTTTGCTGCGGATCCGCGGCTTTGGCCGCGCAAACGCGGCAAATCAGAGGGCCCTTGGTCTCTGCTTTCTACAGCAGAGGCCCAAGATCACTTGTATGTCACTACAACCTTAATTTCCTGCTTTGCTTTCCCTATAACCTGCAACAGAGAAGAAAATTCGTTTAGTTCTAAAAAATTTTCATTAAAAATTCAGATTTCAATAAAAACGTTACCCTCCCCGGCAACGGCGCCAAAATTTGATTGAGGCTAAACCTGCACACAAAATACGAAATTTCAGAACTTATAATAAAAATGTGCAAGTGCTCAATTCTTCCGCTATAGCAAGTGGCTATGCGGGTCGTGATCTACAATGAGGGTTTTGCGATAGAAGCGTTTACAGTTTTATTGAAATCGTTATAAAAATCAAACGATAGTTCTTCTCTGTTTTTAAGTTAAAAAAAAGAAAAAGAAAGTTATGTTAATAGTTAAAGTTAAGAAGAAAGTGAGAGATGAAGAAGGTGGAAAAAATTAGAAAACGATGAAAGCGACTATGTACAATGAAGTGGAGAAGAAAGAGTTGGAGGAGGTGGTGATCTATACTAAAGTAAGTAAAAGAAAAGAAAGAAAGAAAAGTGAAGAAATACTTACCTAGGTTGATTGATGACTTACTTGGAAACCTTTTGCAAGTTCTACCTTTTTGCTTCGGAGGCGTTCAACGCATAAATCATAAACTCGAGCTCAGTCCCCGTGCGCATTATATCGTCAAGCATATCAAGAACGAAGTGATGCGGAGCTTGGAAGAGGAGAACGTCTTCATGAACTATCACTGGCTCTCACGTAGCTTACTTATACTTGCTTTGGAATTCACTTGTAGACTCAACAAATACAACCAAGGTAAAGTAGAAAGAGGAAGAGGAAAGCACAACAAAAGGAAATAAAAGTAAAGAAACGAACATAAATAAAAGTTTACCTTTATTGCTTGAAACAATGAAAGAAAGGAGGAGGGTACATCGTGTCACTCTCAACATATGCCTCTCTCTCTCTTACTTACATGAATCATCATCTAACCTAAGCTACATACAAGTTACATAAAAGTAAAAACTAAACTACAAAATGGAAAAACTAGTCTAAAATCCTAACTCTGCATTGGCATCCATTTTTCAGAGCAAAGAATGCCCTTTTATAGGCATAACCCACATCTATAGGATCCCGGGGAGGTCGGGGGAGCAAACGCTCCCCCTAACTCCCCAACAAAGCCGCGGAAACGCGGCTAGGGCCGTGTTTTCACGACCAGGGTGTGGCCAGGTGGCCACACGCTGTTGGTGGGTTACCCAGGTATTGCCCTCTGCTTTTATCTTGAGTTGGTTTCTTCGTTTGAGTCCCGGATTCTGACGACATGGCCTTGGATTCTTGGCTTTAACCGATCGATCCTGAGAGGATTCTTCTCAACCGGTTTCAACCACTTGATTTTTTCCTGATTTAGTGAGTGCGAATTAATTCTGATTTAATTCAGAATTTTGGTGGGCTTTGGGCTCATTTCTCTTCAACTCCTTAAAGATTGGGCCTGCAAATAAATCAAACAATTAATTAGGACAATGCAGGCTTTTATTCTATAATAAGTATGGACATATGATATTAAATATGCAACATTAGCGACCAATCAACTGCCCTAGAAGGCAGAACACTAGAAGCTTCAGGAAAGCCATGCAAACGCGGCCTAAATCACGAAAACGCGGCAATCCCTGTGAGTGAGGCTTTCTGCTTTCTTCTGTAGTTATTGAACCAGAGTTCTGTATCTGCTGCAGTTGTTAGACTTTATTGTAACTTATCTGGACACTGTTTCTAATAAAAACATAACTTGTGATTAAAATTTAAAAGCCGGATATACTTGCATTTAGGTATTCGCCTATTTTTTATTTCAAATTTTCAATTATTATCGAAGAGTGTTAGGATCGAGGCAAGTCTGCATAGCATCTAGATTAGGAAACACTTGTGGTGATTTAATTGCTCTGAATGATACTATTCTATATTTTGCACACTTGCTCAAAATCGACTTAAGGGCAAAACCCCTAACAAGATAAGGTGGAGAAGCCATTATCCTTCATTGGCCCACAAACAACATCTCATTTGAGCTCACAACCAAAACATAAACTAAAATTTGAATGGACGTTGTCCTTAAGAACTTCTCGGACTCACTAGGAGATTGAACTAAGGAGGAAGTTGTTCGAATAACTAAGGAGGAAGTTGTTCAAATTTGACTCTTGTCAAATCAGTAACTAGGTCGGGAATTGAGAAGCGAAACCTCGAAGGTTGCTGGTTTGACATAATTAGGCCCATCTTGAAGGGATACCTCCCACCAATCTTGCACCTACCTGGCCGATTAACTCGTGGTTCGATTAGGCAATATACCTCCCGTAGATAATCTAAAGTTAGGAGTCGTCTAGGTCTAAGTCTACCTAGAATAGGCTTGGTTGATTTTAACTTTGAGCTTTTGGTGTGATCTTGTTTGCTATTGATTGTGTATGCTAGCTTAGTCTCGAGACCCAGCTATGTCTAGATTAACTAGGAACAGTTCACTATCCAAATCCAAACCTGATCCACACATGGCACAAACAATATCTCCGCAAGAGATATTGTACCGTATTAGAATCTCACTTTCATCTTGCATCCAACTCTCATCGGCTGGTGATAACAACTTTGAGCTCAAGCTCAATTCATCAACATACTCCCAACGTTTCATGGGTTAGAGTCCAAAGATGCATATTTCTTTATAAGAGAATTGAGAAAGTATGCCAAATAATGAAATTATCCAACCTTGTAGACGATGCTATTAGGTTGCGATTTGTCCCGTTTTCTCTTAAGAACTTAGCAAGAAATGGTTCTACAGCTTGGAGGCCAGAACTATCACATCGTAGGACAATTTTGTCAAGGTCTTCTTAAAAAAATTTGCCCTCCCCACAAGACCGCCCATATGAGGAAAACCATAACGCAGGGCAAGTAAGAACCCAACGAACTGTTTCAAAAGTATTTTAACATTTCAAAGACCTCTTTGTCCAATGCCCTCATCATGGCGTAGAGAAGTGGCGGCTATGCCAAATTCTCTACGATGGTCAAGATTATCAAAATAAGACTCTTCTTGAAACCATATGCGGAGGGAAGTTCCTGAAAAAAGATGAAAACAAAGGGTAGAAAATATATGAAGATCTAGCCTAGAAAACTCTACAATGGGAACCTACCAACGAAGAGTCTAGGACTGCAAATCCTATCCCTTCAAAAAGAGGTCTCCACTCGATAGAGGATTCCATAGCAGCCGAGATAAAATTCGCTAACATTATGTAAAGACTAGAAGCTATAGAATCTAAGGAATCAGTTCTGGAGAGCAAAGTCAGCCCAATACTGCCCCCAATGGCGGGCTGCACTTACTGCCAAGTGATTAATTATGGGTTTGCGGAGTGCCTAGTTTTTCAGGCTCAATAGATGTTGACCGAGCCCATGAATGCGGCCTTTTCAAGGCCCCATAACAATCCCTATGCTCCAACTTACAATCCTGGTTAAAAAATCACCCGAATTTCTCATAGGCCTAAAACAACAATGATCAAGCAAGGCTCAACTTCTCCAATAATTTCCAACCATCCCATTATCATAAAAATTTTCCAATCAAGTCCACTACCTCCTTTCCAAAATAAATTATCCAATATGGAAAGAAAGTTGGATACCTTCTACAAGACCCAAGACACACTAATTCAAGCCATGCTTAGGATAGAGAACAATTAAGTCAATCAGCAAGCTAATCCAATTGGTGAAAGATAGAATGGAACACTACCTAGTCAACCATATTCGAACCCTAGAAACTTTAGGCAAGCCAATGAGGCTCAAGATCTAAATCAGTGTAATTTGATTCATACATTGCGATCGAAAAAATAAGTTGGTAACCAAGTGTTAACACCATCAAGTTCAACACAAGCATCCACCTCTCCTAGTCCCACTCCGCCTCCACTTGACTCCGACAACACTAAAAAGACAACTCAACTGAAAATGTGTACAAGCCTATAGTACCTTACCCAAATAGGCTTAAAAACAAACAAAGTGCACAAATAGATAAGGTACGTGAGATTTTTAATCAAGTCAAGATTAGTGTACCTCTTCTTGGTGCAATCCAACAGGTCCCTAACTATAATAAATTTATTAAGGATATGTGCACCAAGAAAAGAAAGACTAATATTCCCAAGAAGGTTTTCTAGACACTAATATTAGTGAGCTATTGTCCAATCAAATCTCTGTCAAGTACAAGAATCTCGGTTGTCCTACCATTCCTTGCACAAAAGGTCAAACTGTAATTAATCACACTCTTTTTAATTTGGGAGCAAGTATCAACTTACTTCCTTTTTCAGTCTACCAACAATTTGGGTTGGGCGAGCTTAGTCCAACTAAAATTAAAATCTAATTAGCTGACTGGCCCGTAAAAATTCTCAAAGGAGAAATTACTAATGTCCTTATCCGGGTTGGGGAGTTTATCTACCCAGTAAATTTTATTGTTATTAAGACCCAACCTATATTCAATCCTAGGTCTCAAACTTTCGTTATCTAAGGGCATCCATTCTTTTTAATTGCAAATGCGATCATCAATTATAGGAATGGATCCATGTGGTTAACCTCTGGAGACATAACTAAAGAGGTCAATGTCTTCAACCTAGAATAACAACCTCGTAAGATAAAAGGTCAAACATTTGAAGTAAACTTCATTGAGAACAATTATGAAGAAGAAAGTGAAGGTATAGAGAATGAACCTTTATTTCTTGATAAATTATTTAATGATGAATGTGATTATATTAATGAGAATACATATATTGAAGATTTTGATTTTTAGAGTCCTCTTTAAAAAAAGAAAAATTTGATTTAAGTGTCTTCAATTCAATGGGCCAATCAATGATATATCGAATGAGAATATAATCCAAGAACCTTCGATTGATGTAACCTTTAAAAATCTCTTTGAAGAAGAACTCATGTGTTTGGATGAACCGATAAGGAATATTTTGGTTAATTACACACCTCCAGGGAAAATGATGATCTAAGTTTTGAGTAGATGTATGGAACTGAGCTAGAATTCCTAAGCATTCATAGCGAGGAAGTTCCAACTGAGAAGTGTGATGGTAATCAATTTTTGAATAATGACTGTAAACATATAAGGAAGAAGAGCTTAAGAAAGGTGAGACTGAGGAGAAAGAGTGCTAAATTGACAAAAAGATTGGCCTCTCCACTATGCCCTATAAAAAGAACCCATTGAAATGATAGAAAGCGAGCTAGAGGTATGACACCTAAAAAAAATTTAGGTGTGAGAGAAACATGATGTTGTACATACTTTTGCACCTCTTTCTATACTTTATTCCTTGCATGCATACATTCATTCATACATTGAGGACAATGCATGAGATAAGTGTGGGGGAGGGTCTAACATTTAACATCTAACATTCTAACATGTAACATAATTAACATGATAAAAAACGAAAAAACTAAAATAATAAATAAATATACATACTAAGTTAGGTAGGTTTACTAACAGAATTTTTGACCTAACAAATTTTTTTTCTTTTAAAAATTTTTTGAAAAAGAAAACAATACTTTGATTTATTTTTGAAAGTAATTAGTTACTTTTAAGGAATAGAAAAATCATAATTAGGATTTTTTTAATATTTTGTCAAAATAAGATTATTTATTTGATTTCTAGGATTAGAAGAAAAAATTGAAAAAATAATTTCGTCTTGATTTTGACCATGATGAAATATACATACTTTATGCACTTACACACTTGGGATTCAAAACAATGACTCTTGCGCCTTAAAAATGTATGTGTGTGTATATGTGTGTGTATATAATAAACAAATCTAATTATTGATTAGCTAGGTGCTTTCGCCTAAGAAAGTCTTGGCATTTACGCGAAAGGTAATTAGGTAAGTTTGAAAAAATATATATATAAATATAATATATATATATATATTAACACATCTAATAATTAATTAGTTTTGTATTAAGGCCTCCAGAATCCTTGATACTTGCACAAAAAAAATAGATGAGTTATATATGTTAAAAAAAGAAAAAAAAAAAAGAAAAGTACATAAAGGGCAACGAAGTGGCAATACTTCGAACTTTTCCCAAAAAAACAAAGAAAAAGTTATATATATACAAGGCAAGAGAGTTGATGTTTAAAAATCTCGAGTCAAAATTCACGATCACAAAGGTATATATGACTTAGGCGAGAAATTCAGTTTTAATCCTAAGCTAGATTTATAATAAATATTTGCATAAAGATTAAGCATAGGAATGAATAATTTGGTGATCCTAAAACTTATAAATTACTTGATTTCGTCAAAAGTATTTCAAATATTATTCTCTTTTAAAAATATAAATTTGAAAATACTAACATTTTGCTTTTCTTTATTTTATGGATTTTGTGGGTATAATTAACTGAAAACCCTCACGAGACAACACTTGTCATCTTTGGGTAACAAGAGATTTAACGGCTTGCTGCATGTGCTAAGTGCAACCGTGATTCCTATGAAAGTGAGTTAGGTTAGTGATCGGTCACATATATTGCATATTTATTGTCACATTACCATGTTTATTATGTAAATAAATTATATTAATAAGTCCTATTTTTCTTTATAAAATGCAGGCCCATTGCTAAAGGATAGGAAAGAGAAACGAGCCCAAAAGCCCATCAAATTCTGATTTAATTCAGAATTAACTCAAAATTAGAAATCAGGGCAGATCAGGGCAAATTAGAGAGGATGAAAATTGGTTAAAATGAATCTTCCCAAATCAAGTGGTTGATCGTACACATTTTTTGCATTCTTTTCATTACATTCCAACATTTATCGTGTAATAAATCTACTAATTTCTTTGTCTTAAGTGTCTATTTTGTATAAAATAATAATGAAGAGAAAGAGGATTAAATCAAATAAATACCAGTTAAAATCAGATTTAACTGGATCTATTTTGTTAGATAAGGATGATCCCAGATCTAGTTAGAACAAATCAAGGATTGGGGCAAATGTTCAGTTGAAGATCAGAGCAAATCAGAAAGATAACACCAAATAGAAATAATTAAAATTCAAATTTCTATAAATCCAATTTGGTTAGCTAAAGATCAATCAAGGATAATATCAAATACAGAGAGATAAATGGATAGAGAGAAGATCAACGGATGAGATGAAACAAGTTTGACTTAGATTCTGACTGAATACATTTCAGTATTTGAATCATAACTTTCGCTACTAAATATCAAATCTGATGATTCAAGATGATCCAGAAAGAGAACTTATAGAGCTACAACTCTTTTGTTGATCACTATTTCTAATTCTGTCATTTGATAAGTGATATTCAGTAATCAACACGCCAACAAACTGCAGATCAGAACTGAATATCCACATCAAATCAAGTTTGGAGATAAGAGAGGATTCAAATTCAGAAATAGCAAGCTTTCCCTATCTTCATACTCCTCTAACCTCTGCATTTCTTCTATAAATACCTGCAATCTCAAAGGCAAGGGGGACGACCAAGCAGAGAATAGAACTTAGGATAATTTGTAATTTGTAACTTAGGTTTTTAGTTTTCTTTTTATGTAATTTTACTTTTCTTTATGTAACTGAGAGGAGAGATGACTTTCATGGAGGAATGAGAGTAAGCTTGTACTGCAGGTGACACCAGTGTAAGTGATCTCTTCTTTCATTGTTATTTAAATCGAATCAAAGTTTCTTTTCTTTCTTTACTCTTGTTATCGTTTACTCTCCTCTGATGTGTTGCAATCCAAGAGAATCCGATAGCCTCGAGACTGCTTAGCCGTTGCAAGTGCCCTTGATGACCTATGGTGATGAACAATCCTTCTCTTGCTAGTATAGTTTGCCCTTTTATTCGTAGTGTAGATCGAGAATGGGGAAGATCCTATACGCCATGCTTGATTGCCTTCAAAGACGAGGTAAGTCGTCGCAACGGATCCAAGGTATATCAGCACTGAAGAGGTAAGTAATTTTTAGGTTATCTTTCTTTTCTTTTATTCTTTAGTTTCAATATCACAAGCTTCAACCATCTTTATCGCTCTTTTCCATTTCTTTGTATATAATTTTTCCTTTTTCCATCTTCTTAATCTACCATCTTCTTCCTAATTTAACTTTAACTCTTTTTAATATTCTTTTTAAGAACTAAAGATGAACTTTAACCGTATCTTAAAAGAAGACTTACTAAAAAGCTTCCATCGCTAGTCCCTCCTTGTGGATCACGACCCGCATAACCACTTGCTATTGCGATAGAATTGAGTAACTTGCACTCTTTAATCTTAAAAGTTTTGAAATACTGTATTTGTGTGCAGGTCTAACCTTAATCAAATTTTGGCGCTGTTGCCGGGGAGGGACGGTAAGTAATTCTCTTTAAAGTTTACATTTTTGGTTAACTTTCTTCTTTGTTTTTTGTACAGATTTCACAACAAGGAATTCTTGCTGCAGTGGACACATAAGTGGCCTTGGACTCTGCTCAAGAAAGTAGAGCCAAGAAGCCCTTAGATTTGCTACAGTCCTATGGCAAACTGAGTGAACTACTAACCTGTATTTTCTGCAGGTTGGCTGAATTGCGTAGTTTAAATATCTGTAACATTTATTTCCTTGTTTGACTCATTGTATATATATTTCTAACACAACAATAAAAAGTTGATTGTAAATGCTAAAAAATGATTTAGACTTTGCATTTAGGCACGTGTCTATTTCATTACATTTTCTATTATTGTTGAAGAGTGATGGAGCCAAGGTATGTGTGCATAGCATTTAGTATAAGGTTCATTCTTGTATGAAATATTGCTTGAGTGTTACTTTTTTCTATATACTTGTACACTGCACTAAATTAATTTAAGGGCTTGTCCTATAAACAAGATAAGGTGGGGAAGTCATAACCCTCCCTAGCCCACAAACAATCCCCTCACTCACTAACCCGAGCCTAACTAAAAATGAGTAGACGTTGGCCCTAGGGACATCACGGACTCAATTAGGAGATTATCCTAAGGGAAAGGTGTTGGAATTTGACTCCTGCCAAATCAGTGTCTAGGAAGGGGA
Source organism: Agave tequilana (assembly GCA_038442645.1). Classification (NCBI taxonomy): domain Eukaryota; kingdom Viridiplantae; phylum Streptophyta; class Magnoliopsida; order Asparagales; family Asparagaceae; genus Agave; species Agave tequilana. Next base: position 27,914 of record JAVJIF010032342.1, read on the forward strand.
TTAAGGGCCGAAAGCCCGAAGGTTGGTGGTTACTTAATTAAGGAACGTCTTTGACGGATAACCTCCTACCAATCTTGCCCTGACCTGGCTGATAGCTTGTGGTCAAAGTCTGCATTATACCTCCTATGGACAGTCTAACCAGTTAGGAGTCGTCTAGGTCAAAGGTCTACCCTAACTTAGGTTAGAATTTTTTCTTTTTTGTTTGCTTATTTGTTTGTTTTTTTTCTTTGTTTGTGTTTTATTGTGTGATATGGCTTATAACAACAATTTTTCCAATTTTAATGGTAATCCATATTACACACCAAATGCTTTTTCGGATATTACCAACCCGACATATCATAACTTTAACCAACCTAGTGTGCCGGATTGGTCTTATCCGAACCAATATAACCCATGCCCCCAATCTTATAACCATAATTTCCAGAATAATGTCAACTCTTCACAGAGTCAGTGGGGATTCTCCTCTCCTGAGTCCAATTTTCAACCAACTTGTCCTCCTTATCCACCTTGTCCACAATATTTCCAAGATTCATACTCAGTTCCACCAGTCCAAAATAGAAAACCATCAATTTTGGAAATGAGTATGTGTGAGTCCAAACAAAAATCACAAAATCTGATGGACTCACAATTTCACCACCAATTTCAAAACAACACTTCATCTTTTCAACAAAACGATGAACCAATCAACTATGAAAAGATACTTGAAGCCATAACTCAGGCTCAAAACGCTCGTAATCATGACATAGATATGATGGTCCAAACTCTACGTTCTCACCGTTTGGCCAGTTCTGATGTCGTTAACCATTCTGTTAGAGCTGAAGAGTCATGTTGTTTTGAAAAACAAGGTTTCATTTCAAACAATCATTTGAACTTGCCCAAACTCTAAATTTTGAAAATGATATTGACAGTTTGGCAAGTTATTCCTTTCCTGAAATAGAACTTGAGAATGAATATGATCCTGAACCTAAACTTAGTGATTCAATTCTACTTCCTGATTCAATAATGACTCCGGTGTCTTCACCTGATTTCAATCTTTTTTCCGAGTTGACATTGGATCCTGTGCCAATTCATAATGAAATTGAATCGCCCATCTTTGATGATCATTTTATTGAACTTGACTAATTTCATACTTTTGAAAGTCCCATTGACAAATTGGCAAGCTCTCATTTTTATGTAATTGAACTCAATGAGAAATGTGACCTAGACTCTCAAATTTGTGATCCAGTTCAAATTTTCAAATCATTATTGACTCCTGTTTTGTTACCCGACTTGAGTAATATTTTAGAGTCAGTTTTGATTCCCACACCTGTCATTCCTGAACTTGAATCACTAATATTAAGTCACATTCCATTGTGGGGAATTGAATGTGGACTTGAGTTTCAACTTCTTGATTTAGACCCACTTCCTGAGCCAATCTCGACTCCTGAACCTTTACTTGACTCAAGTCACCTTTCTGAGTCGATATTAGTTCCAGTACTTCCTGAGTCCAAGTCAATCATTCTATCTTTTCACACTTCATTTTGGGACAAGGCGGTTGACAAAGTTGACTCTGAAATTAATTACAGAATTTAGAAATTAGATGGGGTCAAATATTTAATAAAAATCATTCATGTATATATCATTTTAGTGGGTTATATTAGAGAAATTTCTGGTGGGTTCCTTCGAACTCCACGAAAGTCGATTGGGCCGCATTTCGTGGACCAATCAGACCACCACCGGAACCACCACCTTAAGGTAAGGATTTTCCTTCCCTGTCTTCTTTTCATGCATCCATGCATTAATTCATACATTGAGGACAATGCATGAGATAGGTGTGGGGGAGGGTTCTAACATAACTTAGGTTTTTCTTTTTATTAAAAAAAATTTAACATTTTCTTTACATTTAAAATTTTTTTAAATAGAAACAATATTTTGACATATTTTTTGTAAGAAATTAAGTCAATTTTAAGGAATAGGAAAATCAAAATTAGTATTTCTTAAACTTGGTCAAAATAAGAATATTTGTTTGATTTTAGAGTTAGGAAGATAATTTGTCAAAGTAATTTAGTCTTGATATTTACCTTAATGAAATATGCACATTTCATACACTTACACACTTAGGGTTCAAAAAATGAAGATTCTTATGCCTTATAAATATATATATATATATATATATATATGAAAGATGAACAAATCTAATTATTGATTAGCTAGGTGCTTTGACCTAAGTAAGCCTTGATATTTATGCGCAAGATGATTAGATAAGTTTGAGAAAAAAATATATAAAAAAAAATCCTCTGATTAGGCTGGGTATTTGTGCCTAATAAAGTATAAGTATTCACACCTAAAAGTGGTTCATATAACAAAATCCTTAGTTTTCTGACCTTGTTTGCTCGAGTCTTAAGTCCTTGGGGTATTTTCTCACCCGGTGCCCTAAGACCGTTTGAATTGGGAGTCATCGATTAAAGGCTCGTTATATGGGAAGATTAGAAAGCCTAATAGAACTAAGGAATAATACCACCAAAATATATATATATAAATAAATAAGGCATAAGAGTTAGAGTTAATGAACCCTTAGTCAAAATTTTCACGGTCACAAGGTGCATATGACTTAGGGTAAAGTAATAGACTGAATGAGAAGTACAATTTGACTCCTTACTTTGATTGATAACAAATTTTGAATAGAAGCTATGTTTAGGAATGAAAAATTCAGTTTTCCTATAACTTATAGATTACTTAAATCTTACAATTATATTTCAAATATTTTTCTCTTTCAAAATGCTTTTAAAAATACTAACTCTTTGTTTCTCTTTCTTTATGGATTTTGTGGGTGTAATCTACTGAAACCCTCACGAGACAAAACTCGTCCTCTAGGGGTAACATAGAGGTTTAACGGCTTGTTGCACAAGCTCAGTGCAATCGCGTGACCTACGAAAGTGGTCTAATAATATTTGGTTTAGTTTTATTATTTTGCTCGAGGACGAGCAAAAGATAGGTGTGGGGTGCAATCGTACACATTTTTTGCATTCTTTTCATTACAGTCCTACATTTATTGTGTAATAAATCTGCTAATTTATTTGTCTTAAATGTCTATTTTGTAGAAGATAATAATGAAGAGAAAGAGGATTAAACTAAATAAATACCAGTTAAATCAGATTTAACTGGATCTATTTGGTTAGCTGAGGATGATCCCAGATCTAGTTGAACAAATCAAGGATTGGGGCAAATGTTCAGCTGAAGATCAGAGCAAATCAGAAAGATAACACCAAATAGAAACCAGAAAAATTCAGATTTCTATAAATCCATTTTGGTTAGCTAAAGATCAATCGAGGATAATATCAAATACAGAGAGATAAATGGATAGAGAGAAGATCAACGGATGAGATGAAGCAAGTTTGGCTCAGATTCTGACTGGATACATTTCAGTATTTTGATCCTAACTTTAGCTACTGAATCTCAAATCTGATGATTCAAGATCATCCAGACAGAGGACTTATAGAGCTACAACTCTTATGTTGATCACTATTTCTAATTCTATAATTTGATAAGTGATATTCAGCAATCAACACGCCAACAAATTGCAGATCAGAACCGAATATTCACATCAAATCAAGTTTGGAGATAAGGGAGGATTCAAATTCAGAAATAGCAAGCTTTCCCTCTCTTTATACTCCTCTAACCACTGCATTTCTTCTATAAATACCTACAATCTCAAAGGCAAGGGGGACGACCAAGCAGAGAATAGAACTTAGGATAATTTATAGTTTGTAACTTAGATTTTTAGTTTTCTTTTTATGTAATTTTTATTTTTCTTTATGTAACTGAGACGAGAGATGACTTTCATGGAGGAATGAGAGCAAGCTTGTACTGCAGGTGATACCAGTGTAAGTGATCTCTTCTTTCATTGTTATTTGAATCGAATCAAAGTTTCTTTTTCTTTCTTTACTATTGTTTTCGTTTACTATCCTCTGATGTGTTGTAATCAAAGAGAATCCGATAGCCTAGAGACTGCTTAGCCGTTGCAAGTGCCCTTGATGGCCTATGGTGATGAACAACCCTTCTCTTGCTAATATAGTTTGCCCTTTTATTCGTAGTGTAGATCGAGAAAGGGGAAGATCCTATACACCATGCTTGATTGCCTTCAAAGACAAGGCAAGTCGTCGCAACGGATCCAAGGTATATCAGCACTGAGGAGGTAAGTAATTTTTAGGTTATCTTTCTTTTCTTTTATTCTTTAGTTTCAATATCAAAAGCTTCAACCATCTTTATCACTCTTTTTCATTTCTTTGTATATAATCTATTTTTCCTTTTTCCATCTTCTTAATCTACCATCTTCTTCCTAATTTGACTTTAACTCTTTTTCATTTTCTTTTTAAGAACTAAAGAAGAACTTAAACCATACTTTGTATCTTAAAAGAAGACTTACTAAAAAGCTTCCATCGCTAGTCCCTCCTTGTGGATCACGACCCGCATAGCCACTTACTATTGCGGTGGTATTGAGCACCTTGCACTTTCTATCTTAAAGTTCTGAAATTCTGTATTTTTATGTGCAGGTAAAAACAAAATCAGTGGTTAAAGCCAAAAATCAAAGGCTGTTTTGACACATTCGGGAGCGAAACGGGAAAACTAGCTGGAGATAAAAGAGAATCGCCAAACGAAGAAGTCCCTCCAACCTGGTGTGGCCACGTGGCTGATTAGTCACAAATATTGCATTTATATTGTCACCTTACCATACTTTTTAGCTAATAAATCCAATTAATAAGTCTTCTTTTTCTTTGTTAAATGTAGGCCCAAGTGCTAAAAGAAAGAAAAGAGAAACAAGTCCAAAAGCCCACCAAATTCTGATTTAATTCAGAATAAATTCAAAATGAAGGAATCAGGGCAAAATCTTGACATATCAAGAGGTTAAGAAGAATCCTCTCTGAATCAAGCGATTGATGCCACACAATCAAAGGCTGTTTCATCAACGTTTGGAGCAGATATAAGAAAACCAGCAGAAGATACGGGCAAATCACCAAATCAGGAGATCCCACCTTTTGGGTGTGGCCACCTGGCCACACCAGGACCGCGGAAACGCGGCCCTAGCCGCGTTTCCACGGCTTGTTGGAGGTTGTTGGGGGAGCGTTTGCTCCCCCAATCTTCCCGGGATCCTCCCCTTTTGGTTTTTCCCTATAAATACTTGTTTCAGCAAAGGAAAATGGAGCGAAGACTAGGATTAGAATTTGTGTTTATTTTCTAAGGATTTAGGTTCTTTGTTACCTAGCACAAAAGTTGTATTCTTATTTTTTAATTTGTAGTCCAGTATCAAAACTTGTGAGAGAGAGGAATTGAGTGCTTGTACTTGAAGATTGAAGTGACATCAATACAGGAGTCGAGCCGCGTTTTCTTCCACTTGTAGTACGGTATGGTTTGCATTATTTCTATGCTTTCTTCTTCGTTTTCCATGGGCAACTAAAACGGTTTTCTGGGCTCGCTATTGTAACCCTCTCTTGTTCTTCTTCTCTTCTGTTTTTAAAAGAAAAAGACCCAATGAATTATTTGTATGCCTTACTTAAAGCCTTTCTTTTTGAAAGTGTTCTTGAAGGCACATGAGGATGGGTTTGGATTGTTAAACTCTCACTTCTTTCATGAATGACTCTTGAATTGTTTTTACTTCATTCTTGCTTCTTCGCGCTTGATGATTTAATATTCAATTCTAAACGATTTCTCAAGGAAAAGACTAAACTCTTCCAACCATCTTATGTGCTTTACTTCACACTTTCTAAAAATCAACTTTAAGTTTTGCCTATGATCACTTTGAGACACTTAAGATATTAATAGAAGAATGAACAATTGAGTAGTGAGATAGTTGTTGGTCCCCGAGATGATGATAAATGCGGAACTATCTCTGTTGGCAACAATAGATCTAAAATACCCAAGTCAACATAAAACTAAAACAAGAAGGATTAACGTTAAGTAAATAAATAAACTTGCAAATAAAGGAAAGTAAATCTCAGAAAATTGACAAACGCAAACAAGAGAGATTTATCCTGGTTCGGTCCTTGTGACCTACATCCAGTCCCCAAGCCACCCGCTTGAGATTTTCCTTTATCCTTGATTTTGTACATCCAAAATCACAACCATGCACACCACTTGACAAATCCCCTTTGCCAAATGTGTACACCTTCTCTACATCCAAGAGAACACCTTCTCTTCCACCAAGAGAATACACTTCACCTTGTACAACTGCCTCTACACCAAGAAGCCACCCGTGTACATTACTTGCTTTGAGTATTACAACTTTCCTATAAGCCTTGGTACTGTGTATGAACGTGGACAAGGTCTAGTATAGGAGAAACTTCAGAGAACTTCACAATGGAAATGTCTTTTGGTGAAGAACAGAAGTTGGAATTCAGTTTTCAGGTTTTGCAGAATTTTTGGCTTTGGAAAACTGAAGATTTGGATTGTTATTTGGCCTTTTGGACTAACTACCCCTTATATAGCTGAAGACTAGGGTAAGTTAGGGTAGTTATAGGAGCAATTCAAATGATAGAGACGTTGAAATTCGTTGCACAAAAGACCAGATAACGAAAACTGTCCAACAGTCAGAAACTACCTATAGTCGACTTGCCCATGGAGTTAGTCGACTATACAAGGCAAATTTCCTTCTATTAGTCGACTAGATTTGGCTATAAGTCGACTAGTCAAGAGACGTTGGAGTGACAGTTTTCTGGATAACTGATTCAAGTCGACTGCAACTAACTGTTAGTCGACTGGACCAGGTATTAGTCGACTAGGGAAAGTGATTAGTCGACTTATAAAAGCTATTAGTCGACTACATTGACTGTCAAGTCGACTAATGCAGAAACAGAGAGTTGGGTCTGTTTTGACACAGGACTTAGTCGACTTGGTGTTCTGGTTAGTCGACTACACATGGGATTAGTCGACTATAATAGACTGCAAGTCGACTAACAGGACAATGAAATGTGTGTTTGTGTCAAGGCTTTTTACATGCTACTTCATAATTACGAACCACAACATATCAACTCTCCTTGGCACATCTTGATCATGTAGAACTCTTGATTCGTCATGTGTTAGAACTCCAAATGACATGCATCACATAAGTCTTCATCAAAATAAGTTCCAACATTCTCCCCCTTTTTCATGATGACGCTTTATGTGCTCAAGTGCTCCCCCTGCAGAAAAATATGTTATATTTTCCTCCCCCTGCAGAGATTGGGTTATAACAAATATGAAAAGGCTTTGTTCTCCCCCTGCAACAAATATATTAGTAAATATATATATTTATCAACTTTTATATGGTACCTGCAAGGTAGACGTTAGATGGTACCAAACATAAAAGAACATATATTAACCTTTAGGAGTCCAAATCCATTTAGAATTTGGTTTCCACCTGTTAGTATACACATAGTTGCAAGAATCACATATATCATGAATGTATGAAGCAATATATGTATTTTTATTATGAAAACTTAAATTCTTAGAAATCCATATAAACTTTGTCTTAATTCTTTTTGAAACATGATTAGACTTTCTTTTCACATATGGATTACTAACATATGAAGACTTTTCATTATATCCAATACCATAATGATTATCATGTGACATCTTCTGAAAAGATAATAAATCATTCAATTTTTTTTTCCTTTATTGAACTTAGTCACATTTTGCAAAAGATCTTCATATTTCTTTTTGAAAACTAACATGTCTTTATCCAATATAGAAATCCTTTCATTCAAAGACTTAGTTTCCTTTTTTAGAAAAATGTTCTCTTTTATAAACTTCTCATTTTCATTTTTTAAAGACGATATGACTTTTTCAAACTCATCTTGTTTAGAATTTATAGAAGATACTTGTAAAGCATAACATGAATTTTCCTTTAAAAGTTTTTCATTTTCTTTTGATAAAACTTTATTTTTCAATTTTTCATTTTTCAGATCAATAAACAATTCATGAAATGCATCAGAAAGTTCAGTAAACGATACCTCATCATCTTCCAGTGCCATGTAACATAGGTTGACACGTTCAGTGGATTCTTCTTCATCAGAAGATGAGGAATCACTGTATTCTAATGATGCTTCGTAGTTTTTCTTCTTTCTGAACTTTTTGCTCTTGTATTTATCTTTCTTCTTGAGCAAAGGGCAATCCATCTTCAAATGACCTATTTTATTGCAATTAAAGCATTTGATTTTACCTTACTTTAGGAATCTCCTGAATTTCTTTGAAAGCATTGCCATCTCCTCTTCATCGTCATTGGAATTGTCCGTGTCGGAGGATGCATGGAAGGCGAGTTCTTTCTTCTTTGAACGGTGTTGTCGTTCGTCCTTCTTCCTTTCTTCTAACTGCACTTCATATGCCATTAGATTACCGATTAGGTTTTCTAACGACAAAGTTGAGAGATCATTGGCTTCTTCAATTGCGGTCGTCTTTTTCTCCCATTCTGGTGTGAGTGCACGAAGGATCTTACGAACTCTTTCAACTTGGGTGTAGTCCTTTCCAAGGGATGCTAAGGAATTGGTAATGTCGGTGAATCTTGTAACCATTTCGGATATGGTTTCATTCTCCTTCATTTTGAATAATTCAAACCTGTGGACAAGAACAGATATTTTAGATTCCTTAACTTTATTTGTGCCTTCGTGTGTTACCTGAAGATTATGCCATATTTGATGTGCAGAAGTGGCTATTGACACACGGTTGAACTCTTCTTTGGTTAAGGCACAGAACAAGGCATTCATCGTTTTGGCGTCAAGGTTCGCATTCTTCTTTTGATCTTCACTCCAAGCGTTGTAGTTGGTTGATGGTTTGGTGTACGGTGCTTCTACGATATTCTAAAGTTCGTAGTTGAGCGACTGCAATTAGATCTTCATTCTACACTTCTAATAGTTGTAGTTGGATCCGTCAAATAGCGGTGGACGTTGTGTAGAATGTCCTTCTTTGAATTGGGATGATGAGAACTCCTTTGCCACATTTGTTGTTGACTTGTACCCGCTCTGATACCAATTGTTGGTCCCCGAGATGATGATAAATGCGGAACTATCTCTATTGGCAACAATAGATCTAAAATACCCAAGTCAACACAAAACTAAAACAAGAAGGATTAACGTTAAGTAAATAAATAAACTTGCAAATAAAGGAAAGTAAATCTCAGAAAATTGACAAACGCAAACAAGAGAGATTTATCCTGGTTCGGTCCTTGTGACCTACATCCAGTCCCCAAGCCACCCGCTTGAGATTTTCCTTTATCCTTAATTTTGTACACCCAAAATCACAACCATGCACACCACTTGACAAATCCCCTTTGCCAAATGTGTACTCCTTCTCTATATCCAAGAGAACACCTTCTCTTCCACCAAGAGAATACACTTCACCTTGTACAACTGCCTCTACACCAAGAAGCCACCCGTGTACAATACTTGCTTTGTGTATTACAACTTTCCTATAAGCCTTGGTACTGTGTATGAACGTGGACAAGGTCTAGTATAGGAGAAACTTCAGGGAACTTCACAATGGAAATGTCTTTTGGTGAAGAACAAAAGTTGGAATTCAGTTTTCAGGTTTTGCAGAATTTTTGGCTTTAGAAAACTGAAGATTTGGATTGTTATTTGGCCTTTGGACTAACTACCCCTTATATAGCTGAAGACTAGGGTAAGTTAGGGTAGTTATAGGAGTTTTTCAAATGATAGAGACGTTGAAATTCGTTGCACAAAAGACCAGATAAAGAAAACTGTCCAATAGTCAGAAACTGCCTATAGTCGACCTGCCCATGGAGTTAGTCGACTATACAAGGCAAATTTCCTTCTATTAGTGGATTAGATTTGGCTATAAGTCGACTAGTCAAGAGACGTTGGAGTGATAGTTTTCTGAAAAACTGATTCAAGTCGACTGCAACTAACTGTTAGTCAATTGGACTAGGTATTAGTCGACTAGGGAAAGTGATTAGTCAACTTATAAAAGCTATTAGTCGACTACATTGACTGTCAAGTCGACTAATGAAGAAACAGAGAGTTGGGTCTGTTTTGACACAGGACTTAGTCGACTTGGTATTCTGGTTAGTCGACTATAATAGACTGCAAGTCGACTAACAGGACAATGAAATGTGTGCTTGTGTCAAGGCTTTTTACATGCTACTTCATAATTACAAACCACAACATATCAGCTCTCCTTGGCACATCTTGATCATGTAGAACTCTTGATTCGTCATGTGTTAGAGATCCAAATGACATGCATCACATAAGTCTTCATCAAAATAAGTTCCAACAATAGTGAGCCCAGATTTTCTTCATTATTATAATCAACAAAAAAATCTTCGAACTTTTTAAATCACCTTCTCCAAAACCTTTTCTAAAGTTGCAATTTCTCATTTAATCATCTCTTTCTTTCCATTCTCTTTTTCAAAAAAAAAACAAACACAATTCTTTATTTTTAAATGATTCACCGAAAGGTTCCATCGCATTCCTCCTCGTGGACACAACCCGTTAGCCACAAGCTACACGGTAAATTCTTAAACTTTTTGATTGTCCTTTCTTTTTAGCAATCAATTTTTGGCGCCGTTACCGGGGAGGGAACAGTGTAGTTGTTTTCTAACAAGTTTTGTGTGTTGTTTCAGGGACTTGAAGATTCAGATCTAGCATTCAAGCTTTACAAGAGAAGACTTGCAAATTCTATGCCCCTACTCTCGAAAGTAGGAAACAGAATTTCAAGAAATTGCGTTGCAAAACTGAAAAATTCATTGGACTACTAAAAACTCTTTTTTGCAGGACATATTGCTCGCAAAAATTTAAGTTTTTATATGTTATATTTGTGCTATTTCTGCTATCCACCATCCCTTTTTTAAGCCAACAGTAAAACACTTGTTGAAAAGTTTAAAAAAAATTGATTAGACGTTTGCATTTTAGGCACGAGTCTTTTCAATTCATTTACTTTACTGTTGAAGAGTGCTGGAGCAAGGTACGTACGCATTGCATTCAGAATAGGACTCATCTCTTAGTTGATTTATATCGCTTTGAGTGAATCTTGTTTATCTTGTACACTTGCACAAAATTAATTTTAAAGGCAATACCCAATTACAAGATAAGGTGGGGATTTAATCACCCTTCCTTGGCCCAAAAATCAGATTCCAAGCACTCACAATCCTAAGCCTAAGTAAAATCTGATAGACGTTGGCCTTAGGGACATCTCGAACTCACTAGGAGATTATCCTAAAGAGGGAAGGTGTTGGAAATTGACTCCTGCCAAATCTATGTCTAGGAAGGGGATTGAGGGCCGAAAGCCTGAAAATTGGTGGTTACTTAATTAAGGAACGTCTTTGATGGATAACCTCCCACCAATCTTACCCTGACCTGGCTGATTAGCTTGTGGTCAAAGTCTACATTCTACCTCCTGTGGACAATCAACCAGTTAGGAGTTGTCTAGGTCGAGGTTACCTTAGACTAGGCTTGGTTGATTACTATTGTTGACTGTTGGTAAACTTGTTTGTGATTGTGATTGTGTTTGTGTATGCAAGTGTGGTCGAGGGACCCTAATTCATCTAGGTTGACTAGAAACACATCACCACCCAAGTTTGAACCAAGACCAGATCCGGTAATGGCTCAATCAGCATCACTGTAGGATAGGTTCTACCCCATTAGAACCTCACTTCCATCTTGCATTCTACTTCCATCGGTTGGCGAATGCAATTTTGAGCTCAAGCCTCAATTCATCAACACACTCCCCAAATTTCATGGCTTAGAGTCCGAAGATGCCTACTTCTTCATAAGAGAATTTGAGGAAGTATGTCTAATGATGAAAATCCCATACCTTGTAGACGATGCTATTAGGTTGAGATTTGTCCCTTTCGCACTTAAGGACCTAGCAAAGAAGTGGCTCTACAGCTTAGCGGCCGGTTCTATCACATCCTGAGATGGTTTCATCAAGGTTTTCTTGAAGAAATTCTATCCAATTCATAAAACCACTCTCATTAGGAAGACGATCATGCAATTCAAGCAAGAACCTAGTGAACCATTCTGGAGGTACTTTGAACGCTTTAAAGTTCTCCTTGTCCAATGTCCACATCATGGAATAGAGAAATGGCGACAATGCCAAATTCTTTATGACAGTTTAGACTATTCCACCAAAACCATCTTAGAAAGTATATGCCAAGGGGGTTTCTTGTAGAAAGATGAAAATGACGGATAGGATTTGTATGAAAATCTAGATGAGAAGACCATCCAATGGGAATCTGCTAGTGAGACCTCTAGGAATCCTAACTCAATCTCTTCAAAAGGAGGTCTCCATTCTATCAAATCATCCATCGCTAATGAGGCTAAGTTAGCTAACCTGACTAGAAGACTAAAAGCTCTAGAAATGAAAGAACCAAGTCCAGTCAATCAAGTCAGCCCGAACCAATTTCCAACCCCGGGCTGCACTTACTATCAAGCCATGAATCATGTGTTCGAGGAATGCCCTATGTTTTAGGCTCAGCAACCCTACCATGAACCGATGAATGCGGCCTTTTCAAGGCCGAACAACAATCCTTACGCACCAACGTACAATCCTGGTTGGAGAAATCACCCTAATTTCTCATGGAGCCAAAATAACTCTGACCATTCACGATCAAATCATGCAAGCCACTTCCGTCATGGTAATAATTCTTCCAATCATCAACCCAACTTCTCCAATTTCCATAATAATTCTCCCAACCATCCACCTAACTTTTCACATTATCAACAGAACTTTCCCAACCAAGCTCCACAATCCTCATTCCAGAATCCTCAACTAGAAAGAAGAATGACTGACTTTGAAAGAAAAATGGAAAGATATATGAAAAACTAAGATTCTCTCATGCAAACGATCCAGAAGTTAGAGGTTCAAATGAGTCAACTAGCCACTCCGCAGAATGAGAGACAGAAGGGTACCTTACCTAGTCAACAATAACCAATCCGAGAAATTCTCAACAAGCTCATTTGGCTGAGGATCATTCATTGAATCAATGTAATGTTGTTCATACATTGAGGTCAGGAAAGAGAGTTGATAATCAAGTGTCAACACCAACCAATCCCATTCAGCAAAACCACAATCAAGCATCCACCTCATCTAATCCAAAACCTTCCAATTCTGACGAATCTGAAAAAGATAAGTCAGCCAGCCAGGTGCACCAGCCTATAGTACCATTTCCTAATAGGCTAAAAAATAACAAACAAAACCCACACATGGACAAGATAATTGTGATATTTAACCAAGTGAAGATAAATGTGCCACTTCTTGATGCCACCAACAAGTCCCTTCCTATGCTAAGTTTCTTAAGGACATGTGCACCAAGAAGAGAAAGACTAATGTACCAAAAGAAGGTCTTCTTAGCCACTAACATTAGTGAGCTACTATCGGGTCCGATCCCTATCAAGTACAAGGATCCAGGTAGTCCCACCAATGCCTGCACAATAGGACAAGCCGAGATTAGTCGTGCACTTCTTGACTTGGGGGCTAGTATCAACTTGCTTCCATTCTCAGTTTATCAACAACTCGGGTTGGGCGATCTTAGTCCAACTCGAGTCACCATCCAACTGGCTGACCGTTCTGTTAAAGTTCCAAAAGGGGAGATTAATGATGTCCTGATCCGGGTAGGAGAGTTCATTTACCCTGTCGGTTTCATAGTCCTGGAGACACAACCTGTGTCCAACTCTAATCATAGGGTTCAAACTCCAGGTATCCTAGGGCGATCATTCCTTGCTACTGCTAATGCCATCATCAATTGTAGGAATGGGTCTATGAGGTTAACCTTTGGGGACATGACTAGAGAAGTTAATGTCTTCAATCTAGGAAAACAATCCCGCGACATCGAGGACCAAACATTTGAAGTCAACCTAATTGAGAACTTGACAAGTGAACATGGGGAAGAATTGGAATTAGAAACAGAGTGTGCCTTCGGATTAGAGTTTGATGACTTTAATCTTGATCAGGTTGTAGATTCTATTGTGAATTGGGCCTCGAACCCTATTTCACCAATAATGGAGCCAACAGATTTGACTAGTCCTTTCAGTGAGCCTTCCTCTTCCTTAGAATTGAAAGCCTTATCTGCGCATCTCAAGTACGCCTATCTAGGCGAACAAGAGACCTTTCCTGTCATCATTGCCTCCCATTTAAATGACAGGGAAGAAGAAGATCTTAAAGCAATTCTAAGAACACATAGGGAAGCCATTGGGTGGACTATGACTGATATCAAGGGATTAAGTCCAACCATCGTTCAACATCGCATTTATCTTAATGAAAATGCCACCCCTAAAAGAGACCCGCAGCGTAGGTTAAACCCTATAATGCAAGAGGCTGTTCATGCTGAAATCATAAAATTCTTAGACAATGGGATAATTTATCCCATTTCTGATAGCCAATGGGTCAGTCCTGTCCACGCGGTTCCAAACAAATCCGGTCTCACCGTAGTAGAAAACGAGAACAAAGAGTTGGTTCAAACTCGACTTCCCACGAAGATCCGAGTTTGCATTGACTATAGGAAGCTTAATGCTGCAACTCGTAAGAACCATTTTTCACTTCCCTTCATTGATCAAATGCTTGAACGTTTAGCGGGTCACGAGTATTACTGTTTCTTGGACGGTAACTTGGGGTATAATCAGATCCCTATCGCTCCTGAGGACCAAGAAAATATTACGTTTACATGTCCATTCGGGACATTTGCTTATCATCGAATGCCCTTCGGCTTATGCAATGCCACAGCAACGTTTCAACGTTGCATGTTGAGTCTTTTCTCTGATATGTTAGAACGATTCTTAGAGATCTTTATGGATGATTTCTCCATCTACAGAGATTCTTTCACTCAATGTCTCCACCATTTAGAACTCGTCCTCCAACGTTGTGCTGAGAAAAATCTGACATTGAACTTGGAGAAATGCCACTTCATGTTAAAACATGGAATTGTCTTGGGTCATGAAATCTCTAAGAAAGAAATTGAAGTGGATAGAGCAAAAATTGAGGTTATTGCTAAGCTTCCCATGCCCAAATATGTTAAGGACATTAGATCCTTCTTAGGACACGCTGGTTTCTATCGAAGATTTATTAAGGATTTTAGCAAAATTGCTAGGCCCTTGACTAATCTGTTAGCTAAGGATGTGTCCTTCACTTTCGATGCTGAATGCATAAACTCTTGGGAGAAGCTTAAGAGAAAGCTTATTTCTGCACCAATCATATCTGCACCGGATTGGTCTAAGCCGTTCAAAATCATCTGCGATGCTTCAGATTTTACCATAGGCGCTGTCCTAGGACAACGCATTGATAACAAGCAGCATGTGATTTACTACTCTAGTAGGACTCTCAACGATGCTCAATTGAACTACACGACGACTGAGAAGGAATTCTTGACAGTAGTGTTTGCCTTAGAGAAATTTCGTCCCTACCTACTAGGGTCCAAAACCACCATTTTCACCGATCATTCTGCGCTTAGGTACCTCATGATGAAGAAGGATTCCGAGGCCCGACTCATTCGTTAGATCCTCCTTCATTAAGAATTCGACCTTGAGATTCGAGATAAGAAAGGCGTAGAAAATATCGTTGCTGACCATCTCTCACGGATCCCTAATTCTCCATGCAACGAATTACGCATAAATGAAGATTTTCCTGATGAATATCTCTTAGCTATCTCTAGGGAACCTTGGTTTGCTGATATAGTGAATTACTTAGTCACAAACCAAACTCCGTCTCATTGGTCCAAAAACGATGTATACCGGTTCTTATCACAAGTCTGGTATTTTTTTTGGGAGGAACCATATCTTTTCAAGTACTGTTCTGACCAAATTATTAGGAGATGCATTCCCGATGGGGAGGTTAAGAGTGTTCTATCTTTTTGTCACAAACTTGCATGCGGTGGACACTTTGGTCCCCGCAAGACTTCTGAAAAAGTGCTACAAAGCGGGTTTTGTTGGCCCACTTTGTTCAAGGATGCTTATGAATTTTGCAAGACGTTCCCTAGATGCCAAATGGTAGGAATGATTTCAAAACGAAATATGATGCCCCTCAACCCAGTTCTAGAAATAGAACTCTTTGATGTTTGGGGCATCCACTTTATGGGTCCATTTCCTAATTCATTTGGGAACCAATACATATTGGTTGTTGTGGATTATGTGTCCAAGTGTGTAGAAGCCATTCCTTGTAAAACTAATGATAACAAAGTTGTCATAAAGTTTTTGAAAGAGAACATTTTTTCACGCTTCGGAACCCCTTGTGCTATCATCAATGATAATGGCACTCACTTTTGCAATATATCTTTTGAAGCTCTTATGCGAAAGTATGCCATAACTCACAAGTTGTCCACACCTTATCATCCTCAAACCAGTGGGCAAGTTGAGGTTTCCAATAGACAAGTCAAGCTTATCTTGGAGAAACTGTGAACCAAAACTGGAAAGATTGGTCCATCAAACTTGTAGATGCTCTATGGGCCTACAGGACCGCTTTCAAAATGATTCTAGGAATGTCTCCTTATAGGTTAGTCTATGGCAAACCTTGTCACTTGCCCGTTGAGTTAGAGCACCGAGCCTTATGGGCAATCAAGCAGTTGAATTTCAACTTGACTAAGGCCGGTGACCTTCGGAAATTACAAATTTCTGAGTTAGAGGAATTGAGAAATGAGGCCTATGAAAATGCTAGGATCACTAAAGATAGAGTCAAGATTTTCCATGATAAGCACATCATAAGAAAAACCTTTGTCCCTGGACAAAAAGTCTTACTCTATAATTTTAGCCTTCATCTTTTTCTAGAAAAATTGAAATCAAGATGGACTGGGCCATTCGTTGTAAATACCTTTCTTGGAATCGGTACCGGTAAATGAAACGGCAATGGGTCTTTTTGACCCAGTGTATCAGTAACTTTCCTCCTTTCCATTTTATTTCATGCATTTATACATTTCTTTCATACATTGGGGACAATGCATGAGATAAGTGTGGGGGAGGGTTCTAACATGACTGATATAAAATATATATATATATATATATATAAAGAGAAAAAAAACTTTTGAAAGGGGTAGAAGAATATTTTGATATATTTTTTGTAAGAAATTAAGTCAATTTTAAGGAATAGGAGAATCATAATTAGGATTTCTTACACTTGGTCAAAATAAGATAACTTGTTTGATTTTTAGGGTCAGGAAGAAAATTTGTGAAAGTAATTTAGTCTTGATATTTACCTTGATGACATATGCACACTAAATACACTTACACACTTAGGGTTTAAAAACAGAGACTCTTATGCCTTATAAAAAAATATATTATGAAAAAGAAAAAAAACAAGTCTAATTACTGATTAGCTAGGTGCTTTGGCCTAAGCAAGCCATAGTATTTATGCAAAAGATAATTAGATAAGTTTGAAAAAAAATGTGTATATAAATGCTCTGATTAAGCTGGGTATTTATGCCTCATGAAGCATAAGTATTCACGCCTAAAAGGGGTACATCTTATAAATAAAAACCTTGGTTTCGTGGCCATATCTGCTCGAGTGTTTAAGTCCTTAGGGGTGTTTTCTCACCTGGTGCCATAAAACTATTCGGTTTGGGTGTCACCGACTGAATGCTCGTTACATGGGCAGATTAGAAAGCCTAACGAAATTGAGGAATAAATTTCACCAAAAATAAATAAATATAAGGCATAGGAGTTAATATTAAAGAATCCTTAGTCAACTTCACAGTCACGATGGTGCATAGACTCAGGGTAAATTAATAGACTAGATGAGAAGTATAATTTGACTCCTTACTTTAATTAATGACATGTTTTTGAATAGAGACTAAGTTTAGGAATGAAAAATTTGATATTCCTATAACTTATAGATTACTTAAACTCTCACAAATATACTTCAAATATTTTCTCCTTTAAAAGTGCTTTTCAAAAATACTAATATTTTTTCTCTTTCTTTATGGATTTTGTGGGTGCAATCCACTGAAAACCCTCATGAGACAAAACTCGTCCTCTAGGGGTAACCTAGAGGTTTAACGGCTTGTTGCACATGCTCAGTGCAATCGAGTGACCTGCGAAAGTGGTCTAATAATTGATTAAAATTAGTCTGATTTTTGCTCGAGGGCGAAAAAAGATAAGTGTGGGGGGGTGATTAGTCACATATATTGCATTTATATTGCCACCTTACCATACTTTTTAGCTAATAAATCCTATTAATAAGTCTTCTTTTTCTTTGTTAAATGTAGGCCCAAGTGCTAAAAGAAAGAAAAGAGAAACAAGCCCAAAAGCCCACCAAATTCTGATTTAATTCAGAATAAATTCAAAATGAAGGAATCAGGGCAAAATCTTGGCATATCAAGAGGTTGAGAAGAATCCTTCCTGAATCAAGCGGTTGAAATCACACAATCAAAGGCTGTTTCGTCAACGTTTGGAGCAGAAACAAGAAAACTAGCAGAACATACAGGCAAATCACCAAACCAGGAGATCCCCCCTTTGGGTGTGGCCACCTGGCCAAACCAGGGCAGCGGAAACGCGGCCCTAGCTGCGTTTTCACGGCTTGTTGGAGGTTGTTGGGGGAACGTTTGCTCCCCTAATCTTCCCAGGATCCTCCCCTTTGTTTTTCCCTATAAATACTGGTTTCAGCAAAGGAAAATGGAGCGAAGACTAGGATTAGAATTTGTGTTTATTTTCTAAGGATTTAGGTTTTTGTTAGCTAGCACAAAAGTTGTATTCTTGTTTTTTAATTTGTAGCCCAGTATCAAAACTTATGAGGAAGAAGAATTGAGTGATTGTACTTGAATATTGAAGAGACATCAATACAAGAGTCGAGCCGCGTTTTCTTCCACTTGTAGTACAGTATGGTTTGCATTATTTCTATACTTTCTTCTTCATTTTCCATGGGCAACTAAAACGGTTTTCTGGGCTCGCTATTGTAACTCTCTCTTATTCTTCTTCTCTTCTGTTTTTAAAAGAAAAAGACCCAATGAATCATTTGTATGCCTTACTTAAAGCCTTTCTTTTTGAAAGTGTTCTTGAAGGTACATGAGGATGAGTTTGGATTGTTAAACTTTCACTTCTTTCATGAACGTCTCTTGAATTCTTTTTTACTTCATTCTTGCTTCTTCGCGCTTGATGATTTAATATTCAATTCTAAACGATTTCTCAAAGAAAAGACTAAACTCTTCCAACCATCTTATGTGCTTTACTTCACACTTTCTAAAAATCAACTTTAAGTTTTGCCTATGATCACTTTGAGGCACTTAAGATTTTAATAGAAGAATGAACAATTGAGTTGTGAGATAGTGAGCCCAAATTTTCTTCATTATTATAATCAACAAAACAATCTTCAAACTTTTTAAATCACCTTCTCCAAAACCTTTTCTAAAGTTGCAATTTCTCATTTAATCATCTCTTTCTTTCCATTCTCTTTTCCAAAAAAAAAACAAACACAATTCTTTATTTTTAAACGATTCACCGAAAAGCTTCCATTGCATTTCTCCTCGTGGACACGACCCGTTAGCTAGAAGCTACACGGTAAATTTTTAAACTCTTTGATTGTCCTTTCTTTTTAGCAATTACTAGCCACACCAAGGTCGCGAAAATGCTGCAAAAGTTGCATTTTTATAGCCGTTTAGGGTTTGTTGGGGGAGCGTTTGCTCCCCCTATCTTCGTACGACCTTCCTTGTTTGGTTTTTGCCTAAAAATATTGTATTTTTCACAAAAAAAGGGACCGGAAATTTGTTTAAGATTTTCTCTTTGTTTTTAACGTGTGGGCTCTTTGTTAGATAGTATAGAACTTGTATCTCTATTTTCATAGTTTGTAGTTCATTTCAAATACTAGTGAGAGAGGAGTGAAGTGATTGTAATCTGAAGATTGAAGTGGCATTAATAAAAGGATCAAGCTTTCTCTTCTTCCACTCCAATTCACGAGTATGTCTTGCTTTATTTTCATGTGCTATTTTTCATCTTCCATAAGTAGCTCAATTCATTTTCTGGGCTCACTATTGTTCATCTCTTCGATCCCTCTTCTTTTTGAATGGTTTTAATGAAAAGACCCAATGAATCATATGCATGTTAAACTAAGCATTTCTTCTTTGAAAGTGTTCTTGAAGGCACATGAGGATGGGTTTGGATTTCTAAAACTTATACTTCTTTTAAAACTTCTCTTGAACTTTTTTTTATTTCATACTTAAAATACTTGATGATTTAACATTCCATTGAAGATGATTTCTTAACGAAAAGAGTTAACGTTTCCAAACTATCTTATTTGCTTTGCTTAAAACTTTCTAAAAATCAAGCTTAAGTTTTTGGCCTATGATCGAGTTGAGACACTAAGAATTTCAAGAGAAGAACACATTGTTGAGTAGTGAGATAGTGAGCCCAGATCTTCTTCTTATATTAAAAATAACAAATCACTTTTCAAGTTTTTTTAATCACCCTTTCTAAAGCCTTCTCTAAGTTTGCAATTTTTCTTTTAATCATTTCCCTTCTCTCCATTCTCTTTTTCAATTTATAAAAAAAAGAAAGACACAAACTCCTTTCTTTGTTACTTAACAAAAGCACAGAAAAACTTCTACGCTTTCTTCCTCGTGGACACAACCCGTTAGCCCAAGTTACACGATAATCCTTTCACTTTCAATTTACAATCAATTTTGGTATCGTTGTCGGGGAGGGAACGGTGTAGTTATTTTTTTTAACAAGTTTGGTGTCTTGTTTCAAGGAGGTCAAGATTCAGATTTAGCATTCAAGCTTTGCAGGAGAAGACTTGCTATTCTGTGCCCCTACTATCGAAAGTAGGAAACAGAATTTCAAGAGATTGCAATGCAAAAGTTGAAATTTTTGTTGGACTACTAAAAACTCTTTTTTGCAGGACATATCGCTTGCAAAAATAAAGTTTTTGTGTTATTATTATTGCTATATCTGATATTCACAATCCTTATTTTTAATCCAACAGTAATATGAGTGATTGTTAATTACTTAAAAAAATGTTTAGACTTGCATTCTAGGCATTTGTCTAATTACGTTTATTTTACAATTACTGTTGAAGATAGCTAGAGACAAGGTATGTATGCATAGCATATAGTTTAGGAAATATTCTTGGGTGATATTTATTTTAGAATGTTACTTTTCTATATCTTGCACACTTTACACAATCAATTCTAAGGGCAAAACCCAAATCAAGATAAGGTGGGGAAGTCATTACCTTCCTTAGCCCACAAACCATCTCCAAGCACGCACAACCTAAGCCTAAGTAAAATCTGATAAGCATTGGCCTTAGGGACATTTCGAACTCACTAGGAGATTATCCTAAGGGGGAAGGTGTTAGAATTTGACTCCTGTTAAACCAGTGTCTAGGAAAGGGATTGAGGGGCAAAATCCTGAAGTCTGGTAGTTTGGCTTAATTAGGCCCGTCGCTTTTGCGCGGATGCCGCCCACCAATCTTACCCTGACCTCGCTGATTAGCTTGTGGTCAAAGTCTGCACTATACCTCCTGTGGACAATTAATCAGTTAAGAGTTGTCTAGGTCAAGATTATCTTAGACTAGGCTTGGTTGATTACTCTTGTTGACTATTGATAAACTTGTTTATGATTGCGTTTGTATATGCAAGTGTGGTCAAGAGACCCTTATTCATCTAGGTTGACTAGACATACATCACCACCCAAGTTTGAACCAAGACCAAATCCGGTTATGGCTTGATTAGTCTCTAATTTTACATAATTTTCATCACATTCTCATATTTATTTCATGTAAAATTTTGCTAATAAAACCTTCCTTGCTTGGTCCTAGGTCCATGGTGTGCAAATGAAGAAGAAAACCTAAATCACCATTTAATTGTGATTAAGAGCCTACCAAGTAGCCATTGACTTTAGAGTGAAGATTTTGTCAGACTAGGGCATCAAATCGAAAATCCAGGAGCTCAGATGGATAGAAGACAAACTGGGAAACGCGCTGTCCGAAGCCAGGCGCGCGCCGCCCTGGCAAGGCCGCGTTTTTGCGGCCCTTTGAGCGCACGCGCGCCTGCGATTTGGGCCACGTGCTTCCCACGTGGCCCCTTTTCCATGGTGCCTATAAATACCCCCTGGGGTCTTCAGTTTGAGGGGATCCAGAGTTAGATCAAGTTTTTGTAATCTTGTTTTTAGTTTGTAGTAGTTGTTGTTGTTCTTCTTCTAGTTCTAGCTTTAGCCATTAGAGTGAAAGAGAGAGAGTGTGTACAAGTTGTATTGGAAGGTGACAAGATAATACAAGTAATTACTTCTCTTTCTTCTTTCCATTTATTAGTTGTTTTCATTTGCTTTCATTTGCTTTTACATTCTTGCTTTAGTGTAACTCCTTCTTTTATCTCTTTTCTTTTGTTGTTCTTTTTTTCACCATGTGTAACTAACTCCTCCATTGCATTACTAACTTCTTGACGCTATCCAACAGGTCCCGACTTATGCCAAATTTCTTAAGGATATGTGTACGAAGAAGAGAAAGACCAATGTGCCCAAGAAAGTGTTCTTGGCCACTAATATAAGCGAAATTCTGTCTGGTCCCATTCCGGTAAAATACAAGGATCCCGGTTGTCCCACCATTTCCTGCACCATAGGACAGACCGAAATAAGTAGAGCGCTTCTTGACCAGGGAGTAAGTATCAACTTGCTACCTCTCTCTGTATACCAGCAACTTGGGTTGGGCGAGCTAAGCCCAACTCGAGTCACCATTCAGCTAGCTGACCGATCTGTGGAGATCCCGAAGGGGGAAATCACAGACGTCCTCATCCGGGTCTGGGATTTCATTTACCCCGTTGACTTCATTGTGCTTGAGACCCAAACTGTGTCAAATCTTAGGTCTCAAACTCCCGTCATCTTAGGGCACCCATTCCTTGCTACAGCCAATGCCATAATCAATTGTAGTAACGGGTCCATGCGGTTGACTTTTGGAGACATGACAAAGGAAGTCAATGTCTTCAATCCTGGAAGACAACCTAGGGATGTCAATAATCAGACGTTTGAGGTCAATTCTATTGAAAACCTAACCAGTGAGCATGAGGAGAGTATGGAGACAGAAACTGAGGCAGAGTTTGATCTAGAGACTGAGGATTTTAATCTAGATCAGACCGTAGATTCAGCAGTGGATTGGGCGTCAAACCCAAGTGTACCCCATCCAAGGATTGGAAGCCCAGAGATTGCCTCCAATGAAGCAACACATTCCCTAGAGCTTAAAGCCTTTCCTGAACATCTCAAGTACGCCTACCTGGGCGAAAAGGACAACTTGCCAGTCATCATAGCATCACACCTGACTGAGCAACAAGAGGACAGCCTAATGTCTATTCTGAAAAGACATAGGGAAGCCATTGGATGGACGATGAAGGACATCAAGGGACTAAGTCCAGCCATAGTATAACATAGAATCCATTTAGTCGATGAAGCAACCCCTAGGAGGGACCCACAACGCAGGCTTAACCCTCCCAAGCAAGAGGCAGTTAAGGCTGAAATTCTGAAATTATTAGATAATGAGATAATTTATCCCATTTCTGATAGTCAATGGGTTAGCCCTGTTCATGCGGTCCCAAAGAAGGCTGGCTTTATGGTGGTAGAAAATGAGAAAAAAGAGTTGGTACAAACAAGATTGCCTGCCAAGGTTCATGTTTGTATCGACTACAGGAAGTTGAATGCAGCTACCCGTAAAGATCACTTCCCGCTACCCTTCATCGACCAAATGCTTGAGCGTTTGGCTGGATATGAGTACTACTGCTTTCTAGATGGGTACTCGGGATACAATCAGATCCCCATTGCTGCAGAAGACCAGGAAAAGACGACGTTCACCTGCCCGTTCGGAACCTTTGCTTATCGGCGCATGCCTTTTGGATTGTGCAATGCTCCCGCAACATTCCAACGGTGCATGTTTAGTTTGTTCTCTGACATGGTGGAACGTTTTCTTGAGATTTTCATGGATCACTTCTCCATCTACGGAGATTCATTTGATCTGTGTCTTCATCACTTAGAGTTAGTGCTACAAAGATGCATTGAGAAGAACCTAACTCTAAACTGAGAAAAATGTCACTTTATGGTGAGACAAGGGATTGTCTTAGGCCATGAGATTTCGAGGAGAGGCATAGAAGTGGATAAGGCTAAGGTAGAAGTGATTGCTAAGCTTCCACCACCCAAAAGCATCAAGGATATTAGATCCTTTTTAGGGCATGCTGGGTTCTACCGACGGTTCATTAAGGACTTTAGCAAAATTGTGAGGCCCTTAACCAACCTGCTTGCTAAGGATGTGCCCTTTGATTTCAACGATGAATGTTTCAAGTCATGGGGGAAGCTTAAGCAAGAACTGATTTTTGCACCAATCATTTCTGCTCCTAATTGGGCCCAGCCATTTGAAATCATGTATGATGCATCTGATTTTGCTATTGGCGCTGTTCTAGGATAGCGCATCGATAATAGGCAACACGTGATCTACTATTCGAGTAGGACCTTGAATGACGCCCAACAGAACTATACAATGACTGAGAAGGAATTCTTGGTCGTTGTCTTTGCGTTAGAAAAGTTCCGGCCTTACTTGTTAGGTTCGAAGTCGGTGATTTTTACGGATCACTCGGCTCTGAAATACCTCATGACCAAAAAGGAAGTAAAAGCCCGACTGATTCGATGGATCCTTTTGCTTCAAGAATTTGACTTAGAAATCTGAGATAAACGAGATATAGAAAATGTGGTCGCTGATCATCTCTCACTAATTCCGAATGCACCAACCATCCAAGCTCTGATCAACGAGGATTTCCCAGACGAGCACATCCTAGCCATTCTTAAGGAACCCTAGTATGCAGACATCGTTAATTACCTGGCCACGGGACAATTACCCACTGACTGGACAAAGCAAGCCAAGACCGCTTCTTTGCCCAAGTACGGTACTTCTTCTGGGAAGAACCGTATCTTTTTAAGTATTGTCCCGACCAAATAATTAGACGATGCATACCCGAGGAGGAACAGAGGAGTGTGCTCAGCTTTTGCCATGACCTTGCATGCGGAGGACACTTCGGTCCCCGCAAGACTGAAGAGAAGGTTCTACAAAGTGGGTTCTACTAGCCCACTTTGTTCAAAGACTCATATCATTTTTGCAAGTCATGTGCAAACTGTCAGAAGATCGGGAAAATTTCTAGAAGAGACATGATGCCCCTGAACCCGATCCTTGAAGTTGCAATTTTTGATGTTTGGGGTATCGATTTCATGGGGCCATTCCCCAACTCCCTCGGCAACCAATTCATTTTGGTTGCTGTAGATTATGTCTCTAAGTGGGTAGAAGCTGTGCCAACTAAGACGAATGACAATAAAGTGGTTGTCAAATTTCTCAAAGATAACATCTTCTCCCGCTTTGGCACCCCTAGAGCGATTAGTGATAATGGATCACATTTCTGCAACAGAGTTTTTGAAGCTTTGATGCGAAAAAATTCCATCAATCACAAGTTATCCAGTCCGTACCATCCCCAGACAAATGGGCAGGTAGAAGTCACCAATCGACAACTCAAGCTCATTCTAGAAAAGACTGTCGGACAAAACTGAAAGGATTGGTCGGTTAAGCTCAATGATGCATTGTGGGCTTACCGCACTACTTTTAAGACAGTTCTGGGGATGTCTCCTTACAGAATCGTATTTGAAAAAGCCTGTCATCTGCCAGTAGAGTTAGAACACTGGGCCCTCTAGGCAATTAAGCAACTCAACTTTGACCTGACTAAGGCCGGTGAACTTAAGAAACTGCAGATTTTAGAATTAGAGGAGATACGTAATGAAGCTTATGAGAATGCACGAATCACCAAGAGCAGAACTAAACTTTTTTCCTGACCAAATTATAACCCGAAAAACTTTGCACCGGGAGATAAGGTTCTGCTGTACAACTCTAGGCTTCATATTTTCGCGGGGAAGCTGAAAACTCGTTGGTCGGAACGTTCATTGTGCGCACTGTTTTCCCACACGGTGCTGTGCTTATTGCAGATCCTAAAACAACACGGAATTTAAAGTGAATGGGCAAAGACTGAAGCCCTTCTTGACCACTGAGCCTATGACTCCAGATGAGAGTGTCTGACTCTTTTTGCCCCGTCATACACCTAACCAAAACAAACAAATAAAAAAATAATAAAAAAAATTTGTTTATATGCTTACCCCGTGTACATTCTTTTTGACATTTCTTTAGCCTATTCGCACTTGGCCGGCCCGAGTTCACGAAGATGGTGATATCATTTCTTCCCCCTATTTATTGCATTTGCATTTCCATATGCATTCATTGAGGACAATGCATTAGATAGGTGTGGGGGGTGCTAACACTTTTTCTTTTTCCTTTTATTCTTTCTTTTTCTTTCAAAAAAAAATTGAAAAGAAATTTCATACTCTTTATAAAAATGCCAAAAGATTGTAGGAATTATGGGAACCTTATTAATGAATCTTTATTTTTGCCTAAATAAATAAAAAAGATAGGTTTGACTAAAAAGTTAGAAGGGATAAGGAAAATAACTCATACCTTTTATTTTAGCCTTAGTAGAATATGCATAACCCACACACACATGCTTGGGATTTAGGGATACAATCTGAAAAAAAAACCGAATAATTGTGCCTCAAGAAGCATGATTACTCACGCCAAAAAAAAACTATATACAATAATAAATCTTGATTTCGTGGCCTACTCCATTTGCATATTTGACCTGCAGGGTGTTTTTCCACCTGGTGCCCTAAGACTATCTGGTTTGGGAGTCAGCGGTTTGATATGTGTTACATAAGTGAAGTAGAAAGCCTAATGGAACCAAGAATAATAAGTAAATATTAATAAAATTAAATGATATTCAAAGTTGAGTTGAAAAATCCCAAGCATATCACACTTACACATTATGCATATCTATCTAAAGCAAAATAAAAGAATAAATTAAAAGTACAAGATCCTTTCTAAATTTATAAGAAAAACCATAGTTTCTTCATTTATGACGGCTAAAATATAAGAGGACTTATGAGGGTTAAACCAAATTCTTATATCATTCGGTCATTTTTACTTAGATGATTGAAAGTTCTTTTTAATAAATAAACAATAAGAATAAAATTCTCTTTCTAACAACTAACTTCTTTTCTTTACTTACTGGATTTTGTGGGTGCAATCCGCTGAAAACCCTCAGGAGACAACACTCCTCCTCTAGGGGAAACCTAGAGGTTTTATGGCTTGTTGCACATGCTCAGTGCAATTGCGTCACCTGCAAAAGTGGTGTAATAATGTTCTCTTTTTGTTTTGCTTGGGACGAGCAAAAAGATAAGTATGGGGGTGTGATTAGTCTCTAATTTTGCATAATTTTCATCACATTTTCATATTTATTTAATGTAAAATTTTGCTAATAAAACCTTCCTTGCTTGATCCTAGGTCCATGGTGTGCAAATGAAGAAGAAGACCTAAATCACCATTTAATTGGTGATTAAGAGCCTACCAAGTAGCCATTGAGTTTAGAGTGAAGATTTTGTCAGACTAGGGCATCAAATCGAAAATTCAGGAGCTGAGATGGACAGAAGACAAACTGGGCGACGCGCTACGCAAAGCCAGGCGCGCGCCGCCCTGGCAGGGCCGCGGAAACGCAGCCCAGGCCGCGTTTTCGCGGCCCTTTGGGCGCGCGCGCCTGCGCCTTGGGCCACGTGCTTCCCACGTGGCCCCCTTTCCCCTGGTGCCTATAAATACCCCCCTGGGTCTTCAGTTTGAGGGGATCCAGAGTTAGAGCAAGTTTTTGTAATCTTATTTTTAGTTTGTAGTTGTTGTTGTTGTTCTTCTTCTAGTTCTAGCTTTGGCCATTAGAGTGAAAGAGAGAGAGTGTGTTCAAGTTGTATTAGAAGGTGACAAGATAATACAAGTAATTACTTCTCTTTCTTCTTTCTATTTACTAGTTGTTTTCATTTGCTTTCATTTTCTTTTACATTCTTACTTTAGTATAACTCCTTCTCTTTATCTCTTTTCTTTTGTTGTTCTTTTTTTCACCATGTGTAACTAACTCCTCCATTGCATGGCTAACTAACTACTAACCTACTAATTTTTAACTTCTTGATTGATAACCCGAATGAGTCAATAGTGTCAAACAAGCCTTGTGCAAACGAGAGTTATGGTATCTTAAGACGAGGGTTCTAACTCTAACGTACCTACATGTATTTACCTTCTTATATTTCATACTTAAATGATTTTTGATGATCTATGGGTTTTGTACTTTGCTTGTTGTTGTAAGTTAGAGACTTTCCTTTTAACTTTGCCGATACCATTAGTGCACTCGTGTCTTCCCGTATTCTCGCCTTCTAATGGATCTTGATACGGGAATGTCTGAGTTTTTGCCGTGTAAAGTGAAGTTATAGGAAGAACTTTCACTCGATTTCCACGTGAATAGTTCCATTGCATAAGGGGTAAGCTTGCCTATGATCCATCGTGAGGCACATCTTCAAGAAGTTAGGGATTAGTGGGAGCAATTAGTAGAAAGTTAGCCATGCATTTTTACCATTAAGAAAAACTCACTTTTACAAACCACCAAAACATTTTCCAACAATTCTTGAAACAACTTGTTTTCACTTTTCAATTCTTTATTTGAAAACAAAGAACATTCTCTTTTCTTGAACATAAAAGCCGCATCAAGCTTCCATCGCTCTCCCTCCTTGTGGATACGACCCATATAGCCACTTCGCTACTACGAAGAATCGCAAAAGCAGTAACTTCGACCCACTCCCTTTCTACTTTTCTTGTGCTTGCTTTTTGTCGATCAAATTTTGGCGCCGTTGCCGGGGAGGGAACGGCTTTATTGTTCACTACTAAAGTTATTCTTTTTGTGTGTAGGAGAAGTACCAAGGAGCTCACTATCACGGGAAGCGAAGGAGGTGGCCAAGGACATTGCGCGAGGATTCATTTGCCCTCGGAAAAATTCGTGTAAAAGCGAGTTTTTCCGATTGAAGTACTAACAAACTCGTTTGCAGGGTTGCCGAACGCCGCTAAAAAAAAAAATTGCTTTCTAAATTTTTTAGTTTCCTTAGATGCTTCACATATGCATGTGTAATAAATTCAACAGAAATTCACTTGTTGCTTAATTGAAATTTGGATTAGACTTTTGCATTTAGGCACGTGTCTATTTCAATTCATTTCAATTTCTATTGAAGAGTGCTGGAGACAAGGTACGTGTGCATTCATATAGAATAGGACCAATATTTTGAAGCGATTTATCGCTTTGAGTGTTACCTTGTTGTGAATAAACTGTACACTTGCACAATTGACTTTAAGGGCAAAACCCAAATAAACAAGATAAGGTGGGGATTTCATCACCCTTCCTTAGCCCAAAAACCATCTTCAAGTGCACTCACACTTTCCCAAGCCTTAACTAAAAATCAATAGACGTTGGCCCTAGGGATATCTCGGACTCACTAAGAGATTAACCGAGGTTGGAAATTGTAAGAACTATATGTTGGCCCAAAGGCCATTTAGCCCTATATCTTATTGGATATTTTGATGATAACAAACCATATTTAGTTATGTATTTAACAATTTTGTTTAAAAGTATTTCAGGTTAAACAGGTTGATTTGACGGCTCCACTATCAAGACTCACAAGTTTGGACGCCGCTAAAAATGGGCATTCCCAAGCTAAGCACATTAGGAAGCTTCGGGATCAAGACATGAAGAAAAGACCAAGTCAAGATCAAGACAATGAAAAAGTCCAAGATTTGTATTTTTGCTTTTCTTTTAGAATCTTTGTCAAAACCTAGATGTTAGAAGTAGAGTTATGGGATTGTCACTCACACACACACTTTAGTTTGATTCATGGCTTCAAAAACAATTTCTATTTCCAACTTAGTTTTAGAGATAACATGTCTTGGAAATTTGTTTTAGAAACTTTAAGTTTTGGAAAAACCGATTTTTGGAAAAACCGATTTTTGGAAAAATAAATTTTTATCAAAGAGGATCTTTATCAAATGTTTTAACATGTTAGGGTAGTGACATATGGTCATACTCCTATTTTTACAAGGTCCAAAATCCCAAACCACAAGACCTAAACAAAAGACCCAAGTTCTGGTTTCTGCAGTTCTGATTTTTCAGAACTGACAGGAGCCGGTCGACCGTCCGGGTCGACCGACGTGCACGCTGTGCATGTGTGTACGTCGGCTGACCGCTCGGGTCGACCGAGGCACTTACAGTGCTCTCTGTTTGTTCGGGTCGACCGTGGCGGTCGACCGTTGTCCCCCAACGGTCAGAAATATGACCGTTGGCGGTCGACCGGCCCGGTCGACCGGCAGCTGTCAGAAAAGTCTGACAGTCTCCAACAGCTATATTTTTCTGACTCTTTTATTGGGATCTTCACCCAACGAGTTTCTCCACCAGTTTTACCCTGTTTCTCAACCCCTATAAATAGTGGGTCACTTCAACATGATTAGACAACAATTTGACAACATATTTTCAAAAGATTTTCAAGCCTTCTATTTGAGAAAAGATTTTCAAGCCAAAATTTCCATACACCCTTTTGAAGCCTTTACCTCTACTTCACTCTAGATATTTGCACTACACAATCCCAAATTCTACATCTACATATTGGTTATAGGATTGTGCTAAGTGAGCGATTTTCGATCAAGTGTGATCACTTTCTTCTTGTGTGAAGTTGTAGAGGCATCGGCCTCAAGGCGAGCTAGTGTGCTCCGGGTAGTGTTGCGGCATCACGAGAGATAGGACAAGTGTGTCCTTGTATTGGCGATCTAGTGGGATCAACAATAGTGGAAATCCTTCAAGTGTGAAGGCGGGGACGTAGAGCGTGGCTCGAACCTCGGAAACATATACTTGTGTTTGCGTTTGCACGAATTTTCTCTAAACTCAACTCCTTTATTTCTTGCACTACTTATTGTGTTTATTTCTAGTCTTTTAATTTGAGCAATTTTTTAGTAGAATTTTTAATTCCGCATTATTGTCACATTTCATATAGCCATCACCTATTCACCCCCCTCTAGGTGATTTCAATTGGTATCAGAGCCTAACCCTACAATTTGGTTTAACCACCTTAGGGAGATCCTTGTCATTGGCTATATTATTAGTTGCATTCTTCATTTATTGTGCTTTATATTATTCATCCATGGCATCACTTGACTTTTCTAGCATCAAGTCCCCACCAAAGTTTGATGGCTTGAACTTTCCCATATGGAAAGTGAAGATGAACCTCTTCCTTAAGTCCCTAGGAGTTAGGGTTGCTAGGTCTATTACAAAAGAATTTATTGAACCCCTCACTGATGAGAGCTCATGGTCCGAGAATACCTCCAAGGATTATGAAGCTAATGCTAGAGCCCAATATGCCTTGACCCAAGCCTTAAATGAGGATGACCTATCACGCATCATAAATTGCAAATCCGCATTTGAAGTTTGGAATATTCTTATTGTGACTCATGAAGGAACGTCACAAGTCAAAAGATCTAAGATTGACTTGTTGCGTTCTCAATATGAGAATTTCTATATGTTTGATAATGAAAGCATTGATGGACATGCTCACGCGATTCACCAAGATTACTAATGCCTTATCATCTCTAGGTGACGCAATCGATAATGACCAAAAGATAAGGAAGGTCATTAGAGCTCTTCCCAAGGCATGGGAAGTAAAGGCTACTACCCTCAAGGAGCTAAACGATAGGGAGGAGATGGACTTCTTCGGCTTCATCGAAAATCTCAAGACGCATGAGATGGAGATGAAGGTAAGAGAAGAGAGGGAGGCGCCCAGAAGAAAGCGCTCGCCTTTAAATCCACTCCAACCATTCTTGAAGAGGATGACTCATCGGAAGATTGCGATGAGGACTTCACCATGCTCATCCGGAAGGTGGGCAAGATGTTCTACAAGAAGGGGAGGCAAAGCAACTTCCGAAGAGGGAGACCTCAAGGAAGGTATGAAAAAAAAAGAGAAGAACCCGGTCCTTACTTCCATTGCAAGAAGATCGGACATCTTATCGCCGATTGCCCCACACTTCAAGCAACCACCTCCAAGAATGCCCCAAAGAAGAAAAAGGCTATGGTAGCAACATGGGATGACACGGAGTCGGAATCCGAGGAGGAAAATGACGCCGCACACATGTGCTTCATGGCACATGGGGAGGATGCATCAAAGGTAACAAACGAAAACTCAATAGATGATGATGAGCTAATTATGGATGAATTAGCCCAATTTTTTGAAGAACTTCAACATAGGTATGAGATTTCTCAATCTCATAATAAGAAATTAAAAAGGGAAAATGAGTCTTTAAAAGATAAAATTAATATTATTGAAAAAGAGAAAAATGATTTATCTTGTGCTTTTAAGAAAATAAAAATTGATTTTGAAAATTATAAAATAGCTTGTAAAGGAAAAACTTCTATTCCCTCATGTAATAAAAATGATTTTGTTGAAATGCAAAAACGAGTTGATGTTTTAGATTCAACTCTTAAAAAGTGTGCTTTTGATTTAAATAAGTTTGCATCTAGATTTCCCAAGGGAGTAACCCAAGGGAAACACACTCATCATACACATGCACGGAAACATGCACACTCACACAAGCATGCATTTATGTATGGTAGTGGTAGAATTTACATATGCACGCATTGTGGCCGCAAAGGCCATTTGGAAAAATTTTGTTTTGCTAAACATAATGTGAACAATAAATATGTTTGGGTTCGTCCCGGTACTAATCCAAAAGGACCCAAAAAGATATGGGTACCAAAAGACCCACCAAATTTAGATGATATAGGTGGATCTTCTTCCTCCAAGACTTAGGGGGAGACGATGCCCGGGTGGTGGATGCAACTAAGCTCAAAGAACACATCGCATTTGCATCACTATCATGGAGGCACCTATTTTGGAGATTGCCCATGCTTGGTAACTTCTCCATTTAAAAGTTTTTGTTTGGTTATTTATATACACATGTATAGGATTGTTAGTTTACTTTTATGATACACTGATATATGCTAGTGTAAACTTACATCCCTATCATGATTGTGTATATGCCATGTTTTAATATCTTGTCTTTTATACCATGTCCATTGTATGTCTACATGCCATGCCTAGACTAGCTTATTTATATATACAAATTGTATTTTCAAAACTAGAAATAAAATTTTGTAAAAATTTCATATTCAAGCAAATATGTTAGATATGGCAATTGCGCACCTCAACTCATTCAAGAGGAATCAAGAGGATGAAGTTCAGAACCCTTCACCGGGTATTCGACTTCAACATCTCTAAAACTTTATTTTTGTATGAAAATTAAATAAAATATTTTGTGTGAATATTTTTGGTTGATATGACAATCTAATGAAGATTTAAAAACATTGTTGGATTCATGCATGTTACATATATCCTACTTTATTTATTAAATATTTACTTTTAATTTTTTTTTTGGGAGCTCTTTCTGTTCACAGTTTTTGGGCAAAGCCGGCCGACCGGCCCTAACCCCGGTCGACCGCCATTGCCTGAAAGAGAACAAATTTTTGCTCTCTGTTGCCGGTCGACCCGTACGGTCGACCGCTCTGAGTTACAGAGCTCTCGGGTTTTTTGGGTCGACCGGCCCGGTCGACCGTACGTCGATTTCAGCCCCAGATTTGCTATTTATTCACAGTTTCTCTCATCTCTCTCACAACCCATCCAGCGAGCCCGTTTTTCCCCTTTTCTCCAAAAATTCCCAAAACTCAAATCTCTCAAATTTCTTCTAAAATCAAGTTGGATTCACTCTTTGTGGATTAGATCTTCAGTCTCAGGGCTTCCTCACCAACAAATTTCAGGGATTTCAAGATCTAGGGTTAGGGTTTCTCTCATCCAGGTAAAAATCCTCTCTTTGTTCAAATCTTGATTTCTAACCTTTAGAATCTCAATTCCTTGTCAAAAATTTTTAGGTTTCTTTTTGTTTAGATCAACCCATAACCATCTACCCTAAAAATCAATTAAAAATCACTCTTTTCTCCAAAATGTCAAAGAGATCTAGGTCTGAGAAGGGAAAAAGTATAGTTCCCTCATCTTCCACCACTCCTAAACCTAAAAGACCCTTTGTTAATGAGCTAGCTGAAAACCGATATATCATACTTTCTAAGAAAGCTGTTATTTCAGGGAGATGTGTGATTCTAAAAGACTTTGAACATCTCCACATCCCTGGTATCCTGAAAAGAAATTCTTTGGATAAATTCATGGCCATTAGGGAACATGTGTACCCCTCCTTAGTGCATTACTTCTATGCAAATTTTGCTTTAGAGGGAAATCGAGTGAGATCTCATGTTCTTGGGAAGGATATTGACATTCCCCTATCCTAATTTGCTGATATTCTGCACCTCTCCTCTGGAGGAGTTGATGTTTACACCTTTAATCTCCAAGATTTTGAATATCTGGACGGTGAGTCTGCGCTCACCGTTTCCACCTTGATTCACGGGAATGACAATCCCGGTTTGGTTGGGAATGAGGAAGTGAACAAGTTCACGTTCACCGCCCAAGTCCTAGCCAAATTTGTTTTCTTAACATTTTACCTAAGTCCGGTGAGTATAGCAATGCTAGGGGTCATGTTCCATTGATCATCTATTGCCTTCTGAAAGGCATTAAGATTAATTTCCCTCATCTCATGGCTTCTCACATGGCTTCTGATCAGATCCGCATGTCCGGTAGGCATTTGCCTTATGGCATGCTCATATCCTATCTTCTCAAACATTTAGGATTTGATCTTTCTTCGGAGACTCCCTCCGAACCCTCTGTGAACTTGGACTGCACCCTTTTGAAGAGGATGCAGGCTTAGATTCGTCGAGCCCCTCCTGAGCAGCCCCCTCTAGTTCCAGTACCAGGATCTTCATCTGCCCCAGGATCTTCTTCAGCCCCAGGGATTTCCTCTGCTCCCGGTCCATCTTTATCTCCTGAGTTCCAGTCCTTTATTTCTTCTAAGATTCGCTCTCAGATCCAGGAGCATCAGTCTTGGATCGAGCAGCGAGACGCAGCCTTTCGTGCGGATATGGAGCAGCGAGATGCAGTTCTTCGTGCGGATATGGACTCGCGCTTCCAGGGAATTCGCAATGACATGTCTTACTTTGCGAACACCATGAGATTCGTGGACTCGCAATTTGAGACACTATTTGCGAAATTCGATTTGCTTCGTCCAGATCCCACGTCCATTGCTCGTCCTCTTCCATCCTCCGGTCCTCCATTTCCTGCCAGAGACCCTACTGCTGTTCCACCTCCACAGCCAGGCGTTGCTGGCATCGATCCAGAGGAGGCAGGTCATGATGATGATGATGATGTTGATGAGACGATGGCAGAGGGTGACGCTGAGGAGAGTTCGTCTGAGGAAGGCGATGTTGAGGAGAGTTCTTCTGAGGACGATGCTGCTGGTGGTGCTGAGTGACCTGCCCCTTTTGATTATGTCAAAAAGGGGGAGAGTTATTTGTTGAGAGAGACTCCATATTTTGTGTACTTACATTTTGTAGTATTTTCTGTTGTTGGACATCTTTATCTTGTATTTATGTTTGTGTGAACATGTACTTGTTTATATTGGTTATGCTTTGTTGACATGTGTTTCATTTCTATTTTATGACATGAGTATTTTTTATCTAGCATGACATGAGTATTTTTATCTAGCATGGATATATGTGTTGTGGATTATGTTGTGGATTATCACCCACAATTTTTTTTGAGATTTGTCTATGCTTGAGCATATTTTTGTATATGCATGTGTTGAGGGGGAGCTTCATTTGAAGTCTCTACCCAAAATATTTGTAATAACTATATATGTTTTGTCATCATCAAAAGGGGGAGATTGTTGGCCCAAAGGCCATTTAGCCCTATATCTTATTGGATATTTTGATGATAACAAACCATATTTAGTTATGTATTTAACAATTTTGTTTAAAAGTATTTCAGGTTAAACAGGTTGATTTGACGGCTCCACTATCAAGACTCACAAGTTTGGACGCCGCTAAAAATGGGCATTCCCAAGCTAAGCACATTAGGAAGCTTCGGGATCAAGACATGAAGAAAAGACCAAGTAAAGATCAAGACAACGAAAAAGTCCAAGATTTGTAATTTTGCTTTTCTTTAGAATCTTTGTCAAAACCTAGATGTTAGAAGTAGAGTTATGGGATTGTCACTCACACACACACTTTAGTTTGATTCATGGCTTCAAAAATAATTTCTATTTCCAACTTAGTTTTAGAGATAACATGTCTTGGAAATTTGTTTTAGAAACTTTAAGTTTTGGAAAAACCGATTTTTGGAAAACCGATTTTTGGAAAAATAAGTTTTTATCAAAGAGGATCTTTATCAAAATATTTTAACATGTTAGGGTAGTGACATATGGTCATACTCCTATTTTTACAAGGTCCAAAACCCCAAACCACAAGACCAAAACAAAAGACCCAAGTTCTGGTTTCTGCAGTTCTGATTTTTCAGAACTGACAGGAGCCGGTCGACCGTCCAGATCGACCGACGTGCACGCTGTGCATGTGTGTACGTCGGCCGACCGCTCGGGTCGACCGGGGCACTTACAGTGCTCTCTGTTTGTTCGGGTCGACCGGGGCGGTCGACCGTTGTCCCCCAACGGTCAGAAATATGACCGTTGGCGGTCGACCGGCCCGGTCGACCGGCAGCTGTCAGAAAAGTCTGACAGTCTCCAACAGCTATATTTTTCTGACTCTTTTGTTGGGATCTTCACCTAACGAGTTTCTCCACCAGTTTTACCCTGTTTCTCAACCCCTATAAATAGTGGGTCACTTCAACATGATTAGACAACAATTTGACAACATATTTTCAAAAGATTTTCAAGCCTTCTATTTGAGAAAAGATTTTCAAGCCAAAATTTCCATACACCCTTTTGAAGCCTTTACCTCTACTTCACTCTAGATATTTGCACTACACAATCCCAAATTCTACATCTACATATTGGTTATAGGATTGTGCTAAGTGAGCGATTTTCGATCAAATGTGATCACTTTCTTCTTGTGTGAAGTTGTAGAGGCATCGGCCTCAAGGCGAGCTAGTGTGCTCCGGGTGGTGTTGCGGCATCACGAGAGATAGGACAAGTGTGTCCTTGTATTGGCGATCCGGTGGGATCAACAATAGTGAAAATCCTTCAAGTGTGAAGGCGGGGACGTAGAGCGTGGCTCGAACCTCGGAAACATATACTTGTGTTTGCGTTTGCTCGAATTTTCTCTAAACTCAACTCCTTTATTTCTTGCACTACTTATTGTGTTTATTGCTAGTCTTTTAATTTGAGCAATTTGTTAGTAGAATTTTTAATTCCGCATTATTGCCACATTTCATATAGCCATCACCTATTCACCCCCCTCTAGGTGATTTCACTATACTCCTGCAAAATCGGTGTCTAAGGAAAGTGGATTGAGAGGTAAAGCCTCGAAAGGTCCGTGGTTTGGCGTAATTAGGCCCGTGGCTCCGCCCGGATACCTCCCCCCGAGCTTTACCCTTTCCTGGGCGATTAGCTTGCAGTCAAGTTCCTGCAACAACTTTCCCCGGAGAATCGACCAGTTAGGAGTCGTCTAGGTCCAGGTACCTTAGACTAAGGCTTGTGGTTGTTTTTCTTTCTTTTGTTTATTTTTAGTTCTTTTTCGATTGTTTGTTGTCTTCACGTTGGTTGTGGTGTGCTGCATGCAAGAGTGGGTGAGAGATCCGTCAACTTCCAGATTAACAAGAAACACTTCTCTACCCTTGCATTCAGAACCGGTGATGGCGTCACTTCAGGATAGATTTTACACGATCAAAACTTCACTTCCATCTTGCATAAACTTCCTGAAGCAAACGGCAATAATTTCGAGTTGAAACCCCAATTCATTAACACTCTTCCCAAATTTCATGGTTTAGAATCGGAGGACGCATACTTCTTTGTTAGGGAATTTGAAGAAGTATGCCTCATGATACGCATACCCCAGCTAGGAGACGACGCCGTTAGGTTACGTTTCATCCCTTTTTCCCTAAAGGACCTAGCTAAGAAATGGTTGTACAGTTTGGCAGCAGATTCAGTCACGACATGGGATGATTTCGTCGAGGCCTTTTTAAAGAAATTCTACCCAATTCACAAAACTGCCCTCATTAGGAAGAACATCATGCAGTTTAGGCAGGAACCGAGTGAACTATTTTGGAGATACTTTGAGAGATTCAAAGATCTCCTAGCTCAGTGCCCTCATTATGGCGTGGAGAAATGGCGTCAGTGCCAAATTCTTTACGATGGTCTAGACTATCAAACGAAAACCCTTTTAGAGACCATGTGTCAGGGAGGGTTCTTGCAGAAGGATGAGAATCAGGGTTGGGATTTATTTGAGGATTTAGCTGAGAAAACCCTGCAATGGGAGCCAGCCTCGGAGAAACCTAGGAATTCATAATCTATAGCTTCAAGAGGAGGGCTCCTATCTCTAGATTCATCC
This sequence comes from Agave tequilana, assembly GCA_038442645.1. Taxonomy (NCBI): domain Eukaryota; kingdom Viridiplantae; phylum Streptophyta; class Magnoliopsida; order Asparagales; family Asparagaceae; genus Agave; species Agave tequilana. The sequence continues at coordinate 66,186 of JAVJIF010032342.1, forward strand.
ATAGCTGCCGAGGATAAGATTGCTACCCTAATGAGAAGGATAGAGGCTCTAGAAACAAAAGAGCCTGCCAGTGTCAACCAGATCAACCCACCACCAATTCACAATCCGGGTTGTTCATATTGTCAGGCCCCAAACCATGTATTTGAAGAGTGCCCCATTTTCCATGCCCAACAAATTCCACCGGAACACATGAACGCGGCTTACTCACGGTCGCCTCACAACCCATACTCGCAGACTTATAATCCCGGTTTGAGGAATCACCCAAATTTCTCCTGGTCCCCTAACAATCCTCCCAGGCCTAATTTTTCCAACAACTTTCACCATCCTACTCCTCCACCAACTTTTCCTAGTCAAGCCCCAGCTTCCTCCTCCCAAAGCTCACCAATAGAAAAGAAAATCAGTAAATTGGAGGAGAGCATAGAGGCTTTCATAAAGTCCCAAGCTGCTTTCATGCAGAATCAGGGACAAACTTTGAACAATCATTCACAGGCCATATCAAGGTTGGAAATGCAGATGAGCCAGTTAGATAGCTCCCTAAGTAAAAGACCTAAGGGTACTTTGCCTAGTCAGCTGCTAGTTAACCCAAAAACCTCCAACCAAGCATACGAAGTTCAGGATCCATCAATTAACCAGTGTAATGCTGTTCACACACTGCGATCTGGAAAGAAGATAGACAACCAGATCTACCAACAGAAAAGTCCAATCCATCCCGATCCCACTCTTGCCTCCACCTCTGCTAGTTCCTCCCAATCCACTCCACAAACATCTGACAAGGACAAAGCTGTTGAACAAGTTCATAAGCTTGTAGCACCATTTCCCAATAGGCTTAAGAACAACAATAAAAATATGCACATGGAGAAAATGCTAGAGATGTTCAATCAGGTCAAATTGAATGTGCCATTTCTTGACGCTGATTGGTCGCTAATGTTTCATATTTAATATCATATTTCCATACTTATTATAGAGTAAAATTTGCATTGTCCTAATTAAATGCTTAATTTATTTGCAGGCCCATTCCTTAAGGAGATGAAGAGAAATGAGCCAAAAGCCAGAATTAATTCGAGCTCACTGAATCAGGGCAAAATCAAGAGGTTGAAAACCGGTTGAGAAGAATCCTCTCAGAATCGATCGGTTAAAGCCAAGAATCAAAGGCCATTTCGTCACAATCCTGGACTCAAACGAGAAAACCAACTGAAGATAAAAGCAGAACGTGAAACCGGGGAGACCCACCAACAGGGTGTGGCCACCTGGCCACAACCTGGCCGTGGAAACGTGGCCAAAGCCGCGTTTTCGCGGCTTGGTTGTGGAGTTAGGGGGAGCGTTTGCTCCCCGATCTCCCCGGGATCCTATAGGTTGGGTTTTTGCCTATAAAAAGCCAGTATTTTCACTGAAAATGGGACGACCATGCAGAGATAGGATTTAGACTAGTTTTCCATTTTTAAGTTTAGGTTTTTGTTTCTCTTTTTCATGTAATTTTAGTTTTAATTTATGTAATTCAGAGGAGATCAGACTTTCATCAAAGAACAAGAATGAAGCTTGAGCTGAGAGTGACACCGGTGTAAGGTTTCTTTCATTTCTTTGATCGTTATGAAATCGAATCTATGTTCTTTATTTGTATGTACTTCTTTTTAGTTTTCTTCTTCTTCTTCTTTTCTACTTCACTTTTCTTTTTGTACAATTGTCTTCCAAGTGAGTCTAAAAGCATCGAAAGAGCCTTGCCTTTGTGAGTGCCACCGATAGCTCATGACGATGGAATTGAGTCTCTCTCTGTATCATTTCATGCTTGAGTTGTCTTGATGATGTAATGTGGAAGAGACCAATAATCAACTCTTATGGGCCATGCGCTGATTGCCTCAAATTCAAGGTAACATCGTAGCTGAAGATTCAAGGTAAGCTTTTGGAAAAAGAAGGTAAGTAATTGTTTTTATTTCTTTTCTTTTATTTCTGTAAATTAAATCACCAACACTACCTCTTCCAAATCACTCATTTGTACATAGTCGCTTTTTGATTCTCTCCACTTTCTCATTCTACCGTTTTCTTTCTAACTTTAACATAACTCGTTTTTCATTTTTCTTTCTTAAAAGCAAAGAACTTTCATTTTGTTTTCATAAAGATTTCAATAAAGAACCGTGAACGCTTCTATCGCAAACCCTCCTTGTGGATCACGACCTGCATAGTCACTTGCTATAGCGGTAAGAATTGAGCACTTGCACATCTTTATTTCTAAATCTGAAATTCTGTATTTTTTGTGCAGGTAAAGCTACAATCAAAATTTTGGCGCCGTTGCCGGGGAGGGTAACGTTTTTATTGAAATCTTATTTTTATTGAAAAATTTTTAGAACTAAAACGAATTTTTTTCTCTGTTGCAGGTTGTATGGCAAGCAAAGCAGGAAATTAAGATTGCAGTAACATATAAGTGTTCTTGGGCCTCTGCTCTAGAAAGCAGAGACCAAGTGCCCTCTGATTTGCTGCATTTTCGCGGCCAAAGCCGCGGATACGCAGCAAAAAGGAGTTGACTACTAACGTTATTTTTGCAGGGCTGCTTGACTTGCAAAATTCTAGTTTTCTTCAATTTGTTTTCTTATATGCCATCACCAAAAGCCTGCTAATAAACTAACAGTAAAATACTTGTTGAGAAAGATAAAAATTGATTAGCCGTTTGCATTTTTAGGCACGTGTCTTTTCAATTCATTTATTTTTACTGTTGAAGAGTGCTAGAGCAAGGTACGTTCGCATTGCATCTAGAATAGGACTCATCTCTTGGTTGATTTACATAGCTTTGAGTGAATCTTATTTACATATCTTGTACACTTGCATAAACTGATCTTAAGGGCACCACCCATTAACAAGATAAGGTGGGGATTTAATCACCCTTCCTTGGCCCAAAAATCAGATTCCAAGCACTCACTAACCCAAGCCTAACTAAAAATGAGTAGACGTTGGCCCTAGGGATATCTCGGACTCAATTAGGAGATTATCCTAAGGGGGAAAGGTGTTGGAATTTGACTCCTGCCAAATCAGTGCCTAGGAAAAGGATTAAGGGCCGAAAGCCCGAAGGTTGGTGGTTATTTAATTAAGGAACGTCTTTGACGGAAAACCTCCCACCAATCTTGCCCTGACCTAGCTGATTAACTTGTGGTCAAAGTCTGCATTAGACCTCCCGTGGACAGTCTAATCAGTTAGGAGTCGTCTAGGTCATAGGTCTACCTTAACTTAGCTAGAATTTTTTTCTTTTTTGTTTGTTTATTTGTTTATTTTTCTTTCTTTTTGTTTGTATTCTATTGTGTGATATGGCTTATAATAATAATTTTTTCAACTTCAATAATAATCCATATTACACACCGACTTCATTTTCGGATATTACCAACCCGGCATATCATAACTTTAACCAACCTGGTGTGCCGGATTGGTCTTATCCGAATTAATATAACCCATGTCCCCAATCTTATAACCATAATTTCCATGATAATTTCAACTCTTCACAGAGTCAGTGGGGATTCACCTACCCCGAGTCAAATTTTCAACCAATTTGTCCTTCTTCTCCACCTAGTCCACAATATTTTCAAGATTCATACTCAGTTCCACCGGTCCAAAATAGAAAACTATCAATTTTGGAAATGAGTATGCGTGAGTCCAAACAAAAATCCCAAAATCTGATGGACTCACAATTTCACCACAAATTCCAAGACAATACTTTATCTTTTCATCAAAACAATGAACCTATCAACTATGAAAAGATGCTTGACGCCATGACGCAGGCTCAAAACGCTCGTAATCGTGACATAGATATGATGGTCCAATCTCTATGTTTCCACCGTTTGATCAGTTCTGATGTCACTAACCATCCTGTTAGAGCCGATGAGTCAGGTTGTTTTGGAAATCAAGGTTCCATTTCAGAACAATCATTTGAACTTGCCCAAACTCTAAATTTTGACAAGAATATTGACAGTTTGGCAAGTTATCCTTTTCCTGAAATCGAACTTGAAAATGAATATGATCATGAATCTCAACTTAGTGATTCAATTTTACTTCCTGATTCAATAATGACTCCGGTGTTTTCACTTGATTTTAATCTTTTCCCCGAGTCAACATTGGATCCTGTGCCAATTCATAATGAAATTGAATCACTCATTCTTGATGATCATATTGAACTTGACCAATTTTACACTTTTGAAAATCCTATTGACAAATTGACAAGTTCTCATTTTTTTGATATTGAACTCAATGAGATATGTGACCTAGATTCTCTAATCTGTGATCCAGTTCAATTTTCTGAATCAATATTGACTCCTGTCTTGTTACCAGACTTGAGTAATATTTTAGAGTCAGTTTTGATTCCTACACCCATCATTCTTGAACTTGAATCACCAATATTAAGTCACATTCCATTGTTAGAAAATACATGAGGACTTGAGTTTTAACTTCTTGACTTGGACCCAATTCCTGAACCTATTTCGACTCCTAAACCTTTACTTGACTTAAGTCACCTTCCTGAGTCGGTATTAGTTCATGTACTTCCTGAGTCCAAGTCAATCATTCTATCTTTTCACACTCAATTCTGGGACGAGGTGGTTGACAAATTTGACTCCGAAATCAATTATGGAATTTGGAAATTAGATGGGGTCAAGTACTTAATAAAAATCCTTTATGGATTCATCATTTTAATGGGTTATATTAGTGAAATTTCTGGTGGGTTCCTCCGAACCCAACGAAAAGTTGATTGGGCCGCCTTTCGTGGACCAATCAGACCACCTCCAGAACCACCACCTTAGGTAACATTTTCCTTCCCTTTCGTCTTTTTCATGCATCTATGCATTAATTCATACATTGAGGACAATGCATGAGATAGGCGTGGGGGAGGGTCTAACATAACTTAGTTTTTTCTTTTTATTAAAAATAATAATAATAATTAACATTTTCTTTACTTTTAAAAACTTTTTGAAAATAGAAACAATATTTTGACATATTTTTTGTAAGAAATTAAGCCAATTTTAAGGAATAGGAAAATTCAAATTAGGATTTTTTATACTTGGTCAAAATAAGATTATTTGTTTGATTTTTAGGGTTAGGAAGATAATTTGTCAAAGTAATTTAGTCTTGATCTTTACCTTGATGAAATATGCACACTTCATGAAAAGTCACCTAGAGGGGGGGGTGAATAGGTGACAATGCTAATCAAGGGCAAAATAAAAATTTAAAGCTACAAAGATCACCAAGCAAGAGTCACAAGATGAATGCAAGCAAGTAAGTATGACAATGAATATGATGAGCAATTATAAGAGCAAGCAAAGTAGAATAAGAATTGCAAGAATGTAAACCAATAGCAAACACAAAGATATGTTATCGAGGTTCGAGCACCCATCTCTACTCCCCGCCTTCCCCAGAAGGATTCTAGCTACTTCCACTAACACAAAGATCAATTACAATGGAGTACCCAACTCCTACAATCTCAAGAACAAGTAATTTCCTTGGTAGTCAAAAGACCACAAACTCTCTCTTTCAAATATCTCTTCCCTTACAAAGGTCCTTAGAGAATATTGAGTAGGAATGAAGCTCTTGTGTAAGGTGAAAGAAAAATCAAATCAGAGAGTATCACAAAACCCAATTCAGAAAATGAGTGAGAATGTTAGCACAAAAACCAAGAAACTAGCTCTTTTGAATTTCTCAAACTTTTGAATTTTTCTCTTGAAAATTGTTGTTATTAATCTCTCCCTAAGCACCCCTATTTATAGGAGAGGGCTAGGTTAAGGGATAAAACAAACTTAAGGCTAATAAAGTAATGTTAGGTTCAAAATAAATCTTTAAACGAATTTTTAAACATAAAAGACAAAAAATAAACAGCCCTTAAAAATCTGCCCGTTACTGTTCAAACGGTCGGATCGGTCGACCGGGCCGGTCGACCGGAAGTATAAAAATTTGACCGTTACAGGATATCGGTCGACCGACCCGGTCGACTGATACAAACTGTGAGCAAAAAATTAATCCGGTCGACCGCCTCGGTCGACCGACAGATATGCACACGGATACGTGCATTCTGCCAGGACTTCGGTCGACTGGTCCGGTCGACCGGACCAGACTGTCATAGGCTCGGTCGACCGACCCGGTCGACCGGCTCAGGTCAAAAAGCCAAATTCAAAAAGAATTAAAAGAGGATTTTGATTTTATCAAAAATACTTTTGAACAGGGATTAGTATAAAACACAAATATATATCTGTAGGCAAAATCTTGTATGCAAAATATTTTTGTATAATTTATAAGAAATTATTTTGGAAAGAGCATGTGCGCAAAAACGTGTGTGATGGAGCTTCAAACCTATCCACTATTCTTTAACATACTATAAACTGAAAAACAAATTACATGAAGACTTCTAGTGCTATCTTCAAGTCTTTGAGCCATCCAATGCCTTGCTAGAGCCTTCTCTTCTTCGATCCTTCCTTAATGTGCAATTTGCCTTCCTTGCTTTGTGGAACTTAGAAGTTCTTGCAATAGCTAAGCGAATGGACTCTAAACATGGTACAAAACCTGAAACTCATCTAGAACAAATGATTAGTACTTAATAGCACATATTTGGTTTGTCATCATCAAAACACAAAACAATTGGAGAGTGTAACCTCTTGGGCCAACAATCTCCCCCTTTTTGATGATGACAAAACAAATAGGCTATTAACAAAAATAAAGGGAGGAGAAAACTCCCCCTCAAATTATGCTATACATAAAACACAAGAATATGTTCTAGATACCACTAATTGAAACCAATCAAAACAAATACAAAACAAATATATAAAACACAAAAATTACTCTTGATACCAATTTAAACTAAAACACAAGAATTCATTTAAAAACACAAGAATTCATAAAAACAAAACATATAAATTCATATGGAACCAAGACCAAATGAACTTATTTTTGTCCATGTAAACTTATTCTCCCCCTTTTTGTCATACATCAAAAAGGGTTATGAAAAACATGTCTATTCAATAATACAAACATTAAGTTCTCCACAAATAAACGAAAATCTAGCAAAATCAAGAGGTTTAGTGAAAATATCGGCTAGTTGTAAATCCGTGGAAACATAATCAATATCTATATCACCTTTCTCAAAATGATCTCTAAGAAAGTGATATCTAATCTCAATGTGCTTGGTCTTACTATGTTGATTTGCATTTTTGGTCATGTGTATAGTACTAGTATTATCACAAAATATTTTTATATGATCAAAATGCAAATCAAAATCAAGGAGAGTATGTTTCATCCAAAGGACTTGTGCACAACAAGCCCCCGCGGCAACATACTCCGCCTCGGCGGTTGAGAGAGCTACGGAATTTTGTTTCCTAGAGGACCATGAAACAAGACAATTACCAAGAAATTGACATGTCCCACTAGTACTCTTTCTATCTACTCTACAACCCGCATAGTCGGCATCCGAATAGCTAGTCATTGAAAAATCTCTAGTTTTCGGATACCAAAGACCCATTTCAAAAGTGCCCTTAATATAACGAATAATGCGTTTTACCGCAATAAGATGAGACTCTTTAGGACACGATTGAAATCTAGCACAAAGACACACACTAAACATGATATCCGGCCTACTTGCCGTCAAATATAAAAGACTTCCTATCATGCTTCTATATAATTTAATATCAACATTTTTACCTTGTTCGTCCTTATCAAGCTTGGTTGTAGTTGCCATTGGAGTGTTGCAAGCCTTTGATCCTTCAAGCCCAAACTTCTTTACTAGCTCCTTTGCGTACTTGGCTTGGTTAATGAAGGTTCCGTCTTGCAATTGCTTGATTTGGAGTCCAAGGAAGAAATTGAGCTCACCCATGGAAGACATTTCAAATTCTAGTTGCATTACCTTTTCAAAATCCTTGCATAAAAGCTCATTAGTGGAACCAAAAATTATATCATCAACATAAATTTGCACAATTAAAATGTCATTCTCAACATGCTTAGTAAAGAGAGTTGTGTCTACTTTGCCTTTAATAAAATCATTTGAAATGAGAAAACTAGAAAGCCTTTCATACCAAGCTCTTGGAGCTTGTTTCAATCCATACAAAGCTTTATCAAGTTTAAAAACAAAATCGGGATGAACATGATCAATAAAACCGGGAGGTTGAGAAACATAAACTTCTTCATTAATAAAACCATTTAAAAATGCACTTTTTACATCCATTTGAAAAAGTTTAAAATTTTTAAAACATGCAAAAGCTAGTGTCATCCGTATGGCTTCAAGCCGTGCTACGGGTGCAAAGGATTCCTCAAAGTCAATTCCCTCAACTTGAGTGTAACCTTGGGCCACTAACCTAGCTTTATTCCTAATGACATTACCGGACTCATCCATCTTGTTTCTAAAGATCCACTTAGTACCAATTATTGGTCTATCGTGGGGCTTAGGAACAAGGTGCCAAACTTGGTTGCGCTCAAATTGATTGAGTTCCTCTTGCATGGCAAGCAACCAATATGGGTCCGTCTCGGCTTCGAGAATGCCTTTGGGTTCAAAATGAGAGATGAAAGCAAAGTTACCACATAGGTCATGGAGTTTGGAGCGCGTTGTGACTCCTTTAGATGCATCACCCAAGATGAGCTCCTTAGGATGATTTGTAGCGTATCTCCAAGCTTTAGGAAGCGGTTGAGTGCTTTCCTCCTTATCCTCTTGAACTTCACCAATAGGATCTAGCTTTTCTTCTTGAGTGGGTGAGTCCTTCAAGGATAGTCTCTCCATGTCTTCACCTAGTGGTTCAATCTCTACAACATTCTCAACAACCACATTAGATTCTTCAAATTTAACATGCATGGATTCTTCAATGGTTAGTGTAGATCTATTGAAAACTCTATATGCTTTGCTAGTAGAGGAATATCCAACAAAGATAGCCTCATAAGCCTTAGCATCAAATTTACCCAAATTATCCTTAGTATTTAAAACAAAACACTTGCATCCAAAAACTTTAAAATATGCAACATTTGGTTTTCTAGAATGATACATTTCAAATGATGTTTTTGAAGAATTTTTGCACAAATAAATACGATTCGATATATAGCATGCGGTGTTTACGGCCTCGGCCCATAAATATTGAGGGAGGTCATATTCACTTATCATTGTCCTAGCCATCTCTTGAAGTGTTCTATTTTTCCTTTCTACAACTCCATTTTGTTGTGGAGTTCTAGGACAAGACGTTTCATGCTTAATTCCCTTTTCATCACAATAAGTCATGAAGAGTTGGTTAATAAACTCACCACCTCTATCACTTCTTATTCTCAAAATCGGAAAACCCTTTTCTTTTTCAACTCTTTTTCGAAAAATTTTAAAATGAGAAAAGGTTTGATCTTTATTTTGTAAAAAGAAAACCCAAGTAAAACGGGAGAAATCATCAACTAAAACAAATGCAAATCTACTTCCATTTAAGCTTTTAGTTTTAGTTGGTCCAAATAAATCCATATGAATTAATTCTAAAGGCCTAGTTGACATGATATCCTTGATTGGTTTAAAGGAAGACTTGGTTTGTTTCCCAAGTTGGCACGCACCACAAATGCGGTCTTTCTCAAAATCCAAGCAAGGTATACCCTTCACCAATTCCTTTGAATTAATCCTAGAAATATGGTCAAAAGATGCATGTCCTAATCTTCTATGCCAAAGCCAAGAATTTTCATCAAAAGCATTCAAGCATTTAGTAGAACAATCTAAATTAAGCATGTCAATGATATAAACATTATTATCACGAAAACCGGTAAGAATACAATCATTAGATTTAACATCAAAAATCTTGCAAGAAGTATCATCAAAAACAACTTTAAGTCCACGGTCACAAAGTTGACTAATGCTAAGCAAATTATGTTTTAAACCATCTACTAAAACAACATTCTCAATAATAGGAGATGCACCAATTTGAATGTTACCTATACCGATGATAGTTCCTTTGGAGTCATCCCCGAAGGTGACGGAGCCACCTTCCATGTACCTTGATAGGGTTGTGAAGTTGTTGATGTCCCATGTCATGTGTCTTGAACAACCACTATCAAGGTACCACCGCTCCCTACGTCTTGGAGCTTTGGTGTGTACCTACATCAAACAATTTAAGACTTGATTTTGGTACCCACATTTTCTTGGGTCCTCTAGGGTTAGTGTCATTGACCCAAACAAGATTATTTGTTCTATTTAGTTGATCATAGCAAAACTTAGCTAAATGTCCATGTTTACCACAATATGTGCATCTATATACTCTACCATATTTAAAAGCATAATGAGTGTGTGATTTGTGAGCATGGGCATTGTGAGCATGAAAGGATTTAACATGTGTGTGTTGTGTGGTGTGAGCATGAGAGTTCTTAGCTTGTGAAGTGTTAGCATGTGAAGTGTGCTTCTTAGAAAACATGTTCTCAAGTTTCTTGGTATTAAAAGCACAATCATTTAACACTTTTTTAAAATCATTCATTTTGGATTTAAAAGAAGAAATTTCTTTTTCATCAACAATAGGAGATTTTGCCTTACAAGAACTCTTGTAGGCACAAAATTCTTTTTGCATGGAAATGAAATTAGAAGAAATGTCATCTTTTTCTTTAGAAACAATGGCAAGTTGATTTTTAAGAAAAGCAACTTCTTTTTGTAATTTTAAGCATTCAATTTTCTTATTATCATAAGTTTCAGAAAGTTCTACAAAGGCATATACTAGAACTTCCTTACTTAGTTCATCTTCTTCATCATCATGGAATTGAGGGGTTACCTTGGGTGTGTTTGCCATGAAACACATGTTAGCTTGATCCACCTCCTCTTCGGACTCGCTTTCCGAATCCCACGTGGCTTTGTATGCTTTCTTTTCCTCCGGCTTCTTTGGCTTGAAGGAGGAAGTCATCTTCTTCTTGAACTCCGGACAATCCGCCATGATATGTCCGGGTTTGCGGCAATTGTAGCATATGATCCTCCGCTCCTCTTTGCCTTCGAATTTTCTCCGGAAGTTGAACTTGTTCTTTCGGTACAATGTTTTGACATTCCGCACAAGTAGAGTTAGCTCCTCATCTTCTTCTTCGTCATCTTCATCGTCATCATTGGTGGAAGAAGTCTTGAAGGCTATGGATTTCTTCTTTGAAGTAGTGGCCTCATCTCTTGCTTTCTTCTCCATCTCATGGGTCTTTAGGTTCCCAATGAGACTAATGATATCCATCTCGTCCTTGTCGTTCAACTCCTTTAAGGTGGTGGCCTTGATCTCCCAAGATGGTGGAAGAGCCCGTATCACTTTGCGCACCTTTTGATCATTGGAGATGACGTCACCTAATGAAGAAAGACCATTTGTAATTTTAGTGAAACGAGTAATCATACAATCAATGGATTCATCTTCAAGCATTTTAAATGATTCATATTGGGACCTCAAGAGATCTATTTTAGCTCTCTTGACTTGTGAAGTCCCTTCATGCGTGACCAATAAGTGTTGCCAAATCTCATAGGCGGATTGGCAATGAATTACCCGTGTAAGGTCATCCTCATTCAAGGCGGTTAAAAGGGAGTTTTGGGCTTTTGAGTTAGCCTCATATTCTCTAAAGTTGAAGTCGGTCCAAGTGCTCTCATCACTATCGGGTGCTACATAGGGTTTAGTCAAAGACTTGGCCACTAAGCTACCTAGTGATTGCAAAAATATAGTCATCCTAACCTTCCAAATTGGGAAATTAAGTCCATCAAATTTAGGTGGGGTTTTAATGTTGTCGGCCATGTTTACTAGTGTATGAATGGATGAATGAAAATGTTGATTAGCAATATTTTAAGGATCTCTCTATGGATGTTAAGCCAAACCTAGAGTCCAAGCTCTGATACCAATTGAAAAGTCACCTAGAGGGGGGGGTGAATAGGTGACAATGCTAATCAAGGGCAAAATAAAAATTTAAAGCTACAAAGATCACCAAGCAAGAGTCACAAGATGAATGCAAGCAAGTAAGTATGACAATGAATATGATGAGCAATTATAAGAGCAAGCAAAGTAGAATAAGAATTGCAAGAATGTAAACCAATCGCAAACACAAAGATATGTTATCGAGGTTCGAGCACCCAGCTCTACTCCCCGCCTTCCCCAGAAGGATTCTAGCTACTTCCACTAACACAAAGATCAATTACAATGGAGTACCCAACTCCTACAATCTCAAGAACAAGTAATTTCCTTGGTAGTCAAAAGACCACAAACTCTCTCTTTCAAATATCTCTTCCCTTACAAAGGTCCTTAGAGAATATTGAGTAGGAATGAAGCTCTTGTGTAAGGTGAAAGAAAAATCAAATCAGAGAGTATCACAAAACCCAATTCAGAAAATGAGTGAGAATGTTAGCACAAAAACCAAGAAACTAGCTCTTTTGAATTTCTCAAACTTTTGAATTTTTCTCTTGAAAATTGTCGTTATTAATCTCTCCCTAAGCACCCCTATTTATAGGAGAGGGCTAGGTTAAGGGATAAAACAAACTTAAGGCTAATAAAGTAATGTTAGGTTCAAAATAAATCTTTAAACGAATTTTTAAACATAAAAGACAAAAAATAAACAGCCCTTAAAAATCTGCCCGTTACTGTTCAAACGGTCGGATCGGTCGACCGGGCCGGTCGACCGGAAGTATAAAAATTTGACCGTTACAGGATATCGGTCGACCGACCCGGTCGACTGATACAAACTGTGGGCAAAAAATTAATCCGGTCGACCGCCTCGGTCGACCGACAGATATGCACACGGATACGTGCATTCTGCCAGGACTTCGGTCGACTGGTCCGGTCGACCGGACCAGACTGTCATAGGCTCGGTCGACCGACCCGGTCGACCGGCTCAGGTTAAAAAGCCAAATTCAAAAAGAATTAAAAGAGGATTTTGATTTTATCAAAAATACTTTTGAACAGGGATTAGTATAAAACACAAATATATATCTGTAGGCAAAATCTTGTATGCAAAATATTTTTGTATAATTTATAAGAAATTATTTTGGAAAGAGCATGTGCGCAAAAACGTGTGTGATGGAGCTTCAAACCTATCCACTATTCTTTAACATATTATAAACTGAAAAACAAATTACATGAAGACTTCTAGTGCTATCTTCAAGTCTTTGAGCCATCCAATGCCTTGCTAGAGCCTTCTCTTCTTCGATCCTTCCTTAATGTGCAATTTGCCTTCCTTGCTTTGTGGAACTTAGAAGTTCTTGCAATAGCTAAGCGAATGGACTCTAAACATGGTACAAAACCTGAAACTCATCTAGAACAAATGATTAGTACTTAATAGCACATATTTGGTTTGTCATCATCAAAACACAAAACAATTGGAGAGTGTAACCTCTTGGGCCAACACTTCATACACTTACACACGTAGGGTTCAAAAACAAAGATTCTTATGCCTAATAAAAAAAAAGAAAAAAAAAGAAAGAAATAAACAAATCTAATTATTGATTAGCTAGGTGCTTTGGCCTAAGTAAGCCTTAGTATTTATGCGAAAGATGATTAGATAAGTTTAAAAAATATATCTATATATATATATAAATCCTCTTATTAAGCTGGGTATTTGTACCTAATAAAGCATAAGTATTCACGCCTAAAAGGGGTTCATAAAATAAAATCCTTAGTTTTGTGGCCTTGTTTGCTCGAGTCCTTAAGTCCTTGGGTTGTTTTCTCACCCGGTGCCCTAAGACCGTTTGGTTTGGGAGTCATCGATTAAAGGCTCGTTACATGGGCAGATTAGAAAGCCTAATAGAACTAAGGAATAATACCACCAAAAAATATATATATAAATAAATAAGGCATAAGAGTTAGAGTTAATGAATCCTTCGTCGAAATTTTCACAATCACAAGGTGCATATGACTTAGGGTAAAGTAATAGACTAGATGAGAAGTACAATTTGACTCCTTACTTTGATTGATAACAAATTTTTTAATAGAGACTAAGTTTAGGAATGAAAAATTCAGTTTTCCTATAACTTATTGATTACTTAAATCTTACAATTATATTTCAAATATTTTTCTCTTTTAAAAGGCTTTTCGAAAATACTAACTCTTTATTTCTCTTTCTTTATAGATTTTGTGGGTGCAACCCGCTGAAAACCCTCACGAGACAAAACTCGTCCTCTAGGGGAAACCTAGAGGTTTAACGACTTGTTGCACATGCTCAGTGCAATCTCGTGACCTGCGAAAGTGGTCTAATAATCCTTAGTATAGTTTAGTAGGACGAGCAAAAGATAGGTATGGGGGTCTGATTGGTCGCTAATGTTGCATATTTAGTATCATATTTCCATACTTATTATAGAATAAAATCTGCATTGTCCTAATTAAATGCTTAATTTATTTGCAGGCCCATTCCTTAAGGAGATGAAGAGAAATGAGCCCAAAAGCCCACAAAATTCTGAATTAAATCAGAATTAATTCGAGCTCACTGAATCAGGGCAAAATCAAGAGGTTAAAAACCGGTTGAGAAGAATCCTCTCAGAATCGATCGGTTAAAGCCAAGAATCAAAGGCCATTTTGTCACAATCCTGGACTCAAACGAGAAAACCAACTGAAGATAAAAGCAGAACGTGAAACCGGGGAGACCCACCAATAGGGTGTGGCCAGGTCTGAAGATAAAAGCAGAACGTGAAACCGGGGAGACCCACCAATAGGGTGTGGCCACCTGGCCACACCCTGGCCGCGGAAACATGGTCAAAGTCGCGTTTTTGCGGCTTGGTTGTGGAGTTAGGGGAGCGTTTGCTCCCCCGATCTCCCCGGGATCCAGTAGGTTGGGTTTTTGCCTATAAAAAGCCAGTATTTTCAATGAAAATGGGACGACCATGCAGAGATAGGATTTAAACTAGTTTTCCATTTTTTAGTTTAGGTTTTTGTTTCTCTTTTTCATGTAATTTTAGTTTTAATTTATGTAATTCAGAGGAGATCAGACTTTCATCAAAGAACAAGAATGAAGCTTGAGCTGAGAGTGACACCGGTGTAAGGTTTCTTTCATTTCTTTGATCGTTATGAAATCGAATCTATGTTCTTTATTTGTATGTACTTCTTTTAGTTTTCTTCTTCTTCTTTTCTACTTAACTTTTATTTTTGGTACAATTGTCTTTCAAGTGAGTCTAAAAGCATCGAAAGAGCCTTGCCTTTGCGAGTGCCACTGATAGCTCATGACGATAGAATTGAGTCTCTCTCTGTATCATTTCATGCTTGAGTTGTCTTGATGATGTAATGTGGAAGAGACCAATAATCAACTCTTATGGGCTATGCGCTGATTGCCTCCAATTCAAGGTAACATCGTAGCTAAAGATTCAAGGTAAGCTTTTGGTGAAAAGAAGGTAAGTAATTGTTTTTATTTCTTTTCTTTTATTTCTGTAAATTAAATCACCAACACTACCTCTTCCAAATCATTCTTTTTCAACTCATTTGTACATAATCGCTTTTTGATTCTCTCCACTTTCTCATTCTACCGTTTTCTTTCTAACTTTAACATAACTCGTTTTTCATTTTTTTTTCTTAAAAACAAAGAAGAACTTTCGTTTTGTTTTCATAAAGATTTCAATAAAGAACCGTGAACGCTTCTATCGCAAACCCTCCTTGTGGATCACGACCTGCATAGCCACTTGCTATAGCGGTAAGAATTGAGCACTTGCACATCTTTATTTCTAAATCTGAAATTCTTTATTTTATGTGCAGGTAAAGCTTCAATCAGACACTATCCAACAGGTCCCGGCTTATGCCAAATTTATTAGGGATATGTGTACGAAGAAGAGAAAGACCAATGTGCCCAAGAAAGTGCTCTTGGCCACTAATATAAGCGAAATTCTGTCTGGTTCCATTCCGGTAAAATACAAGGATCTCGGATGTCCCACCATTTCCCTGTACCATAGGACAGACCGAAATAAGTTGAGCGCTTCTTGACCTGGGAGCAAGTATCAACTTGCTATCTCTCTCTATATACCAGTAACTTAGGTTGGGCGGCTAAGCCCAACTCGACTCACCATTCAGCTAGCTGACCGATCTGTGAAGATCCCGAAGGGGGAAATCACAGACATCCTCATCCGGGTCGGGGATTTCATTTACCCCGTTGACTTCATTGTGCCTGAGACCCAACCTGTGTCCAATCTTAGGTCTCAAACTCCCGTCAGCTTAGGGCGCCCATTCCTTGCTACAGCCAATGCCATAATCAACTGTAGGAATGGGTCCATGCGATTGACTTTTGGAGACATGACGAAGGAAGTCAATGTCTTCAATCTTGGAAGACAACCTAGGGATGTCAATGATCAGACGTTTGAGGTCAATTCTATTAAAAACCTGACCAGTGAGCATGAGGAGAGTATGGAGACAGAAACTGAGGCAAAGTTTGATCTAGATGCTGAGGATTTTAATCTAGATCAGATCGTAGATTCAGCAGTAGATTGGGCGTCAAACCCAAGTGTACCCCATCCTAGGATTGAAAGCCCAGAGATTGCCTCCAGTGAAACAACACATTCCCTTGGAGCTTAAAGCCTTGCCTGAATATCTCAAGTACGCCTACCTGGGCGGAAAGGACACCTTGCCAGTCTTCATAGCATCATACCTGACTGAGCAACAAGAGGACAGCTTAATGTCTATTCTGAAAAGACATAGGGAAGCCATTGGATGGACGATGAAGGACATCAAGGGAATAAGTCCAGCCATAGTACAACACAGAATCCATTTAGTCGATGAAGCAACCCCTAGCAGGGACCCACAACGTAGGCTTAACCCTCTCATGCAGGAGGCAGTTAAAGCTGACATTCTAAAACTATTAAATAATGGGATAATTTATCCCATTTCTGATAATCAATGGGTTAACCTTGTTCATGCGGTCCCAAAGAAGGCTGGCTTTACGGTGGTAGAAAATGAGGAAAAAGAGTTGGTACAAACAAGACTGCCTACCAAGGTTTGTGTTTGTATCGACTACAGGAAGTTGAATGCAGCTACCCGTAAAGACCACTTCCCGCTACCCTTCATCGACCAAGTGCTTGAGCGTTTGGCTAGACATGAGTACTACTGCTTTCTAGATGGGTACTCAGGATACAATCAGATGCCCATTGCTGCAGAAGACCAGGAAAAGACGACGTTCACCTGCCCGTTCGGAACCTTTGCTTATCGGCGCATGCCTTTTGGATTGTGCAATGCTCCCGCAACATTCCAACGGTGCATGCTTAGTTTGTTCTCTGACATGGTGGAATGTTTTCTTGAGATTTTCATGGATGACTTCTCCATCTACGGAGATTCATTTGATCAGTGTTTTCATCACTTAGAGTTAGTGCTACAAAGATGCATTGTGAAGAACGTAACTCTAAACTGAGAAAAATGTCACTTTATGGTGAGACAGGGGATTGTCTTGGCCATGAGATTTCGAGGAGAGGCATAGAAGTGGATAAGGCTAAGGTAGAAGTGATTGCTAAGCTTCCACCACCCAAAAGCATCAAGGATATTAGATCCTTTTTAGGGCATGCTGGGTTCTACCGACGGTTCATTAAGGACTTTAGCAAAATTGCGAGGCCCTTAACCAACTTGCTCGCTAAGGACGTGCCCTTTGATTTCAACGATGAATGTTTCAAGTCATGGGGCAAGCTTAAGCAAGAACTGATTTCTGCACCTATCATTTCTGCTCCTAATTGGGCCCAGCCATTTGAAATCATGTGTGATGCATCTGATTTTGCTATTGGCGCTGTTCTAGGACAGCGCATCGATAATAGGCAGCACGTGATCTACTATTCGAATAAGACCTTGAATGACGCCCAACAGAACTATACAACGATTGAGAAGGAATCCTTGGCCGTTGTCTTTGCGTTAGAAAAGTTCTGGCCTTACTTTTTAGGTTCGAAGACGGTGATTTTTACGGATCACTCGGCTCTGAAATACCTCATGATTAAAAAGGAAGCAAAAACCCGACTGATTCAATGGATCCTTTTGCTTCAAGAATTTGACTTAAAAATCCGGGACAAACGAATTATAAAAAATGTGGTCGCTGATCATCTCTCACAAATTCCGAATGCACCAACCATCCAAGCTCCGATCAACGAGGATTTCCCAGACGAGCACATCCTACCCATTCTTAAGGAACCCTGGTATGCGGACATCGTTAATTACCTGGCCACGGGACAATTACCCGCTGACTGGACAAAGCAAGACCAAGACCGCTTCTTGCCCAAGTACGGTACTTCTTCTGGGAAGAACCGTATCTTTTTAAGTATTATCCCCGACCAAATAATTAGACGATGCATACCCGGGGAGGAACAGAGGAGTGTGCTCAGCTTTTGCCATGACCTTGCAGGCGAAGGACACTTCGGTCCCCGCAAGACTGTATGGAAGGTTCTATAAAGTGGGTTCTACTGCCCACTTTATTCAAAAACTCATATCATTTTTGCAAGTCATGTGCAAACTGTTAGAAGATCGGGAAAATTTCTACAAGAGACATGATGCCCCTGAACCCGATCCTTGAAGTTGAAATTTTTGATGTTTGGGGTATCGATTTCATGGGGCCATTCCCCAACTCCTTCGGCAATCAATTCATTTTGGTTGCTGTAGATTATGTCTCTAAGTGGGTAGAAGCTGTGCCAACTAAGACCAATGACAACAAAGTGGCTGTCAAATTTCTCAAAGAAAACATCTTCTCCCGCTTTGGCACCCCCAGAGCGATAATTAGTGATAATGGATCACATTTCTGCAACAAAATTTTTGAAGCTCTGATGCGAAAATATTCCATCAATCACAAGTTATCCACTCCATACCATCCCCAGACAAATGGGCAGGTAGAAGTCACCAATCGACAACTCAAGCTCATTCTGGAAAAGACTGTCGGACAAAACCGAAAGGATTGGTCGGTTAAGCTCAATGATGCATTGTGGGCTTACCGCACT
This sequence comes from Agave tequilana, assembly GCA_038442645.1. NCBI lineage: Eukaryota > Viridiplantae > Streptophyta > Magnoliopsida > Asparagales > Asparagaceae > Agave > Agave tequilana. The sequence continues at coordinate 85,012 of JAVJIF010032342.1, forward strand.
GCTTTTAAGATAGTTCTGGGGATGTCTCCTTACAGAATCGTGTTTGTAAAAGCCTGTCATCTGCCAGTAGAGTTAGAACACCGGGCCCTCTGGGCAATTAGGCAACTCTCAACTTTAACCTGACTAAGGCCGGTGAACTTAGGAAACTGCAGATTTCAGAATTAGAGGAGATACGGAATGAAACTTATGAGAATGCACAAATCACCAAGAGCAGAACTAAACTTTTTCATGATCAAATCATAACCCGGAAAAACTTTACACCGGGAGATAGGGTTCTGCTGTACAATTCTAGGCTTCATATTTTCGCGAGGAAGCTGAAAACTCGTTGGTCAGGACCGTTCATTGTGCGCACTGTTTTCGTGGCCTACTCCATTTGCATATTTGACCTGCAGGGTGTTTTTCCACCTACTCCATTTTCTATATACAATAATAAATCTTGATTTCGTGGCCTACTCCATTTGCATATTTGACCTGCAGGGTGTTTTTCCACCTGGTGCCCTAAGACTATCTGGTTTGGGAGTCAGCGGTTTGATATGTGTTACATAAGTGAAGTAGAAAGCCTAATGGAATCAAGAATAATAAGTAAATATTAATAAAATTAAATGATATTCAAAGTTGAGTTGAAAAATCCCAAGCACATCACACTTACACATTATGCATATCTATCTAAAGCAAAATAAAAGAATGAATTAGAAGTACAAGATCCTTTCTAAATTTATAAGAAAAACCATAGTTTCTTCATTTATGACGGCTAAAATATAAGAGGACTTATGAGGGTTAAACCTAATTCTTATATCATTCGGTCATTTTTACTTAGATGATTCGGTTAACTCCTGCAAAATCGGTGTCTAAGGAAAGTGGATTTAGAGATAAAGCCTTGAAAGCTCCGTGGTTTGGCGTAATTAGGCTCGTGGCTCCGCCCGGATACCTCCCCCTGAGCTTTACCCTTTCCTGGCCGATTAGCTTGTAGTCGACTTCTTGCAACAACCTTCCCCGGAGAATCGACCAGTTAGGAGTCGTCTAGGTCCTGGTACCTTAGACTAAGGCTTGTGGTTGTTTTTCTTTCTTTCGTTTGTTTTTAGTTCTTTTTCGATTGTTTGTTGTCTTCATGTTGGTTGTGGTGTGCTGCATGCAAGAGTGGGTGAGAGATCCGTCAACTTCCAGATTAACAAGAAACACTTTTCTACCCTTGCATCCAGAACCGGTGATGGCGTCACTTCAGGATAGATTTTACACGATCAGAACTTCACTTCCATCTTGCTTAAAACTTCCTGAAGCAAACGGCAATAATTTCGAGTTGAAACCCCAATTCATTAACACTCTTCCCAAATTTCATGGTTTAGAATCGAAGGACGCATACTTCTTTGTTAGGGAATTTGAAGAAGTATGCCTCATGATGCGTATACCCCAGCTAGGAGACGACGCCGTTAGGTTACGTTTCATCCCTTTTTCCCTAAAGGACCTAGCTAAGAAATGGTTGTACAGTTTGGCAGCAGATTCAGTCACGACGTGGGATGATTTCGTCAAGGCCTTCTTGAAGAAATTCTACCCAATTCACAAAACTGCCCTCATTAGGAAGAACATGCAGTTTAGACAGGAACCGAGCGAACCATTTTGGAGATACTTTGAGCGATTCAAAGATCTCCTAGCTCAATGCCCTCATCATGGCGGGGAGAAATGGCGTCAGTGCCAGATTCTTTACGATGGTCTAGACTATCAAACGAAAACCCTTTTAGAGACCATGTGTCAAGGAGGGTTCTTGCAGAAGGATGAGAATTAGGGTTGGGATTTATTTGAGGATTTAGCTGACAAAACCCTGCAATGGGAGCCAGCCTCAGAGAAACCTAGGAATTCACAATTTATAGCTTCATGAGGAGGGCTCCTATCTCTAGAATCATCCATAGCTGCCGAGGCTAAGATTGCTACCCTAATGAGAAGGATAGAGGCTCTGGAAACAAAAGAGCCTGCCAGTGTCAACCAGATCAACCCACCACCAATTCACAATCCGGGTTGTTCATATTGTCAGGCCCCAAACCATGTCTTTGAAGAGTGCCCCGTTTTCCATGCCCAACAAATTCCACCAGAACACATGAACGCGGCTTACTCACGGCCGCCTCACAACCTTGCTCGCAGACCTACAATCCCGGTTGGAGGAATCACCCAAATTTCTCCAGGGCCCCTAACAATCCTCCCAGGCCTAATTTTTCCAACAACTTTCACCATCCTACTCCTCCACCAACTTTTCCCAGTCAAGCCCCAGCTTCCTCCTCCCAAAGCTCACCAATGGAAAAGAAAATCAGTAAATTGGAGGAGAGCATAGAGGCTTTCATAAAGTCCCAAGCTGCTTTCATGCAGAATCAGGGACAAACTTTGAACAATCATTCACAGGCCATATCAAGGTTGGAAATGCAGATGAGCCAGTTAGCTAGCTCCCTAAGTGAAAGACCTAAGGGTACTTTGCCTAGTCAGCCGCTAGTTAACCCAAAAACCTCCAACCAAGCATATGAAGTTCAGGATCCATCAATTAACCAGTGTAATGCTGTTCACACACTGCGATCTGGAAAGAAGGTAGACAACCAGATCTACAAACAGAAAAGTCCAGTCCATCCCGATCCCACTCTTGCTCCACCTCTGCTAGTTCCTCCCAATCCACTCCACAAACATCTGACAAGGACAAAGCTGCTGAACAAGTTCATAAGCCTGTAGCACCCTTTCCCAATAGGCTTAGGAACAACAATAAAAATATGCACATGGAGAAAATGCTAGAGATGTTCAACAAGGTCAAATTGAATGTGCCACTTCTTGACGCTATCCGACAGGTCCCGGCTTATGCCAAATTTCTTAAGGATATCTGTACGAAGAAGAGAAAGACTAGTGTGCCCAAGAAAGTGTTCTTGGCCACTAATATAAGCGAAATTCTGTCTGGTCCCATTTCGGTAAAATACGAGAATCCCGGAAGTCCCACCATTTCCTGCACCATAGGACAGACCGAAATAAGTAGAGCGCTTCTTGGCCTAGGAGCAAGTATCAACTTGCTACCTCTCTCTGTATACCAGCAACTTGGGTTGGGCGAGCGAAGCCCAACTCGAGTCACCATTCAGCTAGCTGACCGATCTGTGAAGATCCCGAAGGGGGAAATCACAGACATCCTCATCTGGGTCGGGGATTTCATTTACCCCGTTGACTTCATTGTGCTTGAGACCCAACCTGTGTCCAATCTTAGGTCTTAAACTCCCATCATCTTAGGGCGCCCAATCCTTGCTACAGCCAATGCCATAATCAACTGTAGGAACGGGTCCATGCGATTGACTTTTGGAGACATAACGAAGGAAGTCAATGTCTTCAATCTTGGAAGACAACCTAGGGATGTCAATGATCAGACGTTTGAGGTCAATTCTATTGAAAACCTGACCAGTGAGCACGAGGAGAGTATGGAGACAGAAACTGAGGCAGAGTTTAATCTAGAGGCTGAGGATTATAATCTAGACCAGATCGTAGATTCAGCAGTAGATTGGGCGTCAAACCCAAGTGTACCCCATCCTAGGATTGAAAGCCCAGAGATTGCCTCCAATGAAGCAACACATTCCCTAGAGCTTAAAGCCTTGCCTGAACATCTCAAGTACGCCTACCTGGGCGGAAAGGACACCTTGCCAGTCATCATAGCATCACACCTGACTGAGCAACAAGAGGACAGCTTAATGTCTATTCTGAAAAGACATAGGGAAGCCATTGGATGGACGATGAAGGACATCAAGGGAATAAGTCCAGCAGTACTACAACACAGAATCCATTTAGTCGATGAAACAACCCCTAGGAGGGACCCACAACGCAAGCTTAACTCTCTCATGCAAGAGGCAGTTAAGGCTGAAATTCTAAAATGATTAGATAATGGGATAATTTATCCCATTTCCGATAGTCAATGGGTTAGCCCTGTTCATGCGGTTCCAAAGAAGGCTGGCTTTACGGTGGTAGAAAATGAGGAAAAAGAGTTAGTACAAACAAGACTGCCTACCAAGGTTCGTGTTTGTATCGACTACAGGAAGTTGAATGCAGCTACCCGTAAAGACCACTTCCCGCTACCCTTCATCGACCAAATGCTTGAGCGTTTGGCTGGACATGAGTACTACTGCTTTCTAGATGGGTACTCGGGATACAATCAGATCCCCATTGCTGCAGAAGACCAGGAAAAGACAACGTTCACCTGCCCGTTCGGAACCTTTGCTTATCGGCGCATGCCTTTGGATTGTGCAATGCTCCCGCAACGTTCTAACGGTGCATGCTTAGTTTGTTCTCTGACATGGTGGAACGTTTTCTTCAGATTTTCATGGATGACTTCTCCATCTATGGAGATTCATTTGATCAGTGTCTTCATCACTTAGAGTTAGTGCTACAAAGATGCATTGAGAAGAACCTAACTCTAAACTGAGAAAAATATCACTTTATGGTGAGACAGGGGATTGTCTTGGGCCATGAGATTTCGAGGAGAGGCATAGAAATGGATAAGGCTAAGGTAGAAGTGATTGCTAAGCTTCCACCACCCAAAAGCATCAAGGATATTAGATCCTTTTTAGGGCATGCTGGTTCTACCGACGGTTCATTAAGGACTTTAGCAAAATTGCAAGGCCCTTAACAAACCTGCTCGCTAAGGACGTGCCCTTTGATTTCAACGATGAATGTTTCAAGTCACGGGGGAAGCTTAAGCAAGAACTGATTTCTGCACCTATCATTGATTAGATTGAAAGGGGTAGTGTGAAGTATAGCACAAGTATTATGTAAAAGAGAAAGGTTTAGAATCAACCTCGGTGCTTGTTTACTCCACAAATGTATGTAAGATGTTCAATATACCCTTTCTTATCTCCGCTATAGCCTAGGGCTATACCGAGTCGGATCTCAGGGAGAGCTAGTGATAGAAGCTTTCACGATACTAGTGAGAAGAGGAAACGAGAATTCTTCTATGTTTCAAAAGAATAAAGAATCAAAAGAAAAACAAATAAAAGAATTGGTGGCTATGTTCATGGTGGAAATCGGGAGAAATCAAGGTTGAGATGGATTTGAACTAACAACTAAAAAGAAAGTAAAATCAAGGAAACTTTGAATGAAAGAAATCCATGACTAGCTAACCTTAACTACCTTGCTAAACTAACTAAACTCCGTGATAGTGATGCGTGCCTCATGTTGATTCATCGGCATGTATTTGTCTTGCTTGTGGTCTAATTACTTTCCCACTTGGATGATGGGGATTCATTCTTGGACTTGTCTTGTAGCCTCCATAGATGGTCATCGGCCTACAAATGGACTTTCACTAATGGAATCAAAAGAGCTACACTCAAGTGATGCAAATGAAAAAACATACAACATTCACTAATGGAAGTAGTGAAGTTATACATCAAATAGCATATTGGTGCTCCATCTCCATGTTCCATCAAGGCACTAGTTCGAAGACTAGGCTCCAAGTGAGGCACACATGAATCATATGGAGAATTACAACAAAATCTTGCCAAGAAATGAAAAGAAACCCATCGGAGAAGAGAAGACCATACAAATTGCAAGATGAATTAAAGCAATCACACATGAGCTAGAAGTTAGCAAGGTAGTAGTTAGCTAGTACATGGAACAAGAAATTAGCTACTACAAGCCATGACAAAAAGAAAACAAAGCATGAATAAATTGCTAGAAATTAACAAAGCAAGTAAAGTGAAAGAAAACAAACTAGAATCAAGCTCAAGTAGATGAAGGAGGATGGATCAATCCTTGCATAGCTTCAAGTGTCACCCTTGATTACACAAGCTCTCTCCCTCACAATCACTCTCTTTTGCAATGAAATCTAGGGAGAAGAAGATCATAGAGATTTACAAAACCTAAACAAAAACTAACAAAATTACAAAGCCTAGAACTAAACTCTCTCTCTTCTCTGATCAGTCTCAGCTCGCAGGTGATAGTCCAGTATTTATAGCAGATCTGAGAGGCCTCTGGAGAGAATTCTGTTACCACAAAATCCGGGGCTTAACAACCCTAAGATTGCCGCGGATTGCCGCGGGCCGCGGCAATCTTATGGCCGTTGGATCTGATCTTTCTGGTGGAGATTGGTTAGGAGTTGGTTATCCACGTGGCATGGTTAGTTTCTTCGTTTGTTGCGAGGATTTCTCTGGATCTGGAGTGAGATTTGACTTTATCTTGGATCTTTAACTAATCACCTTAATTATTGCTAATTAAGGTAATTAATTACTTTATCTCCTTTTAATTGTATACCTGCAAATAAGTAGAGAAGAGGAGTAAAATCACTTATTTATTTGTATTATGCATGGGAATTATGATGTAAAAAATGCAATATTGGATACTAATCACACCCCCACACTTATTCTTTTGCTCGTCCCGAGCAAAACAAAGAAAAAGAAAATCTAGACTAACAATTTATTACACCACTTTCGCAGGTGACGCGATTGCACTGAGCATGTGCAACAAGCCGTTAAACCTCTAGGTTACCCTAGAGGAGGAGTGTTGTCTCCTGAGGGTTTTCAGCGGATTACACCCACAAAATCCATAAAGAAAGAAGACAAATGTTAGTATTTTTGAAAACGCATTTTGAATAAGAGACATGTTTACGAACTATTTTTGCAAAAATATAAGTGATCCTAGGTCATAAGTCCACCTATAATTATTCTTTCTTAAACTTAGTCTCCATGCAAGATCTTGTTTTTAATTAAGGTAAGAATTCAAAATTGGATTGAATATTTTTATCTTTCATAAAACCTAGATAATATGCACACCGTGCACAGTGAAGGTTTCTGGGATTTCAACTCCAACCATCAAGCCATTTATTATATTATTTTTTTTCCTTTTTTTTTTTTCTTCCCTTAGTTTTATTAGGCTTTCTAATTCACCCATGTAGCGAGCCTATAACCGATGACTCCCAGACCAGATGGTCTTAGGGCACCAGATGAGGAAACATCCCGCGGGTTTAAGGACTCGAGTGAAAAAGGCCACAAAACTAAAGGGGATTATTCTTAATCACCGTTAGGCGTGAATAATCATGCTTCTTGAGGCACAATTACCCAGCTTAATAGGTGAGATCACTGTTAGGCGTGAGTCATCATGCTTCTTGAGGCACAATTTCCCAGCTTAATAAGTGATCTTTTATTTATATATATTTTTTTTTTCTTTTTTTTTTTATTTTTATATATATATATATAGCATTTTTGGTCTTTGTCTCCATCCCAAGAAATGTGTAAGTGTAAAGTGCATATTTATCTAAGGCAAAAAATGCAAGATAAAAATATCTCCTCAATTTTACTTACTTAGCCTATAATTTTCAAACAAGATCTATTACTTCAATTAGGTTTAAGATGTCATAATTAAGGCTTTCTTAATCTCTAAGATACATCTTAATTTTCTTAAAAATAGAGCAAAACTTTGTCTTTTATTTCAAAAAGTTTTTTTTTTTATTTTTTATTTATTTTACTAAAAGTAAAATCTAAAAGAAAATAGAAAATCTACAAAGAAAGATAAAATCTAAAAGAAAATAAAAACCTAAAAGAAAATAGAAAATCCTATGTTAGTAAACCCTCCCCCATACTTATTTTATGCATTGTCCTCAATGCATTATGGTAAATGTATGCATGAAATAGGTAAGAGGTAGGAAAAATTATTTACAATGAATATACAAATGTAACTCTCACCTGGGTTTTTGGTCGCTTCCCTCTGGCCCGTTTCCCATCGTTCCAATGTGTTCTCTTTCTTGAGCTCCATTGGGAAACGGTCTGAATTATTTTAACCCTAGGTGTTTCCAGTTTCAATTGATTATTATGTTCATTCATACTCTTTCCACCACATCGTTCACACACAAAGTCCTTATCACCACTCTCACTCAGAATCTCATCACTTCCAATGTTATTACTTAGAAATTTCAACTCTTCTTCATATAATTCTTCAAAACTCAAATCAACATCCGGAAGTGGACAATTAGCTAGCTTACCCGAGTTGACTCATCTAAACACATGATCTCTTCAGCAAACAAGTCTTCAAAGGATATATCAATTGGAGGTACAAATACAGTCTCAGTTGGCTTATTGAAGGTGAAAATATCCAAATCAACTTTCCCCGTTTGAAAGGGTACTTGGATAAGAGAATCACAAGATTGTGACTCATCTTTTGGATCTTCACCTTCCTCCTCACAATTGTTACTAATGAAATTAACCTCAAATGTTTGATCTTTTGTTTTGTGAGGCTGTGTGTGGAAGACATTGTGTTCATGTGTCATGTTACCAAAAGTCAACCTCATTGATCCATTCCGGCAATTAATGATTGCATTTGCAGTAGCCAGGAATGGTCGACCCAGAATGACAGGAATTTGTGCCCTTTGATTTGAATTTGATACTGGTTTTGTTTCAAGGACAACAAAGTCAACAGGATAAAAGAATTCTCCAACTTTGACCAGGACATCTTGAATTACCCCCTTGGGTTTAGTAACAGAGCGGTCAGCCAATTGAATGGTCATTTGGGTCGGGATAAGATCACCTAACCCCAATTGTTGGTACACAGAGAAAGGTAGGAGATTAATGCTGGCCCCCAAATCAAGAAGTGCCCTATTTATTGTAGTCTGTCCTATGATGCATGAAATGGTGGGGCTCCCTGGGTCTTTGTATTTTACAGGAATTGGACCAGTGAGCAACTCATTAATGGATGATGCAAGGAAGACTTTTTTAGGGACTTGGGTCTTCCTCTTCTTGGTGCACATTTCCTTCAAAAATTTGGCATATGATGGCACTTGTTGAATGGCATCAAGAAGAGGGACATTGATTTGGATCTTATTGAATGTTTCTTTTATTTTCTCCATGTGAGCATTTGACTTGTTATTTCTCAACCTATTTGGATATGGAACTATAGGCTTGTATGTATGCTCATCTACCTTTTCTTCACCCTTGGCCTTGGAAGTGGATGGCTCTGAACTAGAGGATGGTTTGTCAAAAGTTGGTGACATTGGGACATGAGATGTTGGCTTTGGTACTGGATGAGATTGTGGACTAGAAACCTTATTGTCAACTTGTTTACCAGATCTCAGGGTATGAATGGCATGACAGTGACTGGGTCCTGAATTTTCAACTTTGGAATTTAGCAATGGCTGGCTTGGGAAAATTTTTTTTTGATTCTCAGCCAATTGACCAATTTGGACCTTTATTTTATTCAACTCCTGCTCCTGGTTCTTTGTTAAGGTTTCTATCATTTGTTTCAACTCAGATATTTCAGAATTATTTTGGGGTGGATGTTGAGGATATTGAGATTGGAACTGTGATTGGTAATATGGTGGTGGATCCTGATATGACTGTGGTGGACTTTGAGATGGATGAACATACAGTGAATTTTGATCAAAACTGGATGGATGAAACTGAGCATTGTTTGGATATGGAAGTGGTGGCATATGATGCTCAGGACCAGACTGACTCCACAAAGAATTTGGATGGTTCTGCCATCCTGACTTGTAAGTGCTGGAGTATGGGGGTCTGGTAAATGCTGCATTCATGTTCTCCTGAAATGGGGGCTGATATAATGGACACTCTTCAACAACATGGCTAAGGTCTTGACAATTGGTGCAACCTGGTTTAATCAAAGGCAATGGTTTGACCTGGTTGACCACAGAATTCCCTTTTGACTCAAGCAGTTCTATCCTCTTCATTAATTGTGTGATCTTGGTTTCTGCAGCTAGAGAGGATTCTTTGGAGTGTGTACCAGTTCTGGAAGTGGTGGAAGTGGATTTGTCAGGACAAGACTCCCACTGAATGGTTTTTTCAGCTAGGGTTTCAAAGAGATCCCACCCCTGATGTTCATCTTTTTTCAAGAATTCCCCTTGGCACAAGGATTCCAAAAGGGTTTTTGTTTGGTAATCTAATCCATCATAGATAATCTGGCATAGACGCCATTTCTCTATGCCATGATGGGGACATAGGGCAAGGAGGTCTTTGAAACGCTCAAGATACTTCCAGAAAGGTTCATTTGGTTCTTGCTTGAATTGCATTATGTTTTTTCTCATGAGGGCTGTTTTGTGGATAGAATAGAATTTCCTAAGAAAGACCTTAACAAAATCATCCCATGAAGATATGGAACTGACAGGAAGACTATAAAGCCATTTCTTAGCTAAATCCTTAAGTGCAAACGGTATGAACCGTAATCTAACAGCATCCTCAGAAAGTTGGGATATTCTCATCATTTGGCATACCTCTTCAAACTCACGAATAAAGAGGTACGCGTCCTCAGACTCTAGACCATGGAAATGGGGAAGTGTACTAATGAATTGTGGTTTCAGCTCAAAATGATTTCCATTAGGCTCGGGGAGAAGAATGCATGAAGGAATGGAGGTGCGAATCGGATAAAATCGATCCTGAAGTGAGACGTTGTTGGTCATGATGAAATGGTTGTGGAAGTGTAAGTGTAGAAAGAATTAGGATCACAAAACCACTATTGTATATACAATCACAAACAACGTGCACCGATCACACCAGCGAAAAAAAAAGAAAAATAACAAACAACAAAAGAAAAAATCAATCCAAGCTTCTAGGTTTCTGACCCTAAACGACTCCTAACAATAGATCGTCCACAGGAGGTTCAGTGTAGACACTGACTATAAGCAAATCGGCCAGGGAAGGGTAAAGTCGTTGGGAGGTTTTCCGTCCGAAGACGTTCCTTAATTAAGTAACCAACAACCTTCGGGCTTTCGGCCCTCAACCCCTTTCCTAGACACCGATTTTACAGAAGTCAATTTCCAACACTTTTCCCCCTTAGGATAATCTCCTAAGTGAGTCCGGATGTCCCTAGGGCCAACGTCTATCAAATTTTATTTACAAGCTTAGGATTGTGAGTACGTGGGGAAAATGATTTCCGGGCTAAGGAAAGGGTAATGACCTCCCCCACCTTATGTTATTTACAGGATATGCCCTTAAAGTAAATTCGTGCAAGTGTACGATGAAAGATAACAAGGATACACTCAAAGCATGAAAATCAAGCAAGAGTTTGTCCTAGTCTATATGCAATGCCAACACGTACCTTGTCCCACGCGCTCTTCAACAGTAAAAGTAAAGAATTGAAAGACACGTGCCTAAAATGCAAATGTCTAACAATTATTATCAATTACAACCAACTTTTTACTGTTTTTTAATTAAGCAGGTCCAAGGTGAAAAATACAGGAAATGAAGTATATATGCAGATGTAACTTGCAAAGCAGAAGCCCCTGCAAAAAGATTGTAAGTAGTGAACTCTAAAGTGCCGCGTTTCCACGGCAATTCTTGTGGATCCGCGGCACAATAGAGGGATCCTGGGCTCTGCTTTCTTGAGCAGAGGCCCAGGTCCACTTATATGTTTCTGCTGTAGATATTTTCCTGTTTTCTTCTCCTGTCACCTGCAACAGAGAAGAAGAATCGTTTAGTTTCTCACTTTTAAAAATACCGTCGCTCTCCCCGGCAACGGCGCCAAAAATTGATTAGATTGAAAGGGGTAGTGTGAAGTATAGCACAAGTATTATGTAAAAGAGAAAGGTTTAGAATCAACCTCGGTGCTTGTTTACTCCACAAATGTATGTAAGATGTTCAATATACCCTTTCTTATCTCCGCTATAGCCTAGGGCTATACCGAGTCGGATCTCAGGGAGAGCTAGCGATAGAAGCTTTCACGATACTAGTGAGAAGAGGAAACGAGAATTCTTCTATGTTTCAAAAGAATAAAGAATCAAAAGAAAAACAAATAAAAGAATTGGTGGCTATGTTCATGGTGGAAATCGGGAGAAATCAAGGTTGAGATGGATTTGAACTAACAACTAAAAAGAAAGTAAAATCAAGGAAACTTTGAATGAAAGAAATCCATGACTAGCTAACCTTAACTACCTTGCTAAACTAACTAAACTCCGTGATAGTGATGCGTGCCTCATGTTGATTCATCGGCATGTATTTGTCTTGCTTGTGGTCTAATTACTTTCCCACTTGGATGATGGGGATTCATTCTTGGACTTGTCTTGTAGCCTCCATAGATGGTCATCGGCCTACAAATGGACTTTCACTAATGGAATCAAAAGAGCTACACTCAAGTGATGCAAATGAAAAAACATACAACATTCACTAATGGAAGTAGTGAAGTTATACATCAAATAGCATATTGGTGCTCCATCTCCATGTTCCATCAAGGCACTAGTTCGAAGACTAGGCTCCAAGTGAGGCACACATGAATCATATGGAGAATTACAACAAAATCTTGCCAAGAAATGAAAAGAAACCCATCGGAGAAGAGAAGACCATACAAATTGCAAGATGAATTAAAGCAATCACACATGAGCTAGAAGTTAGCAAGGTAGTAGTTAGCTAGTACATGGAACAAGAATTAGCTACTACAAGCCATTACAAAAAGAAAACAAAGCATGAATAAATTGCTAGAAATTAACAAAGCAAGTAAAGTGAAAGAAAACAAACTAGAATCAAGCTCAAGTAGATGAAGGAGGATGGATCAATCCTTGCATAGCTTCAAGTGTCACCCTTGATTACACAAGCTCTCTCCCTCACAATCACTCTCTTTTGCAATGAAATCTAGGGAGAAGAAGATCATAGAGATTTACAAAACCTAAACAAAAACTAACAAAATTACAAAGCCTAGAACTAAACTCTCTCTCTTCTCTGATCAGTCTCAGCTCGCAGGTGATAGTCCAGTATTTATAGCAGATCTGAGAGGCCTCTGGAGAGAATTCTGTTACCACAAAATCCGGGGCTTAACAACCCTAAGATTGCCGCGGATTGCCGCGGGCCGCGGCAATCTTATGGCCGTTGGATCTGATCTTTCTGGTGGAGATTGGTTAGGAGTTGGTTATCCACGTGGCATGGTTAGTTTCTTCGTTTGTTGCGAGGATTTCTCTGGATCTGGAGTGAGATTTGACTTTATCTTGGATCTTTAACTAATCACCTTAATTATTGCTAATTAAGGTAATTAATTACTTTATCTTCTTTTAATTGTATACCTGCAAATAAGTAGAGAAGAGGAGTAAAAATCACTTATTTATTTGTATTATGCATGGGAATTATGATGTAAAAAATGCAATATTGGATACTAATCAATCATTTCTGCTCCTAATTGGGCCCAGCCATTTGAAATCATGTGTGATGCATCTGATTTTTCTATTGGCGCTGTTCTAGAACAGCGCATCGATAATAGGCAGCACGTGATCTACTATTTGAGTAGGACCTTGAATGACGCCCAACAGAACTATACAACGACTGAGAAGGAATTCTTGGCCGTTGTCTTTGCGTTAGAAAAGTTCCGGCCTTACTTGTTAGGTTCGAAGACGGTAATTTTTACAGATCACTCGGCTCTGAAATACCTCATGACCAAAAGGAAGAAAAAGCCCGACTAATTGATGGATCCTTTTGTTTCAAGAATTTGACTTAGAAATCCGGGATAAACGAGGTATAGAAAATGTGATCGCTGATCATCTCTCACGAATTCCGAATGCACCAACCATCCAAGCTCCGATCAACGAGGATTTCCCAGACGAGCACATCCTAGCCATTCTTAAGGAACCCTGGTATGCGGACATCGTTAATTACCTGGCCACGGGACAATTACCCGCTGACTGGACAAAGCAAGACCAAGACCGCTTCTTTGCCTAAGTACGGTACTTCTTCTGGGAAGAACCGTATCTTTTTAAGTATTGTCTCGACCAAATAATTAGACGATGCGTACCCGAGGAGGAACAGAGGAGTGTGCTCAGCTTTTGCCATGACCTTGCATGCGGAGGACACTTCGGTCCCCGCAAGACTGCAGAGAAGATTCTACAAAGTGAGTTCTACTGGCCCACTTTGTTCAAAGACTCATATCATTTTTGCAAGTCATGTGCAAACTGTCAGAAGATCGGGAAAATTTCTAGAAGAGACATGATGCCCCTGAACCCGATCCTTGAAGTTGAAATTTTTGATGTTTGGGGTATCGATTTCATGGGGCCATTCCCCAACTCCTTCGGCAACCAATTCATTTTGGTTGTTGTAGATTATGTCTCTAAGTGGGTAGAAGCTGTGCCAACTAAGACGAATGACAACAAAGTGGTTGTCAAATTTCTCAAAGATAACATCTTCTCCCGCTTTGGCACCCCCAGAGCGATAATTAGTGATAATGGATCACATTTCTACAATAGAGTTTTTGAAGCTCTGATGCGAAAATATTCCATCAATCACAAGTTATCCAGTCCGTACCATCCCCAGACAAATGGGCAGGTAGAAGTCACCAATCGACAACTCAAGCTCATTCTCGAAAAGACTGTCGGACGAAATCGAAAGGATTGGTCGGTTAAGCTCAATGATGCATTATGGGCTTACCGCACTGCTTTTAAGACAGTTTTGGGGATGTCTCCTTACAGAATCGTGTTTGGAAAAGCCTGTCATCTGCCAGTAGAGTTAGATCACCGGGCCCTCTGGGCAATTAAGCAACTCAACTTTGACCTGACCAAGGCCGGTAAACTTAGGAAACTGTAAATTTCAGAATTAGAGGAGATACGGAATGAAGCTTATGAGAATGCATGAATCACCAAGAGCAGAACTAAACTTTTTCATGACCAAATCATAACCCGAAAAAACTTTGCACCGAGAGATAGGGTTCTGCTGTACAACTCTAGGCTTCATATTTTCGCGGGGAAGCTGAAAACTCGTTGGTCGGGCCGTTCATTGTGCGCACTGTTTTCCCACACGGTGCTATGCTCATTGCAGGTCCTAAAAACAAAACGGAATTTAAAGTGAATGGGCAAAGACTGAAGCCCTTCTTGACTACTGAGCCTATGACTCCAGATGAGAGTGTGTTGACTCTTTTTGCCCCGTCATACACCTAACCACAACAAACAAATAAAAAAAATATATTTGTTTATATGCTTACCCCGTGTACATTCTTTTTGACATTTCTTTAGCCTATTCGCACTTGGCCGGCCCGAGTCCACGAAGATGGTGACATCATTTCTTCCCCCTATTTATTGCATTTACATTTCCATATGCATTCATTGAGGACAATGCATTAGATAGGTGCGGGGGGTGCTAACACTTTTTCTTTTTCATTTTATTATTTCTTTTTCTTTCAAAAAAAATTGAAAAGAATTTCATACTCTTTATAAAAATGCCAAAAGATTGTAGGAATTATAGGAACCTTATTAATGAATCTTTATTTTTGCCTAAATAAATATGAAAGATAGGTTTGACTAAAAAGTTAGAAGGGATAAGAAAAATAACTCATACCTTTTATTTTAGGCTTAGTAGAATATGCATAACCCACACACATATGCTTGGGATTTAGAGACACAACTTTAAAAAAAAAAGCTGGATAATTGTGCCTCAAGAATCATGATTACTCATGCAAAAAAAAATCTATATACAATAATAAATCTTGATTTCTTGGCCTACTCCATTTGCATATTTGATCTGCAGGGAGTTTTTCCACCTAGTGCCCTAAGACCATCTGGTTTGGGAGTCATCGGTTTGATATGTATTACATAAGTGAAGTAGAGAGCCTAATGGAACCAAGAATAATAAGTAAATATTAATAAAATTAAATGATATTCAAAGTTGAGTTGAAAAATCCCAAGCACATCACACTTACACATTATGCATATCTATCTAAAGCAAAATAAAAGAATGAATTAGAAGTACAAGATCCTTTCTAAATTTATAAGAAAAACCATAGTTTCTTTATTTATGACGGCTAAAATATAAGAGGACTTATGAGGGTTAAACCTAATTCTTATATCATTCGGTCATTTTTACTTAGATGATTGAAAGTTCTTTTTAATAAATAAACAATAAAAAAATTAAAAAAAATCTCTTTCTAACAACTAACTTCTTTTCTTTACTTACTGGATTTTGTGGGTGCAATCCGCTGAAAACCCTCAGGAGACAACACTCCTCCTCTAGGGGAAACCTAGAGGTTTAACGGCTTGTTGCACATGCTCAGTGCAATCGCGTCACCTGCGAAAGTGGTGTAATAATGTTCTCATTTTTGTTTTACTCAGGACGAGCAAAAAGATAAGTGTGGGGGTGTGATTAGTCTCTAATTTTGCATAATTTTCATCACATTCTCATATTTATTTCATGTAAAATTTTGCTAATAAAACCTTCCTACCTTGATCCTAGGTCCATGGTGTGCAAATGAAGAAGAAGACCTAAATCACCATTTAATTGGTGATTAAGAGCCTACCAAGTAGCCATTGACTGTAGAGTGAAGATTTTGTCAGACTAGGGCATCAAATCGAAAATCCAGGAGCTCAGATGGACAGAAGACAAACTGGACGACGCGCTGCCCGAAGCCAGGCGCGCGCCACCCTAGCAGGGCCGCAGAAATGTGGCCCAGGCCGCGTTTCCGCGGGCCTTTGGGCGCGCGCGCGCCTGCGCTTTGGGCCACGTGCTTCCCACGTGGCCCCCTTTCCCTGGTGCCTATAAATACCCCCCTGGGGTCTTCACTTTGAGGGGATCCAGAGTTAGAGCATGCTTTTGTAATCTTGTTTTTAGTTTGTAGTTGTTGTTGTTCTTCTTCTTCTAGTTCTAACTTTAGCCATTAGAGTGAAAGAGAGAGAGTGTATACAAGTTGTATTAGAAGGTGACAAGATAATACAAGTAATTACTTCTCTTTCTTCTTTCCATTTACTAGTTGTTTTCATTTGCTTTTACATTCTTGCTTTAGTGTAACTCCTTCTCTTTATCTCTTTTCTTTTGTTGTTCTTTTCTTCACCATGTGTAACTAACTCCTCCATTGCATGGCTAACTAACTACTAACCTATAAATTTCTAACTTCTTGATTGATAACCCGAATGAGTCAATAGTGTCAAACAAGCCTTGTGCAAATGAGAGATATGGCATCTTAAGACAATGGTTCTAACTCTAACATACCTACAAGTATTTACCTTCTTATATTTCATACTTAAATGATTTTTTGATGATCTATGGGTTTTGTACTTTGCTTGTTGTTGTAAGTTAGAGACTTTCCTTTTAACTTCGCCGATACCATTAGTGCACTCGTGTCTTCCCGTATTCTCGCCTTCTAATGGATCTTGATACGGGAATGTTCGAGTTTTTGCCGTGTAAAGCGAAGTTATAGGAAGAACTTTCACTCAATTTTCACGTGAATAGTTCCATTGCATAAGGGGTAAGCTTACCTATGATCCATCGTGAGGCACATCTTTAAGAAGTTAGGGATTAGTGGGAGCAATTAGTAGAAAGTTAGCCATGCGTTTTTACCATTAAGAAAAACTCACTTTTACAAACCACCAAAACATTTTCCAACAATTCTTGAAACAACTTGTTTTTACTTTTCAATTCTTTATTTGGAAACAAAGAACATTCTCTTTTCTTGAACATAAAATGCGCATCAAGCTTCCATCGCTCTCCCTCCTTGTGGATACGACCCGTATAGCCACTCGCTACTACGGAAGAATCGCAAAAGCAGTAACTTCAACCCACTCCCTTTTTACTTTTCTTGTGCTTGCTTTTTGTCGATCATGGCTCAACCGACATCTTTGCATGATAGGTTCTATCCCATTAGAACCTCACTTCCGTCTTGCATCCAACTTTCATCGGTTGGTGAATACAATTTTGAGCTCAAGCCTCAGTTATCAACACACTCCCCAAGTTTCATGGCTTAAAGTCCGAAGATGCTTATTTCTTCATAAGAGAATTTGAGGAAGTATGTCTAATGATGAAAATCTCACACCTTATAGATGATGCTATTAGGTTGAGATTCCCTTTCGCTCTTAAGGACTTAGCCAAGAAAATGACTTTACAGCTTAGCGGCCGGTTCTATCACATCTTGGGATGGTTTCATCAAGGTCTTCTTGAAGAAATTCTGTTCAATTCATAAGACTGCTCTCATTAGGAAGAACATCATGCAATTCAAGAAAGAACCTAGTGAATAGTTTTGGAGGTACTTTGAACACATTAAAGACCTCCTTGTCCATTGTCCTCATCATGGAATAGAAAAATGGCGACAATGCCAAATTCTGTATTACAGTTTAGACTATTCTACTAAGAACCACTTAGAAAGCATGTGCCAAGGGGGACTCTTGCAGAAGGATGAAAATGAAGGATGGAATTTATATGAGAATCTAGCTGAAAAGACCATCCAATGGGAACCTACTAGTGAAACCTTGAGGAACTCAAGCTCCATCTCTTCAAAAGGAGGTCTCCATTCTATTGAATCATCCATAACTAATGAGGCAAAGTTAGCTAACCTAGCGTGAAGACTGGAAGCTTTAGAAACTAAGAAACAAAGTCCAGTCAATCATGTCAGCCCAAACCAATTTTTAACTCCGGGCTGTACTTACTATCAAGTCATGAATCATGTGTTTGAGGAGTGTCCTATGTTTCAGGCTCAGCAACAATACCCATAACCGATGAATGCGGCCTTTTCAAGGCCGAACAATAATCCTTACGCATCAATGTACAATCCTGGCTAGAGAAATCACCCGAATTTTTCATGGAGCGAAAATAACAATGACCACTCACGGTCAAATCATGCAAGCCACTTCCATCATGCCAATAATTCTTCCAATCATCAACCTAACTTTTTAATTTCCATCATAATTCTCCCAACCATCCACCTAATTTTTCAAACTATCAACAAAACTTTTCCAACCAAACTCCACAATCTTCCTTTCAGAATCCTCAATTAGAAAGGAGAATGACTGACTTTGAGAGAAACATGGAAAGATATATGAAGAACCAAGATTCTCTCATGCAAACTATACAGAGGCTAGAGGTTCAAATGAGCCAATTAGCTACTCCACATAATGAGAGACAAAAGGGTACCTTTCCTAGTCAGCCAATAACCAATCCTAGGAATTCTCAACAAGCTCATTTGGCTGAGGATCAATCATTAAATCAATGTAATGCTGTTCATACATTGAGGCTAGGAAAGAAAGTTGATAATCAAGTGTCAACACCAACCAATCCCATTCAGTACAACCACAATCAAGCATCAACCTCATCTAATCACACTGCTAAATCTAACGAATCTAAAAAAGATAAATCAACTAGTTAGGTGCACTAGCCTATAGTATCATTTCCTAATAGGCTGAAAAACAACAAGCAAAATTCACGCATGGATAAGATAATTAAGATCTTCAATCAAATGAAGATAAATGTGCCACTTCTAATGCCATCCAACAAGTCCCATCCTATGCTAAGTTTCTTAAGGACATGTGTACCAAGAAGAAAAAACTAAAGTACCCAAAAAGGTCTTTTTAGCCACTAACATTAGTGAGTTACTGTCGGGTCCGATCCCTATCAAGTATAAGGATCCAGGTTGTCCCACCATTGCCTGCACCATAGGACAAGTCGAGATTAGTCGTGCACTTCTTGATTTGGGAGCAAGTATCAACTTGCTTCCATTCTCAGTTTATCAACAACTCGGGTTGGGTGATCTTAGTCCTACTCGAGTCACTATCCAACTGGCTGAACATTCAGTAAAAGATCCAAAAGGAAAATTAATGATGTCCTTATCTGGGTCGAGGAGTTTATTTACCCCATTGATTTCATAGTTCTAGAGACACAACCTGTGTCCAATCCTAAGGCTCAAACTCCTGTTATCCTAGGACGATCATTCCTTGCTACTGCCAATGCCATCATCAATTGTAGGAATGGGTCCATAAGGTTAACCTTTAGGAACATGACTAGAGAAGTCAATATTTTCAACCTAGGAAAACAACCCCGTGATGTTGAGAACCAAACATTTGAAGTCAACCTTATTGAGAACTTAATAAGTAAACACAGCGAAGAATTAGAACTAGAAACTGAGTGTGACTTTGGGTTAGAGTCTGATGACTTTAATCTTGATCAGGTTGTTGAGTCTGCTGTGAATTGGGTCTCGAACCCTATTTCACCAAATATAGAGCCAACAAATATGACTCATCCTTCCAGTGAGCCTTCCTCTTCCATAGAATTGAAATCCTTACCTTCTCATCTCAAGTACGTCTATCTAGGCGAATAAGAGACCTTTCCTGTCATCATTGTCTCCCATTTAAATGATGGGAAAGAAGAAGATCTTAAAGCAATTCTAAAAAAACATAGGGAAGCCATTGGTTAGACTATGACCGATATAAAGGGATTGAGTCCAGCCATAATTCAACATCGCATTCATCTCACTGAAGATGCCACACCTAAAAAAGACCCGCAGCGTAGGTTAAACCCTATAATGCAAGAGGTTGTTCATGCTGAAATTGTGAAACTCTTAGATGGATTATACATCCCATTTCTGATAGCCAATGGGTCAGTACTATCCACGTGGTTCCTAAGAAATCTGGTTTCACCGTAGTGGAAAACGAGAACAAAGAGTTGGTCCAAACTTGACTTCCCACGAAGATCCGAGTTTGCATTCACTATAGAAAACTTAATGCTGCAACTCATAAGGACAATTTTTCAATCCCCTTCATTGATCAAATGCTTGAACGTTTGGTGGGCCACGAGTATTACTGTTTCTTGGACGGTTACTCGGGGTATAATCAGATTCCTATTGCTCCTGAGGACCAAGAAAAGATTACGTTCACATGTCCTTTTGAGACATTTGCTTATAGTCGAATGCCTATCGGCTTGTTCAATGCCCCAGCAACATTTCAAAGTTGCATGCTGAGTCTTTTTTCTGATATGGTAGAACGATTCTTTGAAAGGTTTATGGATGATTTCTCCATCTATGGAGATTCATTCACTCAATGTCTCCACCATTTAGAACTTGTCCTCCAACGTTGTGATGAGAAAAATTTGACACTGAACTTGGAGAAATGCCACTTCATGGTAAAACATAGAATTGTCTTGGGTCATGAAATCTCCAAGAAGGGAATTGAAGTGGATAGAGCTAAGATTGAGATTATTGCTAAGCTTCACATGTCCAAATGCGTGAAGGATATTCGATCCTTCTTAGGACATGCCGGTTTTTACCGAAGATTTATCAAGGATTTTAGCAAGATTGCTAGACCCTTGACTAATCTGTTAGCTAAGGACATGTCCTTCACTTTCGATGTTGGATGTATGAATTCTTAGGAGAAGCTTAAGAGGGAGCTTATTTCTGCGCCAATCATATCTGCTCCGGATTGGTCTAAGCCGTTCGAAATCATGCGCAATGCTTCTCATTTTGTCATAGGTGCTGTCCTAGGACAACGCATTGATAACAAGCAGCATGTGATTTATTACTCTAGTAGGACTCTCAATGATGCTCAATTAAACTACACTACATCTGAGAAGGAATTTTTGGCAGTAGTGTTTGCCTTATAGAAATTTTGTCCCTACCTACTAGGATCCAAAACTCCAATTTTCACCGATCATTCTGCGCTTAGGTACCTCATGATGAAGAAGGATGCCAAGGCCCGACTCCTTCATTGGATCCTCCTTCTTCAAGAATTCGATCTCGAGATTCGAGACAAGAAAGGCATAGAAAATGTTGTTGCTGACCATCTCTCACGTATTCCGAATTCTCCATGCAACGAATTGCTCATAAATGAGGACTTTCCTGATGAAAATCTCATAGCTATCTTTAGAGAATCTTAGTTTGCTGATTTAGTTAATTACTTAGGGGCCGTTTGTTTCGCGTAAAACTCCGTAATTCGTAAATGACTTACTACCCAGTTACAACTACGGCGTTTGTTTGGACCGTAATTCGTAAAAGACTTACGTAACTCAACTAACACTCACTTACAACCCAGTTACCACTCACTTACAACTCAGTTACAGTTAATTTTGTGGTCATACAAATTTGTAATATTTTTTTATATTAATATTAAAATTTTTTAATATTTAACTTTTTTTAATATTTATTTGCAGTATTAAAACTTTTAAAATCACCAAATAGTTAATTTTGTGGTCAACTTTTTCACTTACGACTTATACATTACGACAACCAAACACCGTAAAGTACAATACACTTTCCCACTTTACAATTTTATATTACCAACCAAACACTGTAAAATTTACATACATGTAACTCATTTACAATTGTAAAAGACTTTACCAATTATAACTACGAATTACGGCCAGTTACGACAACCAAACATACCCTTAGTCACAAACCAAACTCCATTTCATTTGTCCAAAAACGATATATACCAGTTCTTATCCCAAGTCCGGTATTTCTTTTGGGAGGAACCACATCTTTTTAAGTACTGTTCTAACCAAATTATTAGGAGATGCATTCCCGATGAGGAGGTTAAGAGTGTTCTATCCTTTTGTCATGAACTTACATGCGGTGGACACTTTGGTCCCCGCAAGACTACTGAAAAAGTTCTACAAAGTGGGTTCTATTGGCCCACTTTGTTCAAAGATGCTAATGAATTTTATAAGACGTGCCTTAGATGCCAGATGGTAGGAAGGATCTCAAAACGAGATATGATGCCCCTCAACCCCATTCTAGAAATAGAACTCTTTGATGTTTGGGGCATCGACTTTATGGGTCCATTTCCTAATTCATTTAGAAACCAATACATATTGGTTGCTGTGGACTATGTGTCCAAGTGGGTAGAAGCCATTCCTAGTTGAACTAATAATAACAAAGTTGTCATAAAGGTTTTAAAAGAGAACATTTTCTCATGCTTTGGAACCCCTTGTGCTATCATCAATGATAATGGCATTCACTTTTGCAATAGATCCTTTGAAGCTTATGCGAAAGTATGCCATAACTCACAAGTTGCCCACACCTTATCATCCTCAAACCAGTGGGCAGGTTGAGATTTCCAATAGACAAGTTAATCTTATCTTGGAGAAGACTGTGAACCAAATCGGAAAGATTGGTCCACCAAACTTGTAGATGCCCTATGGGCCTACATAACCGCTTTCAAGACGATTCTAGGGATGTCTCCTTATAGGTTAATCTATGGTAAAGCTTGCCACATACCCGTTGAGCTAGAGCACCGGGCCTTATGGGCAATCAAGCAGTTGAATTTTGACTTGACTAAGGCTGGTGACCTTCAGAAATTACAAATTTTCGAATTAGAGGAATTAAGAAATGAGGCCTATGAAAATGCTAAGATCACTAAAGACAGAGTTAAGATTTTTCATGATAAATACATCATAAGAAAAACTTTTGTCCCTGGACAAAAAGTCTTATTCTATAATTCTAGGCTTCATCTTTTTTCAGGAAAATTAAAATCAAGATGGACTGGGCCATTCGTTGTAAAAACCGTGTTTCCACACGGTGCTGTAGAGATTAGTGACACCAAGAATGGAAATGACTTTAAGGTAAATGGTCAACGCCGTAAACCTTTCTTTGAATCGGTGATGATAAATGAAACGGATATGGGTCTTTCTGACCCAATGTATCGGTAACTTTTCTCTTTTCCATTTTATTTCATGCATCGATACATTTCTTTCATATATTGGGGACAATGCATGATATAAGTGTGGGGGATGGCTCTAACATGACTAATAAAAAAAAAACCAACAAAGAAAAAATATATATATAAAAAAAAACTTTTTGAAAGATAAGAACAATATTTTGATATATTTTTTGTAAGAAATTAAGTCAATTTTAAGGAATAGGAAAATCATAATTAGGATTTCTTATACTTGGTCAAAATAAGATAACTTGTTTGGTTTTCAGGGTTAGGAAGAAAATTGATGAAAGTAATTTAGTCTTGATCTTTACCTTAAAGAAATATGCAAACTTTATATACTTACACACTTAGGGTTCAAAGAAAAAAATTCTTATGCCTTATATATATATATATATATATATATATATATATATATATATATATATATATATATGTATGTACGTATGTATGTATGTGCAAATATGATTATTGATTAGCTAGGTGCTTTGGCCTAAGCAAGCCTTGGTATTTATGCAAAAGATAATTAGATAAGTTTGAAAAAAATTATATATATAAATCCTCTGATTAAGCTGGGTATTTGTGCCTCATAAAGCATAAGTATTCACGCATAAAAGAGGTACATTTTATAAATAAAAACCCTTAGTTTCCTAGCCTTGTCTGCTCGAGTGTTTAAGTTCTTAGGGGTGTTTTCTCACCTGGTGCCTAAGATTGTCCGGTTTGGGTGTCACCAACTTAAGGTTCATTACATGGGCAGATTAGAAAGCCTAATGGAATTGAGAAATAAATACCATAAAAAATAAATATAAATAAGGCATTGGAGTTAATGTTAAAGAACTCTTAGTCAAACTTTACGGTCACGATGGTGGATATGACTCAGGGTAAAGCAACAGACTAGATGAGAAATACAATTTGACTCCTTACTTTGATTGATGAAATATTTTTGAATAGAGACTAAGTTTAGGAATGAAAATTTTAATATTCATATAAATTATAAATTACTTAAACTCTCACAAATATACTTCAAATATTTTCTTTTTTCAAAATGTCTTTCGAAAATACTAACATTTTTTCTCTTTCGTTATGGATTTTGTGGGTGCAACCCACTGAAAACTCTCACGAGATAAAACTCTTCCTCTAGGGGTAACCTAGAGGTTTAACGGCTTGTTGCACATGCTCAGTACAATTGAGTGACCTGCAAAAGTGGTCTAATAATTGATTAGGATTAGTTTTGATGTTTTGCTCGAGGGCGAGCAAAAGATAAATGTGGGAGTGTGATTGGTCTCATATATTGCATATTTATTGTCACATTACTATATTTATTATCTAAATAAATCATATTAATAAGTCCTACTTTTCTTTATAAAATGCAGGCCCATTGCTAAAGGATAGGAAGAGAAACGAGCCCAAAAGCCTATCAAATTCTGATTTAATTCAGAATTAATTCAAAATTAGAAAATCAGGGCAGATCATGGCAAATCAGAGAGGTTAAAAATCGGTTAAAATGAATCTTCCCTAATCAAGTGGTTAAAGTCAAAAGATCAAAGGCTGTTTCGACACATCCGGGAGCTAAAACGTGAAAACCAGCAGGAGATAAAGAGAATCGCCAAACAAAGGAGTCCCTCCAACCTGGTGTGGCCACCTGGCCACAACAAGGCCGCGAAAACGCGACTTTTTCACGGACGTTTAGGTTTTGTTAGGGGAGCGTTTGCTCCCCTATCTTCGTGCGACCTTTCAAGTTTGGTTTTTGCCTATAAATAATGTATTATTCAGAGAAAAAGGGACTGAAAATTAGGTTAAGATTTTCTCTTTATTTTTAAGGTTTAGGCTCTTTGTTAGATAGTATAGAACTTGTATCTCTATTTTTATAATTTGTAGTTCAGTTCAAATACCTGTGAGAGAGAGGAATAGAGTGATTATAATCTGAAGATTGAAGTAACATCAATAAAAGAATCAAGCTTTCTCTTCTTCCACTCCAATTCACGGGTATGTCTTGCTTTATTTTCATGTGTTATTTTTCATCTTCTATGAGTAGCTAAATTCATTTTCTGGGCTCACTATTGTTCCTCTCTTCGATCCCTCTTCTTTTTGAATTGTTTTGATGAAAAGACCCAATGAATCATATGAATGCCTAAACTAAACCTTTTTCTTTGAAATTGTTCTTGAAGGCACATCAGGATGGGTTTGGATTTCTAAAACTTCTACTTCTTTTAAAACTTTTCTTGAACTTGTTTTTATTTCATACTTAAAATGCTTGATTATTTAACATTAAATTCAAGATGATTTCTTAAAGAAAAGAGTTAACGTTTCCAAACTATCTTATTTGTGTTGATTAAAACTTTCTAAAAATCAAGCTTAAGTTTTTGTCCTATGATCGAGTTGAGGCACTAAGAATTTCAAGAGAAGAACACATCGTTGAGTAGTGAGATAGTGAGCCCAGATCTTCTTCTTATATTAAAAACAACAAATCACTTTTTAAGCTTTTTAATCACCCTTTTCAAAGCTTTCTCTAAGTTTGCAATTTTTCTTTTAATCATTTCCCTTCTCTTTATTCTCTTTTTCAATTTATAAAAAAAAAAAGAAAGACACAAAATCCATTCTTTGTTACTTAACAAAAGCACCGAAAAACTTCTATTGCATTCCTCATCGTGGACACGACACGTTAGCCCAAAGCTACACGGTAATCCTTTCACTTTCAATTTACAATCAGTTAGATTAGTTTAGTTTAGATTTTTCTTTTTTGTTTTAATCGAGGACGAGTAAAAAATAGGTGTTGGGATGTGATTGTTCATAAAAGTGCATATTTTTAGTCACATTTTCATGTTTATTTTTTATAAAGCACTGCTATTTAATTATATTATTGTTTAGTAATGTGCAGGCCTCCATAATCCAAGAGAAAGCCCAACAGAAGCTCAATAGCCCACAATTATTATGAAATAAAGATTAATTGGGAAGATAAAGGAAGCTTCTAGTCTATCCCATTTAAATTTAGATTTTAAATTAATTTAATTTAAAACCTAGAGTATGAAAAGGATAGAATAAGACAAATCCTCATCCTACTTGAAGATAAAGGTGGACTTCTATTCAAATTTTGATTTCTTGCACTACAAGTCAAAAGATAAAAGGGAGAAAATTTGAATTTAACTCGGATTTAAAGATAACTTGATCTCCAAGTTATCTAGGAGATCGAAATATTTCAAAATTCAGGGATTAAATGAAGATTCTGCAGATAGATCTTCAAATGAACAAACGAGATGATGCCACGTGCCAAAACGCGTGCCTAGACTCCCCAAAAAAGTCGCAAAAACCCCAAAAAAGCCATGAAACCCGACTATCTAGAGGACTTGTGCATGGAGTTTTGGGGGTAGTGTTCATTTGGGACTCTACGTCTCAAATCACTTATAAATACCCGTGAATAGCAACAGAGGAGAGGCATATCAGAATCTCAAGCTTAGGGTTTTCTTTAGATTTTTTTCTGAATTTTCATTGAAATTTTCAAGTTTGTTTTTAGTTTGAAGAAGATTTGTAAGAAGGAGAAACCATTATAATTTGAGGTGACATATCAATACAAGGTGCTTTTGTTCTTTTCATATCTCTTTTGTTATTCACTTATTTTTTTGTTCTTTATTTTGTTACTTTATTTCATGTAATCTTCTTATTCAAAAATCATGCTTTCTTTCTTTTTCACCATGAGTAACTAAATCCACTTCTTGTGACTTGCTAATATCACCATCATAGACCTATAGTATTGAATAGAGAATCCAATTAAATTCCATACATGCTTAAATCCTAGTTTTATCTTGAAGGCACATGATGATGATAATTAGGTCAACTACTTGCTAGTACTCTTTAACTATTTTTCTTAATCTATGCTTGACCATTGTCTTGATATTTTAATGTTAAATTTTAACTAATGCTATTTCAATTAGAACCTTGTTATTTGTTTTATGTGTTTTACTTGAATCATAGGATAATCTATCATGTTTAGGGTTTAGCGTGAAGGTAATCTTTAGTTGGTATTATTTGTTTATGGTGGTAGATTATTAGCAGGTTGTAGTCTTTCTCTATATTTATATTAAAACCAAACTCTTTCAACTAATCTTTTCTTTAAGTTCTCCAAACAAAAGAAGAAGGTGTAAGAAAATAACAATACCGAAACGCTTTCATCGCATCTGTCCCTGAGGTTCGACCCGTATAGCCCTCGCTACATGGTTAAATTGTGAAAGATTCAGTGTCAAAACCAATCACATACATTTTTCATATTCTCTGTAGTCTTTTGGCAAACAGGTGTGGGGCTTTGAAGGACGCAGGTAGTCGATGCTGACGTCGTAGTCTCTTTTTGTTAACCACAATCATCTAGATCTTCATTACAGTCGTTGATGGAGGGGGCTGACTCTTCAATGCCTCTAGATATGAATTGAAATTGGGAAAGATTGGGGCATTGAGTTGTGGTGGGGAAGGGAATGGAAAGGGTTTCAAAGAGGCGAAAAAAGTTTGGCAGTTCCATTAAATGCTTTCTGTAGCCTCTGGTAATGGCGTAAAGTAGGCAAAAATCTTCGAGTACGAAGATATACTATTTTTCTTCCATGATTTAATTGGAGAAAGGACGTGTCTTCTTCACATATAGGGCATGCCTTATGTCTTTTCACACTGTACCCTAATAAGTTACCGTATAATGAAAAATCATTGATTGTCCAAATAATATACCTCGAAGTGTGAAAACTTCTTTGACGATATGCATCAAATATTTTTACTCCTTCTTCCCATATTAACTTTAGGTCTTCAATGAGAGGTGCCAAGTAAATATCTATATCATTTTCCGGCTGTCTTGAACCCAATATTAGCAATAACAACATTATAAACTTGCGCTTCATGCACAATCAGGGAGGAAGATTATATATAGTCAAAACAACTGGCCATGTACTATGTGTACTGCTCGTGTTACCATGTGGGTTCATTCCATCAGTCGAAACACCTAACCGAATATTTCTTGCATCACATCCAAGTTCAGAAAACTTCAAATCAATCATTTTTCATTGAGGAGAATCAGCCGAATACCTAAGCATATTATCAATAATCCTCCCGTCTGAATTCCATGTCAAACTCTATGCATGTTCTGCATTTCTATACATGCGTTTATATGTAGGTATTATCAGAAAATACCATAACAACTTAGCGATTTTTTATTCTTTTTGTATCGTGGCCTTCCATACACCAAACATTCATCTACAATTCGTATTCATTTCGATACAAGATAATTATTAGCAAGCATATTCCTCTCATAATCCATTCTCATAAAGCACAAGATCTTCTTGGTCTCGTATGTACGATCCGAGAGTTCATTATCCACAGGAAGCATATTTTTTAAAGGTTGGAGTAAGACGGTAAAACTTTGATCGCTCCACCCATTTCTCACTTTGAAATTGTACAATTTCAACACTGCAGACAACTTAGTGAATTTAGAATAACCAATATATAAAAGATTTCTGCATCATTCTTCAAGCTATCGAATAGTTTGGTATCGTTCATAACATTTTCTTCTACATCATGCACCAAGTCTTCTAATTTATCGCCTTCCTTACTGTCAACATCTTCTCTTCAATCACATTTTTTTATTTAAATTAAAAGGCATGTCTCCTCTTGCATTCTCACCATGTCATATCCATCTTGTATAACCTTGATCAATTCCACTGATGAATAGGTGATCTCTTAACACTTCAACCATAACTTTATCAATACAAGCACATTTTATGTACAGACACTTAATTTGATTAGGATTATCGGCATGCTCAACCACAAACTTGATAAACTTTTCTACACCATTCTAATATTCTGAACTTAACCTATTAGCAATCAGCCATTTTCGATCCATCTTTATCTAGTAAATAGTAAAATAAATTACAATATACATAGCATGTAATTAAAAAGTAAACATACTTAATTTGTGTACCTACAGTTTGCAATATTTTGTGCTTAAAATATTAGTAATATTTCGAGCTTTTAATATCGGTTAACAAAAAACCTACATAAAAACATGTGCAGCTAACTCACGTTTGAAATTTGGGACCACTCATATTAATTTGTGGGCCTCACTTCAATATAAAAAGTTTAGTTTTTATGTCGGCTAATAAACAACTGATGCAAAAAAACATACTTAATTTGTGTGCCTATTACAACTAACAATATTCTAGACTTGACATGTTAGTAATATATTTTGAGCTTTTAACGTCGGTTAACAAGTAACCTATGTAAAAACACTTGTGGCAAGCTCACGTTTGAAATTTGAGACCGCTCATATTAATTCATGGGCCTCACCATCAATATAAAATATCGAGATTTTAAACTCGGTTAATAAACAACCGACGCGAAAACACTACACAGGTCACAATTAAGAAAATTAAGTAATAACTTATTGAGTAAACAAACAACTTAAAACCACTAATTATTCATCCTAATATTAAGCACAATATACTTAATTGAAGACTTAATTGAAGGAATTGTTAAAATATGTAGTGATTACTTATAATCGGGTAGATCCAGACGGCGGAGGGTAGATCCGGGCTGCAGCGGGGAGCCGACAGGTAAATCTGTGCGGCGGCGGGTAGGTCCGGGTGGAGGAAACTCTTTCTTCGCCGAAGAGACTACGGTGGAAAACCCAGCGGCAAGGGAGGTGAGGAGGGAGGAGAACCCGGCGGCGAGGGAGGATAGGCAGAGGGCACGGCAAAGGAGGAAGATCTGGCTAGCAGAGGGTCCAACAAGGTGATTTCAGGGCGGCAAAAGGCGGCGGCAGTAGATCGGTTCGGCGCGATGGCGAGAGGAAAAGATCAA
The DNA here is from genome assembly GCA_038442645.1 of Agave tequilana. Lineage (NCBI taxonomy): Eukaryota > Viridiplantae > Streptophyta > Magnoliopsida > Asparagales > Asparagaceae > Agave > Agave tequilana. The sequence continues at coordinate 115,142 of JAVJIF010032342.1, forward strand.
CCAGGACTGAGAGTGTGGAGAGAGTGGGGAGGGGTCGAGATGAAGAGGTTTTTCTTCAAAGCCTTTAGCGTCGGTTGTATAAATAACCGACACCAAAAACTTTTTGTGTCGGTTTTTAACAATAACCGATGCTAAAAATGGTTTTGGGCCCCGATTTTCGTGTCGGTTCTTTTCAAGAACCAATGCGAAAGTCTGTGGGCCCCACCGATTTTAATCTGTGCCCACATTTCGAGTCGGTTCCTTTCCCGAACCGACACGAAATACTATTTTCTGACAAACAAAAAATTTGTCAGGGCTCTGGGCCCCACTAGCCCACTTTTCGAATCTTTTTTTGTTTTTATTTTGCCATGTTTTAGCTTTGGTTATTTGTTATAACTGACACAAATTCCTAATCAACGTCTTTCGTTGACTACCACGGAAGGTGTGGGCCCCGCATTAAACATTTAACATCGTTTAATTCCATATAGCGTCATTGGTTTAATTAAACGACGTTATAACTGTGGTCGTTTTTTCCCCAAATTTGTACTAGTGTGATTGGGGATATTGGTGGAGGAGGGGTTAGGAAGTTGGCCTTTGGGAAGGTAAGGAGACCCACGTGGAGGAGGAGAGGGCGATGAGAATTTGGTGATGGTGATGTTTCGACCAGAGAGAAAAGTTACTTTTCTCTTCTGTGCGCCACCACGCCGCCATCGCTCTCCCCTCTCTCTCTCTCTCTCTCTCTCTCTCTCTCTCTCATTCTTGGGTCGAAATATCTCTATATTGCTAGAAACTAAATCCAGATTTTGTAAGCACGTGTTTTTCTAATCATAAAATAATTTGGATATTAATTTCTTTTTGTTTTGATGAAGAATGGATGAATTTGATTATTAAATAGTGATGTGCAACATGACAGCAATCCAAGGAAAGTGTGTTTCACAGAATTTTAAGGATACTTCAAGATACTCATTTGGAATTTTTAAGGTTGAAAAGTTTTTTTTTTTTTGGGACTACAACTGAACTCAAGGTAATAATACATACACTACCTCCCGTGTCTCTAACTTTTTTAATATAGAGTTCCACTTTACACTCTATTTCGAGTCTTTTTTAGTCTACAAAGTATAGTCTAAATAGCATGGTTCTAAAATTTTGAGGAGGCATTAAACATTAGTTTATTTTGCATAATGTGCCTGGATGTTATGTCAATATTTCTCTTGTCATAAACATCAAACTTGGAACTGGTCTAGGAAGTTTTGTGCTTGAATGTGTTGCCCCTGTATGGTCCGATCGGCCTAAAGAAAATGAAAATATTTTCTTTCTTTTCCTCTGCTTAGCTTCAGACGAAGTGTCCAGCATTCATCTCTTCGCGAGAATGAATGCGTACATGTGGACAGCATAGGTGCAGCCATTTCTGTCAAAAACAAACCTTTCAGTGTACCAGCCTTTCCAGTCTCCTCTGAGGTGGCACTATCTATCTAATATACAATTCTCGTCTTAAATAAGACCTCAATTCTTGTTTACACTAAGAGATCAGAAAAGAGAGATCAGAGTGAGGAAAGATCTCGATCCTTTTGTTTTTTTTAAAGGCTCCCTCCCTCTCTCTCTCTCTCTCTCTCTCTCTCTCTCTCTCTCTTTCACGTCACAGAGCATGTCATACTCTCTCAGCAAATTCTCAGACTGTTCAAAACCTTTAGTCGCTCACAAGAATAGGATTGTTTAATGCGTGTGATGGCTACATATAATATAACTATATGTAGTTCTTCTCATAATAATCCATTAACAACGCTGCAGAGAGAGTTGTGGTGTAAACAGTAGTGAGAAAAGAGAAAGTTTAATTAGAATCTTGAGACTTGGGGTCACAACGAATAGGATTGGGTACGGTGTCTTATCCTCTCTCTAAATACCTTTACCTAGTAATTTATAAATTACATAATTATCTTAATTTTGTAGGATGACCGGTAACATTTTTATTACGATAAAGAGTGTATAAACAAGTTTTTACTTTAAAGTTAGTCCATCAAAAAAAAAAAATCTTTTTTTAAAAACACTACTCTTTTTTTTTTCCCTCTGAAGCAGATACCTCCAAAATCCTATGTGAGAATCGAGGAATAAGGAGAATTCAAATAAAATATATTATTTTCAAAATATATGCAGGATAATTTACTAATATAAAATCTTTCACAAGCATTTCAAAGGCTTCTAATATGACATTTTGATCACTGTCCATTTAGTGACAAAATAAACTAGTTAGCAATATCAAGACAAATATTGGAAAGTTATAGATCAATAAAATGAATATGCAAAAAAATTATACATGCACTTTAATAAATTAAAGTATGTATAAATGATTTTAATATTATTTATTCAGTTTAAACAAGCGAATAAATAAATCGGTAGAATAAAAATTATTATATTTACCTGAACGTTTTTTAATAAATAAATAATTTCTTTAGGGTAAACGGTAGAAACCCCTTTGTACTGTCACTGTTTTGTAAAAACCTGTCCGGTACTATTGAAATTGGAAGAAAATCTTCTTGTACTATGAAACCCAGTAGAAAACACCATATAGTATTATAATATTTTAAAATTTCAATCGAATTTAAGATAATAAATAGTTCACTAGTAAAAATGTGTTTACACTAAATTCAATAGAAAAAAAATGTATTGCCATAGTTAAGTAAGACAACTATTTTTTTTTTTACTGAATTTGATAGTTCAAAGATTTTACATTTACCTTTCTTTATTTAAGTAAATTGATGAGAAACTCTTCTTCATTTTAAAAGTAAGCTGACTATATGAATAGGGACAAAGGAGCTAATGTTTTAAACATTATCTCTTCGCAGCCCAACATTGTATTATAAGATTAATGCCGAAAACGTGAATGCTCGAAAAAAATTGCCGAAAAAACAGCAGCTAGATAATTGACAGGTCATCATCTGTATATATAGGCCAGGCTACTATATAAACCAGAGAATTGCAGTGCCCTTTGTGAGCATGAGAATCAAGGCTCAAGAGAGAATATCACCACCAATAGAGAAAATGGAAGCCCCCTTTGCTCCAATCACACCGGCATGCGAGCACTCGGAGATCGTCAGAGAGATGAGCAGAGTGCACGAGCTCATGAGGCAGCTCCGGGCGATCGTGCTCCCTTCGCCAGCACCTGCCGGTTGCTCGCATGAGCTTGTCAGGGGCATCTTTGAAGATATTTTCGGGTCTCTCACCGTTGTCCTCCCCAAGATTCAAGCATGTTCGCACTTTCAGGATGCTGATACCGATGAATTATGGGATGGCCACGGCAAAAGGTTCATTTCTTCAGAATTTTTATTAAAATTTCTTAATTAAACTTAATTAGGGTTACTGTTTCTAGTACTAGTTCTTGACATATAGTTGGTTCTTTTCTTTGCACTGCAGGAGAAGGCTGGATTCATGGACTATTTTGACTACAGTTCCACATAATGATGGCTATCCATGGAGAAAGTACGGGCAGAAAAAGATACACAGTTCTGAGTTTCCAAGGTCTCTCGTATATATACTATCTTTAAAAATTTTGTTCTAATATTTTTTGTATTGAATGCATCATGATCCCTGGATATAGAAATTTGAAGAAAAAGGCTATTAATTAAGTTCAAAGAAATGCCTATAGTTTTTGATGTCCATGACATACTATGATGTAACACAAATTCTTCAAGTTTTATGATATTCTATTTGAATAGGTAAATATTTTTTTATTATGAATAGCGATTGTATAGTATAATGGTAGATTTTCGAGACCAAGTTAGTACTATCTCTTTCTCCTCTCTCATGTTGAGTTTCTTAATTTTATACAGTTTCATTATTGTTATACTAAGGACAATTTTCGTTGACACTTTTCTTATAGAATGAAACACAAGGGGCTAGCTAAAAAATGTACTCTTTATCTCGAAAAGAATGGTAAAAAAAAAGAAGGAAATGAACCTTAAAGTATGGCCATGCAAAATTACATATACATGCTGGGAATCAAGCTTTCTTGATGAAAATGCAGGAGCTACTATAAGTGTGCGCATCAGAAAGAACAAGGGTGCCCAGCAAAGAAAACAGTGCAGCAAAAAGAAGGCAACAACGTCAATCCCCCAAGTTTGACGTAGTTTATAACACGAGGCACACCTGCAACGTTGTAGCATTTAGCTCGCCTTCAACTACGGATTCTTCTCCTCCATCCTCGGAGAACGAAGTGGCTGCGGATTCTTTTGTCGAACTAGCTAACAAAGGCAACAACAGAGTTGATGGCACAATTACAGACTTCGAGCTAGAAGAACTGCTATCCTTTGAGCCTGACAGAAACATGCCCCCGACGGAGGATGTGATACCAAATATACTCACATCCTGGGATTTTATTGCAGAATGGAATAATATTGATGAATTACTGTGTTCAAATGCGGATAATCTCTTTGATGAAGGAAGGGCTTTTTGAAATAAGATTGTTGCACTACAAAATAAATTTTTAAACATGATCGGTGACGCGGACATCAAGATGAAGATGAAGACATGGCGTGTGTACCAACGAACGGAGGGGCATCACTTCTAGTTTTAGATCGTGTAATTTGAATATTTTTATGTATTTTTAATTGTATTTTTGATTTTTTTTAGTTTCTTTATATTTTCAGCATCACATTGGACGAAATTTGAAAATCAAGTTATGTAATGACTGTATAAAAAGCCTCCCTATATTAGTAAATCAATCAATGAATGAATAAATATTATGAAATTTCCTCAAACTTGTGTGATAGATAAATTTCCCCAAATTTATTTATCTCCTCTTGCTCTCTCATCCAAAACCCTAGCTCCCCTCTCTCTCACCTATCCTCATCTAAAACCCACCACCCTCTTCTTACTCGCAGTTGCCTCCTCTACCTTGCTCCTTATCCCTCCACTCCATCAAGTGCCGCCGCCTCTTCATCTCTTTGTCTCTCCACCCCCCTGCCAAGCTGTCGTCGCTATTTCATGAAATCACTTAGAGGAGGGTGAATAAGTGATGGCTATATAACTATAACAAACAATATGAAATTAAAAATTACAAAAAACTAATAAGTACAAGTGAACAATATCAACACAAGGGCAAGATTGCAACTAAAAATAGAACAATAAAGAGCATGAAACAATTATAGAGAGTGAGTAGAGGTCGAGAGAGTGAGAGAAAGCAATCACAAACACAGGTAATTTATTTTGAGTTTCGAGCCACTGCTCTACGTCCCCGCCTTTACCGCAATGAAGGATTTGTACTATAACTCGATCCCGAAATATCGCTTCTCTACACATTCTCACAAGAACGAGCCAGACCCGCAAATTCTCTCACTCGGTTCCGCAACACCTTACAACGACGAACCCGCAACCTCGCTTGAAGCTGCAACCTCTACAGTGCTTCAATACAAGAAGGAAGTGACAACTCAAAGAACACCCAAAAGAGGCTCACTAAAACAATTCTTATAATCAAGAGGAGAGACTTGTAGTGCTGAGACTGTGGTGTGTGTAGCTTTGAGAATTTAGAAATGAAGAGAAAAGCTAAATTCTTGTATTGAGAAAGAAACTAGCTTGTGAAAATATTCTCTTGAAAATATTTGTAAATCCTTGTAAAATTGATTAACCCAAAGTTTTTAAGGTTTTCTGAAGGCCACCTATTTATAGAGGCCCAAAACATTGAAGAAAATCAAATATAGTCGTTGGAGATTAACCCACAAAAGACAAAAATAAAAACTAGCCGTTTAGGAAAAAACCCAGGCTCAATTAGCCTGTTGGTTGACCACCGACAGTCAGATTTCTGACCGTTAGATTTTCCGGTTGACCGGTCGGTCGATCGCAATCCCAAACAGAGAGCAGAGACTCTTATTTGTCGACTGGTCGGTCGACCGACGTGCCCAGTCAATTTTGAATAACATGTGCACACACGGCCGACCGGTCAGTGGACTGGCAGAGCAAAAAGGTCGGCAGAGCGGTTGACCGGTCGGTCGACCGTCATAAGGCCAAAAACACGAAACAGAATTTGAAATACTTTTTAATTTTTTCTAACAAAAATATTTTGATAAAACCATCACAAAATAAAGTCCATTTGATCAATTTGAGTCCATAATTATATGATCAAAAATCAACACAAAAACAAATGTAGAACTATAATTTGCAAAAGTAATTTTTCTACTTTTATAAAATTAATTTGAAAAACCATTTTGAAAAACTAAACTTAAATAAGTTAAAATAATTTTCAAAATATAATAGAAAAAAGCTAGTTTGTGTGTTTGTGAATCTCATGAGTTAGCACTATCTCTACTCTTGATTTTAACAAAACCAAATTCATACAGAAATACAAAAATACAAATCTTCTCATGAAAGCTATTATCTTCGCATCTTGATCCTTTGAGCTCGATACTCGTGACGAGTCCCATATTTGTATCTGTTTGTGCTAGGGCTCTTGGATCATCATTTTGAGAGCTTCATGAAGTAGCCAAATGCAACAAAAGAAAACCCTGAAACTTATATAAATGAAATTGTTAGTATCTATAACCACATGTATTTTATTATCATCAAAACAAAAGGTGAATAGCCATTGCGCCAACATTCCTCCCTCATTTGTGCCGCCAGCCCTCTCTCCCCCTCACCAACAACAATGAACTCGTCTCGATCTGCTTTTCCATGACTCACGCCGTGAGACCATCGTCACATCTCCCCGCTAGTAGCCAAATCGCCACTAGCCGCTTCCCGTCTTCCTCTCCCTGCCACCTCATCGTCGGTCCTTTTAATCACCGTTGGCCCAAAGGCCTATCACCCTAGTTTTGATGATGATCAACTCATGAAGTTATGTTTACTAATGATCTTGTGTTTAATTAGTGACAGATTCATTATCAAGATCTTAGTAGGTGCATAGCTCAACAAAGGATAAAATGTCAAGATTTGGAGCTAGCACGGTGTGATCTAAGGAGCTTTTGGATCAAGCTTGGATCAAGTCAAGAAGATGAGAAGACTTCAAGGGAAGGCTTCAAGATCAAGACTTGTGTCTAGGTATAAAATTTTTATGTTTTAGATAAAATGTAAAGGATAGAATAGTTGGTGGATTGCTTAAGTAGATATCACACACACACTCTTGAATTTACTTGTCTTTTCATAAAAGAATTTTCAGATTTAGAAAAGACTTTCTTTTTGGAAAAACATAGTTTTGGTTTTTGGTATTCAAAGTTATATGTTTCAACCAAAACCTTATTTAGAGCCTAATGTTAAAAACATAGATATTTCATCTTAATTGTGTAGTGGATCATATCCATACACACTATGCCTTAAAAGTATATCTTGTTTTTGTATTTGATGAAGATTTGGAAAAACAGTTTTCATCATGAGCCAAATACTTCCAAGTTACAAAAATAGTCCAATCTTTTATAACATGCCTTGATTTTGTGCAAGCATGTTTGTATATCAAAGTATATTGGTAAAACTATTTTTGTAGAATTTCTTTGTATTTATGGGATTTTATATGAGCCAAAAAGACAAACCTTTTAATCCGAACTTTTCTGTTTCAGGCTTCAGATAAGTCGACTTGGCATTCTTTATAGTCGACTAGGTCTGAAGTCGGTCGACCGGCTCGGTCGACCGACGTGCACAAACGTGCACGCCTTTGTGCACTGGAGGACGGCCGACCGGCTCGGTCGACCGCTCCAGAGAGCTCTGCTCTCTGGAAAGTTCGGCCGACCGTACCGGTCGACCGACAGAGAGTTCACTCTCTCCTCCAGTTGCCCGGTCGACCCGGGCGGTCGACCAGAGGCTCCAACGGTCGGATTTTTGACCGTTGGCGGTCGACCAGAGGCTCCAACGGTCGGATTTTTGACCGTTGGCGGTCGACCGGCAGCTCTGACAGACCCCAACGGCTATATTTTTCTGGCCTATAAATTGGGGGTTCTTGTCATTGTTTTGAACCAAGATTTTAGGAGAGCTTTGAGCCAGTTTTTTCCCATTCTTTCAAAAGGGTTTTCTCCACAAATTTGAGTGAAAATATTTCCTATCTAAAGGGAAGATTTTATCAAGAGTGTTAAAGTGATTCTTTGAGTTTTCCTCCACCACTCTCATCCTTGTTTTTCTCACACCACACTTGAGCTATCCATTGATTATTCATCTTATAGGTGTGTTGTAGTGAGATTGTGTTTAGGAGATCAAAGTGTTGTGATAACCAAAGACTTCATTTGTTCTTTGAGGAGACGGGCAAGTGTGCTCGTGGTTGTTTAGGGTTCGGGTGCGAACTCTTGTTGATTGAGGTGCGGCCTCGGCGAGCCGGTGGGCTTGCGGTGTGTAAGGGACTAGAGAGTCCGAGGGCTTGTAGGTGTTGCGGCACCGAGGAGAGATCCATTGGGATCTTGCATAGTGGAAATCCTTCGTGTGTCGAAGGCGGGGATGTAGAGCAAGTGTGCTCGAACCTCGAAACAAACCCTTTGTGTTTGCGATTGCTCACTCTCTCTCTCTCTCTATCCCCTTTATATCTTGCATTCAATTATTGTCTTTACATTTACATGCTTGATATATTATGCTCATATTGTTATATACTTGCGTGGGATTGTTGCTAACACTTGTATTCAACCAAGAGAGCCAACGCGACACCTCAACCCATTCAAGGGGAATCTAGAGGAGTTTGTCCAGAGCCCTTCACGGGGATTCGGTAACACTCTTGTGTTATACATAGTGTTTAGTGTAAAAGATTTTATTAGGTCATAATTGTTTTAGCTTCCGCATTATTTGGCATTAAGTGACCATTAGATTAGCCATCACCTATTCACCCCCCCTCTAGGTGAACTTACAATTGGTATCAGAGCTTGGTACTCTGATTTGGGTCTAACAACCTAGAGTTAAAGATCCTCATTTTAGGCTAATCACAATATTTTGTACACACACCATGGAGTTCATGTCACCACCCACCTTTGACATTCTTAACATCCACATTTGGAAGGTTAAGATGTCTTTGTACCTCAAAGCCTTAGGTTTTCATGTATATCTTGCCACTACTAATAATGCTTATTCTTTAGATGGTAAGAATTTTGAGGCTAACTCAAAAGCCCTTAATGCTTTAAAGTCTACCCTAGATGATGTTTATTTATCTAGAGTTGCTAACATTGATTCGGCTTTTATAGTATGGAACACCCTCACCTCCCTTGGCGAAAAGGATCTATACTATGCGGGGAGCGATTCGGATGTTGGAAGCAACACCTCCAACTTGTGCTACATGGTCCAAGGGGATAACCCCCTTGAGGTAAACTCCGAATCCGATGATGAGGACATGTCATATGATGAGCTTACTACCTTTTGTCATCTTGTGCTTGAAAAATATGACATGCTTGAAAAGAAAAATAAAAATTTGAAAAAGAACATTGCTTGCATGCATATAGAACAAGATTCATTTAAATCTAACATTGCATGTTTAGAAAAAGATAACACAAATTTGAAAAAGAATTTTGATGCCATGCTTAATGAAAAAGATTCATTAGAAAATAAAATGGCATGCTTAGAAAAAGAGAATGAGTTTTTGAAAAATGAAAATGTTTCCCTCATGTCAAAATTGAATGATTTAAGTGAAGGGAATATGTCTTTGAAAAATAAGATTGATTTGGTGAAAAAACAAAAAGAAGTTATTTTTCAAGAAAATATTACTTTGAAAAGAAAATTGTTGAAAAAGAAAAAGAATTTGTTTCTAAAAAGAAAAAGAAAAATGATTCTTTATCTCATCATGCTTTTCATGCCACCACTAATGAGATTAAAGATTTGAAAAATAAAATGGATGGTTTGAGTTCAACTTTGAACTCTTGTGCTTTTAATCATTCTATGTTGGAGTCAATATTTTCAAAGAAACAAACTCCACACATTCATGCACATCATAACCATGCATTTGCTTATGTTGCACAACATGATCACACTCCTACACATATGCATACTAAGGTGTACGTATGTACACATTGTGGCCGCAAAGGTCATTTAGCAAAATATTGTTATGATAGATTAGATCATTTTAATTTTGCTAAGAATAAAAATTTTTGGGTTCCTCAACATAAGACTAACCCCCGTGGACCCAAGAAAATATGGGTACCAAAACCCCCACCATTTGCTTTTGATGTAGGTGAGGACTCTCACAAGACGTGAGAGGATTGGTGCCTTGGTAGTGGATGCAATGGACTTGATGGACATACATTTGGATGCATCACTATCAAGGAGCTTTGGTGGGACAACCACAATGTTAGGAGCTTTGGAGTTGGTAATAATTTCTAAACTCCTACTTTTTATGTACATGCTAGTTCATTTATCATATTCTTAGCATGTTCATATTTGTATGTGCTTCATGTGGTAATACCATGCTTAGATGTAGTTTTTATCAAAACTTGTTTTATACATGTACAAATAGTGAGCTACATTTGTTTTATATACTTTTGCACTTCATGCTCATTTGTACCCACTATATGCATATGTATAGACTAGTTTTGATGATTCTCTCATTTATACATGCTTTGCCAATCTTTATGATTTTACTTCATGTATATGTATTTTTGATTCAAATCTAATAAATATACATGTATGTCCGTGAGTCTCTTGCCTTCATGCAAACATCATTAATAGACTCTTTTAGATTTGGGATATATATGTGTATTGTTAGGATTGGATTATCATACATATACCATGAAGATTAGTGTTTTGATGAAAAATGATTTTGAGTTGATTTGTTAAAAATGTGACTTATGATCTCTTTGAGCTTCATTGACTATTTTCATAAAAATGCTATTTACATGATCGTTTAACACTCACACTTTTGTTAAAATCATTTTGAGCCTTATAGACCATGAGTGCTTAAATTTTTGTGTATCTAGTTATGTTTTATGAAAAACATAAGATTTGATGTTATTTGAAGGATCTTTAACTAGTTATTCAAAATCAATTTAAACTAGTTATCTATTCTTCTATTAATTTATAAGATTTCCACATGATCCTACTTTACTTCAAATATTTGGATAAAATCTGTTGTGTTCTAAAAATTTGATGCTTCATGATTTGAATATTAGTTTTTATGTTAGTTTTTGTCAACACTAGGATTTATACTTGTACATATCGTGGGCCACAAATAAATCTATTTATATTTGTGCTTGAATGCTTATTTGAACCCATGAAATGTGCTTGTATTGCTTGGTTTTGATGATACATACATTTTTAAACTTGTATTCCCATTTTTTTTGGGATTTGATTTATGATCATGTGTTTTCATTTCAGTATATGTGTATTTTGCCAAACTTTAAGATATACATGTATACCTCTTGAGTCATTTGCCTTTAATGCAAATCTATTTATATGGACTCAATTGTGTTTAAGAGATATGTATGTATACTTATTGTGTTGTCAAAACATACATATATCTTGAAATATAAAATTTGTTTTTAAAAAAAAATGTGTGATGATTTAAAGGAATATTGAGATTTATCGACATTTTTGCTTTATTCCTTACTTGAAGGATTCCGTACTAGTTTTTAAAACATTTTCATATTAACTAGTGCAAATTTTTCATATGGTAGAGTATATGATAAGCTTACTCCTCAATTGGTATCATTGGATATTTTCAATTGGTATCAATATGATTTTTTTATATATATACTCATATTTTGATTGTATGTATGAATGCTTTCAAATTTAAATTATATCAATTTCTATTGGTATTATCTTTTCATACATGTGATCTTTTGTGCTTTAAGAGAGTGAATCGATTGTTCTTTAAAGCACAAAGGTTATTATATGCTAAGCTAAATTTAACTTTCAATTGCTCTTAAAGCTTATGCAATATGTTTTCAAGATTGATATCAAAATTCAAAAAAAAAATATATATGTTGATTTGATATCTCAAAATGTGCTTTATTAAGAATGTTCAAAATTTTGTTTAAGAAAAATTCAAAATTTTTGATTTGTATTTCCCATATGCAAGGAGAGCTTAACATCTCTCTTACATATAGATTCATGTTGAGTATATTATAAATTGAGGAGCTTGACAACTCTTCTTTATATGATATACGTGTGTAGGGGGAGCTTCACATCTCCTCTTATGCATTACATAATATGTGTTATGTGAGTTAGGGCTTGTCGTCCCTTCTTCATGTAATGCATATGTGTAGGGAAGCTAACTTAGCGTCTTCCTCTTCATGAATGTATATCGCATATAAACCCTTATTGATTGATTTGTATTACCCCTTCTTGATCTCTTTGTTTTTGACAAAAAGGGGGAGAAAAATTTGTTTGATTTGATTTTACTTTGAACCCTTTGTTGATGATTGACAAAAAGGGGGAGAAGAATTTGAGAGTTATATGTATGTTGAGTAAGATTTATGTTTATGCATATATATTTTTGTATTGCAAATAGGAGAAAAAAGATTTTGATTTATGCTTGTTGCATGTTTTATCACCATACTTGCATACATATTTATGTGCCTCATTGCCATATCTATTATTTATTTATTATGCATGAGTTAAGGGGGAGCTTCTTTGAAGCTTAACTTTAATCCATGCATATATAACTCCAGGAGTTTTGTCATCATCAAAAAGGGGGAGATTGTTGGCCCAAAGGCCTATCACCCTAGTTTTGATGATGATCAACTCATGAAGTTATGTTTACTAATGATCTTGTGTTTAATTAGTGACAGATTCATTATCAAGATCTTAGTAGGTGCATAGCTCAACAAAGGATAAAATGTCAAGATTTGGAGCTAGTACGGTGTGATTTAAGGAGCTTTTGGATCAAGCTTGGACCAAGTCAAGAAGATGAGAAGACTTCAAGGGAAGGCTTCAAGATCAAGACTTGTGTCTAAGTATAAGATTTTTATGTTTTAGATAAAATGTAAAGGATAGAATAGTTGGTGGATTGCTCAAGTAGATATCACACACACACTCTTGAATTTACTTGTCTTTTCATAAAAGAATTTTCAGATTTAGAAAAGACTTTCTTTTTGGAAAAACATAGTTTTGGTTTTTGGTATTCAAAGTTATATGTTTCAACCAAAACCTTATTTAGAGCCTAATGTTAAAAACATAGATATTTCATCTTAATTGTGTAGTGGATCATATCCATACACACTATGCCTTAAAAGTATATCTTGTTTTTGTATTTGATGAAGATTTGGAAAAACATGTTTTTGGAAAAATATTGTTTTGGAAAAACAGTTTTTTTCATGAGCCAAATACTTCCAAGTTACAAAAATAGTCCAATCTTTTATAACATGCCTTGATTTTGTGCAAGCATGTTTGTATATCAAAGTATATTGGTAAAACTATTTTTGTAGAATTTCTTTGTATTTATGGGATTTTATATGAGCCAAAAAGACAAACCTTTTAATCCGAACTTTTCTGTTTCAGGCTTCAGATAAGTCGACTTGGCATTCTTTATAGTCGACTTGGTCTGAAGTCGGTCGACCGGCTCGGTCGACCGACGTGCACAAACGTGCACGTTTTTATGCACTGGAGGACGGCCGACCGGCTCGGTCGACCGCTCCAGAGAGCTCTGCTCTCTGGAAAGTTCGGCCGACCGTACCGGTCGACCGACAGAGAGTTCACTCTGTCCTCCAGTTGCCCGGTCGACCCGGGCGGTCGACCAGAGGCTCCAACGGTCGGATTTTTGACCGTTGGCGGTCGACCGGCCCGGTCGACCGGCAGCTCTGACAGACCCCAACGGCTATATTTTTCTGGCCTATAAATTGGGGGTTCTTGTCATTGTTTTGAGCAAAGATTTTAGGAGAGCTTTGAGCCAGTTTTTTCCCATTCTTTCAAAAGGGTTTTCTCCACAAATTTGAGTGCAAATATTTCCTATCTAAAGGGAAGATTTTATCAAGAGTGTTAAAGTGATTCTTTGAGTTTTCCTCCACCACTCTCATACTTGTTTTTCTCACACCACACTTGAGCTATCCATTGATTATTCATCTTATAGGTGTGTTGTAGTGAGATTATGTTTAGGTGATCAAAGTGTTGTGATCACCAAAGACTTCATTTGTTCTTTGAGGAGACGGGCAAGTGTGCTCGTGGTTGTTTAGGGTTCGGGTGCGAACTCTTGTTGATTGAGGTGCGGCCTCGGCGAGCCGGTGGGCTTGCGGTGTGTAAGGGACTAGAGAGTCCGAGGGCTTGTAGGTGTTGCGGCACCGAGGAGAGATCCATTGGGATCTTGCATAGTGGAAATCCTTCGTGTGTCGAAGGCGGGGATGTAGAGCAAGTGTGCTCGAACCTCGAAACAAACCCTTTGTGTTTGCGATTGCTCACTCTCTCTCTCTCTCTATCCCCTTTATATCTTGCATTCAATTATTGTCTTTACATTTACATGCTTGATATATTGTGCTCATATTATTATATACTTGCGTGGGATTGTTGCTAACACTTGTATTCAACCAAGAGAGCCAACGCGGCACCTCAACCCATTCAAGGGGAATCTAGAGGAGTTTGTCCAGAGCCCTTCACGGGAATTCAGCAACACTCTTGTGTTATACATAGTGTTTAGTGTAAAAGATTTTATTAGGTCATAATTGTTTTAGCTTCCGCATTATTTGGCATTAAGTGACCATTAGATTAGCCATCACCTATTCACCCCCCTCTAGGTGAACTTACAATCACGTGCAGTTTCTCTAGTGACTGTGTCTTGCACGCCGCCTTGCGGTGACAGCTGGTCGATCTCCAATGACGTCGATAACATAAGATCGTTGACTCAATTCAAGTAAGTGTTCTATTGAAGATTGAATCAGATTCGAGTTCAGATTCAGACCCGACCTGACTCGTTAGTTCAAGTGAAAAATCAAATTTAAGTCATCAAACTCGACCTAATTGTTACAGTGCCACCCGACCCGCACAGCAGTTCCAGATCCGTTGTAGGCATTCCCGTTAACAGTTCGAGTTTTATTTTGGGCCATATCTTAGCTGTTCGAAGTCTGATTCGCATAATTCTCGAGGCAATAGAACTATGACAGCCAAAGCTACACATTTATAGACATAAAAGAACAATAAAGTCAAATGTGATTCTCAGTAGGTATAATTCTTTTCTAGGTTCTTTTATTTACAATCTGATAGTACATTATTTTTGATATTATCTATATTGATTTCTTTCCACCAAAACATGAGTTGTATGATTCTGAGGCCTGATAATTTCATAACTTATGTATTGCATGTAGAGCTTTATCTGCATAACAAAGTTGTATCAATTAGTTCTTCTGACTTGTAAAGACCACACACACACACACATGCATATTTACTCATCTATAGATCAATATTGCTAGTTTTACTTTTCCTATCAATGATCATTTCATATTGGTGAAGCGTTAATTAAGTTATATTATTATTGATTTTTGCACATGTACACATTTCACATCAATTTGGTATCAGAGGATATAAGTTTCACATCAATTTGGTATCAAAGC
Organism: Agave tequilana; assembly: GCA_038442645.1. NCBI lineage: Eukaryota > Viridiplantae > Streptophyta > Magnoliopsida > Asparagales > Asparagaceae > Agave > Agave tequilana. The sequence continues at coordinate 130,534 of JAVJIF010032342.1, forward strand.
ATAGTTAGGTAGGAATTGAATCTTAGACACTTTATCTGCTTTCTTACATGTAGAATTTAGATCTTATTCAAAACAAAATAAAATTTATAAAATCCAAAAGATAAATAAAAAGTTAGATTAACATCTACTTCAGAGTTGTATCTTCCTTACCTATTGGAGAGTCTAGTCTATCCTCCATCACCCTGATGGATCTGATTGAAAAGGCTTGACTTTTCCTAAATCTCGAAATAATGAAGGCTATACTTGATAATGTGATCCAAACTTGCGATGAACCAAAACCAAAATTTGAAATCCATGCTCTTGCTAGTGAAAAACCTACGACTGCGCATCTTTCAGTGCAACCAAATGCTAGGTGCAACACCCAATATAATGCACAAAACCCTGATGACTGATACTTTACGAGCATCCAAATTGGATGTACTAACTTTTGATGATTGTCTAGATTATTCTGGTTATTTGAATCCTTAGGTTTTTCTGAATTGGTTACAAAGCATGGACAGGTACTTCATCTAGTACCCCTTTTCTGAAGCTGAGAAAGTCAAGACATTACTGATGTGCGGATTCGAATGACAAGTGTGCCAATCATTTTCAAGTAATATAATAGCGAGCAGTGTATCGTTCTCTCGAGGATTATTGTTTCAAGTATCAACTTAATCTTTCCTATTTCTATTTCAATAATTAATTTAATTGGAAGATGTTGTGATTAAAGTACTACTAAAGAGATTTAATTTAATTATGAAAAGAAGTAGGATAATTATTTCAGTAACTGTAATCAGATAAAATATTATGCTTGTACTAATTCAACCTATTCATGTTAACAATCGGAATTCCCTATCCAAATGAGTACTTTCTCTCGAATAATATCAATTCTATCTTCTAAATTTAGAATCCACAATCTCTCGATCTAGTAGATTACTAATCAGAAGATGCATTAAGTATAATGGATATTCTTACTTGACTGCACAACTCTTACATCTCAATGTTTTGAGTTATGGTTGTTAATCCTAAAAGCTTTTGCTAAGTTATCTCCTCTCGGATGCTAACCTAGCATTCTGATTAATTGTGCGCACCAATTATAACATAAAGCATAAGATTTAATAACTTAGTATATAAAAGATATAAACTTTATGAAACACATAGGAGAATTAGCACAAAACATAATCTCATATCTCAATGCAATCCCTACATCATGCCCCTAGATAAATAAAATTAGTTCATAACTATGAAAATAAAACACATTATAATATTGAAAGAAATCATGGAATAGGATTAATTAAAAGAAAAGTAAAGAAAGGTAAAAGAGCACCAATAAAGATGAACCCTTCAAGAATTTTTTGCTGAAAGTACTTTGAGAATTAATGGCTAACAGCAAAATTTTATTGATTTTCACTCAAAGAAAAGAGAGAATTAAATTGTATTTTTTACAAGAAGCTTAGCAACGTTTATATAGAATAGAGATCAGTAGAACCCTAGTCGAATACAAAAATCTAGGTTTCTTAATTTACACGAATTTCTGAGAAAATTCTATCAATAAGCACCGCCATAGTTCGGCCAGCTAGCCAAAAATTCAGCTAGCTGGCCGAACTTCTTACTGTATTGGCGCTCTCCTTTTTGACTCGTGTTGACCGCTGAGTTGTCATTCTTATTGACTTGCGCACGGCTGCATGGCCAAAATCTACGGCTGGGTGGTTGAACTCTTGGTCGATTTCAATCCTAGATTTTTGTGAAATTTTTGATTTTGCGTGAAGGCTCTGTTGTGATGTTCCATCTCTGCTTTAGATCTCTGGTTCTGCATCTCTTTAGTTCATTTGATATCACCAATTTGCCAAATTTGCTCTTTTTCTTTTAACTTTCTCTTGACCTAAAATCTGCAAAATTATACTAACAAAATACCCATGCAGTATTAAATATCGCAAATAATAGTATAAAAAGTGATATAAAACATGTATATAAAGCACATACATCACACCCCCATACTTATTTTTGCTAGTCCACGAGCAAAATCCTAATCTAAAAAGAAAAAAAACTAAAAATCCTAAAAATAAATTCCTAATCCACTTTCGTAGGACTCACGATTGCACTTAGCATTTGCAACAAGCCGTTAAACCCTTAGGTTAGCCTAGTGAAAAAATGTCGTCTCGTAAGGATTTTCAGTGAATTATACCCATAAAATTCGGTGAAAGAATTTACAAGATAAGAAGAGATTAAGATAAAAAGGATAATCAAAAAGAAAGATAACCAAAAAAATTAAAAATAAAAAAATATAAAATATAAAAATAAAAATTAAGAAAGACAAAATATTTTTAGAGTGGTAAGAATCACTAATGTATAAGTTCTCTAGTTACCATAAACTCTCATTATTAAGTTCAATCTCTTATCAGGAATTCTATCATCTATTTTATAAAGATTTTCAAATCTTAGCTTATATCATCATCCTTCCTAAGTTTTCTTATCCTATGCATCTTCGTGAATGTGTATAGTTTTTAACTTGAGATTTTGATTCAAACTTACATACTTAAAAAAAAATTTCTTTTTTATAATTTAGAAGTTTCAAGGTATTACCACTTCGTTGCTCTTTAAGCACTTCTTTTTCTTTTTTTTTCATATATATAACTAATTTAATTCTCTTTCGTGTAAATATCAAGGCTTCTTGAGGCCAAGATACCTAACGAATTGATCATTAGACTTGTTAATATTTAATTATTTTTTGACTTACCTATCTTTCGTGTAAATACAAAGGCTTCCTGAGGCCAAAACATCTAGCTAATTAATAGTTAAGATTCTTCTTATTATTATAATATTTTTTAAGTATTAAGAAATCCCTATTATCTCAAGCTTAAACTATTTTGTATGTGTAGATAAGATGCATATTCACATGGACAAATTCTAGATGGCAATAATATTTTAAATTTTTTCTTCTCCACTCAAAGACTTTAAAATTCAACCAAATTGATCTTCCTTATCCAATTCAACTTATATGGCTACTAAATCCCTTAAAACTAGATCAACTTGACACAAAAACGTTTTTTAATAAAGAAGATAAAAACAAGGAAAGGGTAAAAAGGAAAAATTTCAAAATTCAAAAGAAGATTTGACCCCTACCCCCATACCTAAATTGTGCTATGTCTCCATGCACATAATTAGGATTAAGAATCACCCTAAAATTTTCAAATTTGAGCAAGAAATCAATATTTAAATCAAGATATTTATTTATCATAAAATAATTCAATTTTAAAACCACATATCTTAGAAATAGATCCACAAAATAGATAATTTGGAAAGTGTATACCTGATGAAAGATTCCTGGTCAAACGCCTATTAGAGTTCGGCTGGCTGGCTGAAAATTCGGCTGCTGAGTCGAACTTCTTGTCCTTTGATGCTCTATCTTCTGGCGCTCATGTTGTGGTGATTTTGTAGTTCATCTAGGAGTATTGGATCAGCCTACAGAGAGGGGTACTTGACATACAGAAGAGATAAGTTAGTACTAAAAAAATTAAAAATTAGAAAAATTAATAAGAGAAGTTAAAAGATATGGATTGCCTTCCAAGAAGCGCTTTAAGTTATAGTCATTAGCTAGATTTCCTACTTTATGTTTAAGGTGCCTCATCAAGGAGGAAGGAAACATTATGTTTGGTGATGTAGCCTTCCATGTATGGTTTGAGTCGTTGGCCGTTTACCTTGAACGTCCCCTTTGTCGGGCTATGAATTTCAATTGTCATGTAGTTGTACTTGAGTTACCTTAAAAGGACCTGACCATCTTGAGCGTAACTTCCCTGAAAATAAACGGAGACGAGAATTGAAGAGTAGTACTTTCTACCCCTTTTTGAAATCTCTTAACATAATATGTTTGTCATGCCATTGTTTGGTCCGCTTCTTGTAGATCCTTGCATTCTCATAAGCATTGTTGCGAAATTCTTCCATCTCATTGAGTTGCAACATCCTTTTCTCTCCCGCCACTCTCATGTCAAAATTGAGTAATTGCATTACCCAATAACCCTTGTGTTCTAACTCAACTAGAAGGTGACATGTCTTATCATAGACCATTTGATTGGAGGACAATCCAATTGGTGTCTTGAACGCAGTCCAATATGCCCATAAATCATCATCAGCTTCACTGACCAGTTACGTCATGACATATTAACCGTTTTCTCCAAGATTTGCTTCAGTTTTCCATTGAAAACTTCCACTCGGTTACTTATTTGTGGGTGGTAAGGTGTGGTCACACGGTGCTTTACTCCATATTTAAGCAAAAGGGTCTTGAATTAGTGATTGCAAAAGTGCTTCCCACCATCACTAATGATCGGCCTTGGTGTTCCAAACCGTGTAAAGATGCTCTCCTTTAGGAATTTTATCACTGCACGTGCATCATTGGAAGGTAAAGCAACAGCTTCTACTCATTTTGAAACATAATCAACTGCCATTAGGATATACCGATTAGAGAACGAGGATGGAAAGGGCACATGAAATCTATACCCTACACATAACTCAACTTCAAGGATGTTGTTGTTGTTGAGAGGTACCTCGTTACTCCTAGAAATATTTTCCATCCTTTGACATGCATCACATGCTTTAACATGAGTATAAGCATTCTTAAATAGCATAGGCCAATAAAATTCTGATTGTAATACCTTTGCTGCTGTCTTGGTTGCACCAAATTGACCTCCCACTTCTCTAGCGTGGCAATGGTGCAGAATTCTTTCCATTTTGTTTTCGAGCACACCTTCGCACAATTTGATCCGCACAGTATTTGTAGAGAATTGGGTCATCCCACTAGTAGTATTTAACATCTGTTAGAAATTTTTTCTTGCCTTGGAATGAAAGATCAGGAGGAAAATTACCACATGCTAAGAAATTTGCGTAGAGAGCATACCAAGGTGGTGAATTGACAATGATACTTAACAAATATTCATCAGAGGAAGCATCATCAATGGGAAATTCGTTGAAGTCTTCCTCTTCTTACTCAATACGAGAAAGATGGTCTGCCACCAAGATTCTCCACCCCCTTCTTGTCTCGAGTTTCCAAATCAAACTCTTGGAGAAGCAAGATCCATCTTATCAACCTTGATTTGGCCTCTTTCTTTGCAAGAAAATATTTGAGGGCAGAATGATCTATGAACACAACAACTTTGAATCCAATTAGATAAGAACAAAATTTATCAAAAGTTAATATCACAACAAGCAATTCTTTCTCTATTGTTGTGTAATTCTGTTGTGCTTCATTTAATATCTTGCTTGCGTAGTACACTACTTGACAAATCTTGTTCCCTCTTTATCCCAATGCAGCTCTTAGTGCGTAATCACTAGCATCACACATTTCTTCGAAGGGTAGACTCCAATATGGTGCCACTATGATTGGTGCAGGATCAACTTCTCCTTCAATAAGTAGAACGCCTGGAAACAATTATTGAAAAAGTTAAATGGTGCACCTTTCATTAATAAATTGCGCAAAGGTTTTGCAATTTTAGAGAAGTCCCTTGTAAATCATCAATAAAATCCTGCAAACCCTAGGAAACTTCTTCTCACATTATTTGGAGGTGGTAGCTTTTCAATGGTTTCAATCTTTGCACGGTCGACCTCAATTTCTTTTCAGATATACAATGTCCAACCACAATTCCTTCCTTCAGCATAAAATGACATTTCTCCAAGTTGAGGACCAAATTTGTATCTTCGCATCTCTGCAAAACTAGATTTAAGTTATGTAGACATGTATCAAAATAAGGGCCAAAAACTGTCACCTAAGTACAAGTATGAACTCCTTCCTCCATGAAAGCATCCTCTCCTCTCAGTTACAAAATTACAAAAGAAAACGAAAATAAAAAAACCTAACCTAAATTACAAGTTAGCCTAAAACCCTAGATTTTTGCTCTGTATTTTCTGTACGCCCTTTCTGTTGTATCTGCAGGGGTATTTATAGGTGCAGAAGGAATTAGAGTCCCGGAACGACTCCTCGACGAAAGCTGTTGCCCAGTCTCATCCAGACTACCGCGGAAACGCGGCTTGGGCCGCGTTTCCGCGGCCAAGTTGTGGCGGCTGGCCACGCGCTTTGGCGCGTGGCCTCCCCTGGTCCGTCCATCTGGGTGTAGTCTTCTGGAAGTTGCATCCTGACTCTTCATCTTGGGATTTCGAGATAACTTGCGAAGCAAGTTACCCTAGATCTCAAATCTTTTCATATCTTTTAAACGAATTTCATCTCTTGCACTCTCTTTATCCTCATCCTGCAAGCATTTAGGATTTAGTAGAAGTCCATCCCTTTACTCTTCTTTAATATTTGCAATTCTTGCAATTGGTAATTGCAACTTTGACATTTGATAATTGCAATTTTTCACTTGGGCTTGGACATGGGCTTTTGGGCTTCTTTTAAGGTTTTATTCTTTTATTTTTATTTCTCAAGGCCTGCACACAATAAATAATAAAATATTAGTAAATGTGCAGAATTATAAGAATAAATATGAAAATGTGATGGTGAATGTAATGATAAAAATGCACTTTTCACTACCAATCACACCCCCACACTTATCTTTTTGCTCGTCCTCGAGTAAAAATCAAAAAGAAAAAGAAAAACTAAACTAGCTAGCTCACTTTCGTAGGAATCACGATTGCACTTAGCACGTGCAACAAGCCGTTAAACCCCTAGGTTACCCTAAAGGACGAGTGTTGTCTCGTGAGGGTTTTCAGCGGATTACACTCACAAAATCCATAAAAAGGAAAATAATTGAAATACGTTTGAAGAGACTAAGTAATCTATAAGTTTTTAGGGTCCTCATTTTTATTCATTCTTAAACTTAGTCTTTATAGTAAATTGTTATTCATTTTAGGTAAGGATCAAAATTTGAATTTTTATATAGTCTTTTTCGTTACCCTAAGTCATATGCATCCTTGTGAATTTTTACTAGGAATTCCTTAACTTGGACTCTCATGCCTCTTTATTATTATTATTATATATATTTTTTTCTTTCTTTTTTTTAATATGTATAACTCATCTAATTTTCTTTCGTGTAAGCATAAAGGCTTCTTGAGGCCCTCATACCTAACTAATTGACTATTAGATGTGTTAGTACATATCTAAGTAATTTTTCTTAGTTTTCTTAGGCTTTCTAATCCACCCATGTAACGAACTTAAAGTCGGTGGCTCCCAAACCGGTCGGTTTTAGGGCACCGTGTGAGAAAACACCCCACGGACTTAAGAATTCGAGTGAACTAGGCCACAAAACTAAGATTTTTATTTATACAGTCACCTTTAGGCATGAATACTTATGCTTCTTGAGGCACATGTATTCAGCTTAATTAGTGAAATTTTTTTATTTTATATATATATATATATATTTTTTAGTATTATTTTGTATAGGGCATAAGAGTCTTTGTTTTAGAATCCTAGATGTGTAAGTGTATTAGGTATGCACATTTCATTAAGGTAAAAATTAAGACTAATTAATTATTCAATTTTTCCTCTTATACCTAAAAATTCAACAATTTATTTATTTTGACCAAGTTTTTAGAAATCCTAATCATGAGTTTCCTAATTCTCAAGACTAACTTAGATTTCTTTCAAAAGATAATTCAAAATATTGTCCTTTTTTTTAATTTTTTTAATTTTTTTTAAATTTTTTTTTTAGGGTTAGTATCTAACTATGTTAGTATGTTAGTAAATCCTCCCCCGCACCTATCTCATGCATTGTCCTCAATGTATGAATGAATGCATGTATGCATGAAAAAGAAGAAAGGGAAGGCAGATGTTACCTCAAGGTGGTGGTTCCGGTGGTGGTCTGATTGGGCCAAGCGTTGCTACCCAATCAAGATAATGTGGTAGTTCACGGGACCTACCTTTATTGACCTCTTTTCTATTTACATGTTTAATGTCCCCAGTATGAATAGGATCATGGAAGATCCTATCGTGAAACTTACTTCCTTTACATGACCAATCCTGGAAAACCATCACAGAGTCATCATGGTCTATACCTATATCCAACAAAAGAATGTGACTTGGTAGAATGGTTGACTTGGACTCAAGAATGATAGGTTCAGGAACTAATACCAACTTAGGAAGGTGACTTAAGTCAAGTAAAGGTTCAAGAGTCGAGCTTGGTTCAAGAAGTGGGTCCAAATCAAGAAATTGAAACTCAAGTCCACAATCATTTTCCCACAATGGAATGCGACTTACTATTGGTGATTCAAGTTCAGGAATGATAGGTGTGGGAATCAAAACTGACTCTAAAATATTACCTAAGTCGGGTAACAAAACAGGAATCAATATTGATTCGGGAATTTGAACTTGATCACAGATTTGAGAATCTAGGTCACATATCTCATTAGGTTCAATCTCATAAAAAATGAGAACTTGCCAATTTGTCAATGGGACTTTCAAAAGTATAAAATTGGTCAAGTTCAATATGATGATCATAAAAAATGGGTGATTCAATTTCATGATCTATGGGTACGGGAATAAATGTTGGCTCAGAAAATTGGTCCAAATTGGGTAAGAATACCGGAGTCAACATAGATTCGAAGATGGAAACTGAATCGCAAAGTTGGGGATCGGGTTCACATTCATAATCTAATTCAATCTCATTGAAATTAAAACTAGCCAATTTGTCCAAGGATTGGGATTGATCAAGTTCATATTGATGTGATGAAATTGAATTTTGATCAAGGTCTTCTAGACAGAATGATTCTTGGTTCCTATCAACTTGGTTGGTTAGTTCAAGAATGTTTGAAAGTCTAGAAATTTGATCATTCATTAAATCTTGCAAATGATCCACTTTTTCTTCTAACCCATTGAATAGATCAATGGAGGACTGAAACCTTGGTGATGTGGGAAAAGACGTATATGAAGATAATGGTTGAACAGGTGGTTGACCATATGGCTCAAGGGTGTTGAATCCCCATTGACTCTGTGAAGAGTAGTGATGATTATTCCAATCTTGTTCATAGTATTGGTACTGGGACATGTAATGATTCGGATAAGACCAATCTGGCACACTAGGTTGGTCAAAGTTATGATATGCCGGGTTGGTAATATCCGAAAAAGGGGTTGGTGTGTAATATGGATTAAAATTGAAAAAATTATTATTATATGCCATATCACACAAACACAAACAAAGAAAAAGAAAACAAACAAATAAGCAAACAAAAAAGAAAAAATTCTAACCTAAGTGGGTAGACCTATGACCTAGACGACTTCTAACTGGTTAGACTGTCCACGGGAGGTAGGGTGCAGACTTTGACCACAAGTTAATCAGCCAGGTCAGGGCAAGATTGGTGGGAGGTTTTCCGTCAAAGACGTTCCTTAATTAAATAACCACCAATCTTCGGGCTTTCGGCCCTCAATCCCCTTCCTAGACACTGATTTGGCAGGAGTCAAATTCCAACACTGTTCCCCCTTAGGATAATCTCCTAATTGAGTGCGAGATGTCCCTAGGGCCAACGTCTAGTCAATTTTTATTTAGGGTTAGGGTTGTGAGTGCAACGGAGATGATTTGTGGGCCAAGGAAGGGTGATGAAATCCCCACCTTATGTTATTTATGGGTTATGCCCTTAAATTTTTGTGTACGTGTAAAGCAGAAGCAGAAAATTAGCCAAGGGTGCTTCCTAGTCTATATGCAATGCGAACGTACCTTGTCTCCAGCACTCTTCAACAAAAATTAAAAAATTAAATAGACACGTGCCTAAGATGCAAGAGTCTAAATTTTTTTTATTTTTTCAACAAATAGGTTATTGTTAATTAATTAGCAGTATACAGGTTTATCACAGAGCAAATTTTAACAGAGCAGTAAACAAATTTTTCAATTTACAGCAACCTGCAGAAACCTTAGTGAGTAGTTCACTACTAAGGTCGCAGAAACGCGGCTATTGCCGCGTTTGCGCGGCACTATAGTAGGCTCTGCTGCTCTGCCTTCGAGGGCAGAGGCACAGAGTTGCTATATGTCCTTACTGCTGTTAGTTTTTCCTGTTCTCCAAACCTGCAAACAGAAAGAATAAAAGAATTAGTTATTTAATTTTTTTTTTTTTAGAGAATACTTACCGTCCCTCCCCGGCAATGGCGCCAAAATTTTGATTGAGTTTTTCCCTACACACAAAATAAAGAATTTTAGATTTAGAACAAGATGTGCAAGGTGCTCAATTCTAATTCGTGGTAGCAATGGCTATGCGGGTCGTGATCCTCACGGAGGGACTAGCGATGAAAGCGTTTAAGTAAGTTATCTCTTTTTTTATTTATTTTATTAGTTACAATGGTATTTACAATGAGTCAGGAAAGAATTTGGAAAGATGTGGAAGATGTGGTGATCTATACTAAAGAAATAAAAGGAAGAAAACTATAACACGTACCTACCTCTTCTGCCCTGCTTACCTTTGATCCGTTTGCAACGACTTACCTTGTCTTGGAAGGCATTCAAGTATGGCGTATAGGATCTTCCACCTTCGCGATCTACACTATGAAAAGAAAAGACAAACTAAAGAGAAGGCTTGTTCATCTCCATAGGCCATCAAGGGCACTTCTTCGGCTAGGCAGTCTCGAAGCGACCAGTTCTCACGGTTTGCAAGTCATCAGAGAGAGAAACAATTAAACAAGAATAGAAAAATAAAACAAGGATAAAACATGAATAAAAGAAATAAAACAAGAATAGACAAAGACAAACCTTGAGTCGATTCAATTAACAATGGAAGAAAAGTAAAACTTACACCGCTGTCACCTAAGTACAAGTTTGAACTCCTTCCTCCATGAAAGCATCCTCTCATCTCAGTTACAAAAATTACAAAAGAAAACGAAAAAAAAAACTAGATTTTTGCTCTGTATTTTCTGTACGCCCTTTCTGTTGTATCTGCAGGGGTATTTATAGGTGCAGAAGGAATTAGAGTCCCGGAACGACTCCTCGACGAAAGCTGTTGCCCAGTCTCATCCAGACTGCCGCGGGCCAAGTTGTGGCGGCTGGCCACGCACTTTGGCGCGTGGCCTCCCCTGGTCCGTCCATCTGGGTGTAGTCTTCTGGAAGTTGCATCCTGACTCTTCATCTTGGGATTTCGAGATAACTTGGGAAGCAAGTTACCCTAGATCTCAAATCTTCCCATATCTTTTAAACGAATTTCATCTCTTGCACTCTTTTTATCCTCATCCTGCAAGCATTTAGGATTTAGTAGAAGTCCATCCCTTTACTCTTCTTTTAATATTTGCAATTCTTGCAATTGGTAATTGCAACTTTGACATTTGATAATTGCAATTTTTCACTTGGGCTTGGACATGGGATTTTGGGCTTCTTTTAAGGTTTTATTCTTTTATTTTTATTTCTCTAGGCCTGCACACAATAAATAATAAAATATTAGTAAATGTACAGAATTATAGGAATAAATATGAAAATGTGATGGTGAATGTAATGATAAAAATGCACTTTTCACTATCAATTACCGGGGAGCACCACCAACAGGGTGCGGTCACCTGGCCACACCCTGGCCACGGAAACGAGCTGCGTTTTCGCGGCTTTGTTGGTGAGTTAGGGGGAGCGTTTGCTCCCCCTATCTTCATACGCTCCTATAGGTTGGGTTTTACCTATAAATACTAGGATTTTCAGAGCCTCCAGAGGACGACCATGCAGAGATAGGAATTAGTCCAGTTTTTCATTCTTTGTAGTGTAGGTTTTTGTTTTTCTTTTCATGTAATTTTTAGTTTTAATTTATGTAAATTAGAGGAGATCAGAGTTTCATAGGAGAACGAGAACGAAGCTTGTGCTGAGAGTGACACCGGTGTAAGATTTCCTTCTTTTCTCTTATTGTTATGAAATCGAATCTGTAGTTTCCTTTTGTATGTACTTTGTTTTTGTGTTCTTCTTCTTCTTCTCTACTTTTCTTCTTTTGGTATAATTGCTCTCCAAGTGAGTCTAAAAGCATCGAAAGAGCCTTGCCTTCGCGAGTGCTACCGATAGCTCATGACGATGGATTTTGAGTTTCATTCTGTATCACTTCATACTTGCAACGTCTTGATGATATAATGTGGAGGAAACGGAAATCAACTCTTATGGGCTATACGTTGATCGCCTCACTTCAAGGTAACATCATTGCAAAAGATTCAAGGTAGGTATTTGGCCAAAAGAAGTAAGTAATTTTTAGTTTCTTTTTTTTTCTTTTATTCTTTAGTTTAGAACAACAACAACACCCACTTCTTTCCATTTTCAATTTCTTTGTAAATAATCATTTTCTATTTTTCTCCACCTTCTCATTCTACCACTTTCTTCCTCACTTAATTTTAACCTAATTTTTCTCTTTTTCTTTTAAAGAAATAAAGAAGAACTTAACCAAACTTTGTATCTTAAAAGAAGACTTACTAAAAGCTTCCATCGCTAGTCCCTCCTTATGGATCACGACCCGCATAGCCACTTGCTATTGCGGTAGAATTGAGCACTTGCACTCTTTATTTTAAAGTTCTGAAATTCTGTATTTGTGTGCAGGTTATAACTCAATCAAAAGTAGACCTGGAAAATGAGTTATGGAATCATGAAATCACTGAGTTTAAAAGGGCTTACTCCTTTGTCTAAGATTTAGATACTCCCAAGTTGGATTATACTTTTAGAAGTCAGGATCACTGAACCCCAGCGTTCAAATCCATTCTACATGAGTGTCACAATTGGTTATTTCTCAAGCACCAACATACAAGGTGGACACCGATAACAAATGCGTTGAAAGCAGCACCAAAGGCAAGAGCACTGAAAGGGACTTTTCTAAAATTAGACCTACAATTAAGTGCTACAAATATCAAGGTTATAAGCATGTTGCTGCCAACTATTCAGGCCCAGTCAAAGTTGCTATTGATAATGAGCTGACTGTAACAAATTCAAAGTCCAATTCTGGAGAAGTCATTTCCCAAGGCGGAAGAACTAGCAGACTATGACTCTGACGAAGAGATAAAGAGTGATGATATTAAGAAGTTCCATACTCTGATTCCTCCTGAGAACACCCTAGTGGTTATGGAGTTTACGAATGTCTTCCCTAAAGACATTATTCCAATTCCTCTCGAAGTCACTACTCTGATTAAAGAGTTTGTTGATGTCTTTTCGGAAAAATTTTCGGGACAAACTGCCACCGAAGCATTGAAATTAGCTAGAGGGTGTGAATAGGTAAGTGCTAATCAAATGTAGAAAATAAAACTTTTATACTAACTAAAACTAACACACAATAGATGACAAAAGAGTGAAACCAAATTCCCAATGAAGGGCTATATAACTTCTCCTTAAGATTCCTCTTGTTTGAGAGTTGAGGTGCATCAATAGCTCTCTTGGTTCAAAATAGTATAGGAACAATAAACTCTATCAAGCATGTATATCAATTAAGCACAATAAATATCAATCATATCAATATAGAAACAATATAAGCATGCAAGATATATAAACACAAGTGAGTATAGAGAAAGAGAGAGAGAGAGATAAGTAATCACAAATACATGAGGATTGTTTCGAGGTTTGAGCCACATGCTCTAAGTCCTTGCCTTCGCCGCAATGAAAGATTTCCACTAGAATTGATCCCACAAGATATCTCGGTGCGGCAACACCTACAAGTTTCCTCAAGAACTCTCTTGGACCCACAATTCCCTCACTTGTTCCCGCAAGAACAGTAGTACATACGAACCAGCAAGCCCGCTGAGGCCGCAACCTACAACTCCACAAGTAGAATAAAAGAAACCTTGCTATCAACACACTTGACCACAAACAAATGCTTTCACAAACAAGAATCGTATAGGATAGATTTAGTAATGAAAGCACAAGTTGTATGAGAAAACTAGATTGATTTAGTAGTAAAAAACCCAAGAAAATTAATTCAAAAATACAAGAGAAGCATTCTTGAAAACTATCTTTTGATATGAATTTGAATATCTAAAACTTGTTGAGAAAACTCGGATAAAATTAGGAAAAATAAACCTTAGAAATTCTAATGAAAAACTCATCCAAAAACCCAATAATTAGCCCCAAGAAAAACTAGCCGTTGAGGTCAAAACTGGGAAGAATTGGTCAGTCGTCGACTACCAACGGTCTGATTTCTGACCGTTGGGACCGAGATATCTAGACATCTTTGCAGCTCAGCCCAATCGACCAGTCGGTCAGGCAATCTCTCCTGCGGTCGACTAGTCAGTCGACCAAACTCTCACTATCTTGGGCTATGCACACCTATGCAATCGATCAACCGAGCTGTCGACTGAAAGAGAAAATGAGCTCTGCAGTCGGTTAATTGTGCGGTCGACCGGCTCAGCCCAAAAACCAAATATTAAAATGATTGCAAAATTAAAAGTACCATGTAGTTTAGGGCTAACGGGTCGTATCCATAAAGAGAGATGTGATGCAAGCGTTCAGTGCTTTTAAAAAAATAAGTTTTCATGTTTATGTTTATTAGTAGTAAAGAAGATGGAGAGTAGAGAAGTGATTTAAAGAAAAATTGAAGATTTGGAATAGATTTTGGAGAAAATGATTTTTTAAAAGATTTTGAGATTGATTTGGTTGTGTTTTTAATAATGGAAATGATCCGGGCTTACTGATCTTCTACTGAACTACTTTATTTTCTCAAGAGAGTATTAATGCCTCACTTTGATCATAGGCAAAACATAAAGTTTCAGTTGAGTGTTCAAGTAAAACAAATGAGATGGTTTATTTTAAATTTTAAAACTTTTTTCTTTACACAATGTTTAAAAATAGAATGTTTAACCATCAAGCGAGGTAACAAGTGTAGAATAAAAATGATATATAAGTAGTTGTGTTTTTGAGACAAATGTTTAAAGTTTAACACCCATCCTCATATGTCTTCAAGAACAGAGTTTGACTTAGGCAAACTAATGATTCAAGTGGGTTGCTTTCATGAAAACCAATAAAAAGAATAGGTGTAGAAGAGATGTTTAGTGAGCCCAAAAAAAACACTTTATCTACTCATGATCGATGTAAAACAACACAAATAAAACAAATGTAAGATACCAGATGGTTTGGAGAAGAAGAAAGGGTCTGAATCTTTATTGATGTCACTTTAATGTCAGATTACAATCACTCTCTCTCTCTCTCTCTCTCTCTCTCTCTCTCTCACTTGTGACTGAACTAGAATAAAAACAAATGAAATTACAAATGAATAGCAACTATCTAACATAAATTCTAACCTTAAGAATGATAAATTTAAATCCTAATCTTCATGCCATTCTTCACAAAACTTTATGGGATTTATAGGGAAAAACCAGAGGGGAGGAGTGGTTAGATATGGAGAGCAAATGCTCCCCGTATCTCAACTAACAAGTCGTGGATCCACGGCTTTAGCCACGGATCCGCAGCCTGGATGTGGCCACATCCAGGGGGAGATGCTCAGGGCTATTCTCCTTTTTCCTTTTATTCAAATAGATTTCAGCTTGATCTTCTTGTTTTGACTTTTCTTCTGTTGATTTTTAGTTAATCAACTGGATCCATAAAATTCCGAATTTAACTGGTCTTCATTTGGTATTATCTTCCCTGATATGTACGATCTTCAGCCAGAATTGCCTTTATCTGAATATTTGTCCCAATCTTGGATTTAGATTTAAACTTAATTAAATTAGAATTTAAAGTGGGCTTTTGGGCTCGTTTCTTTTCCTTTTCCCTTGGTAAAGACCTGCACATTATTTATACAAAAATAAGATTAAAAGTAGAGTTTATTATAACATAAATATGGGAAATATGACAACGAATATGCAATATCAGTGACTGATCATGAAATAATTTAAACATCTTTTTAAGTTCAATTTAAATACCAATAAATCTTAATAAGTTCTACAAAATAAGTTCATGTAAATTCATTACAAACATGTGAAATTATTTTTTCAGATATAGAAATTAAATCTTAAATCAAAATTCGTATTTTTAAAAACTAAACTTTTAAATGAAAATCCAAATTTTCAAAACTAGTATAGATACAAAAACAAGTTATTGAAACTCAATTGAAGCACAATATGTATGGATAGAATCCAATCCATAGATAAGACTATATGAACTTGTTTTTGATGAAATATTGGCATAAAATAAACTTTTGATAAAAACTTGAACTCATCAAAATAAGTTTATTTGCATAAATAAATCTCTAATATGTGTGGATGGATCCAACAAATATTCCACACTAGAAAACGTACTTTATGGAGATGTAAACCATTTAAACACAAACGTGTCAGACCAAGATATGATAGACACAAAAACTATTATTCTTGAAAACCAAAAATACCAAAACCAAAATCATAAACTAGTTAAACCAAAACTCATCAAAATAAGTTTCTTGAAACCAATATCAAGCTTTGTGTGTCTAAGTATATAAGTTTGAGCAATTAAAACTAATTTATTCTATACAAGTATTCTAAACATACAAACTCTGACACAAGCCTTCTAAACATACAAACTCTGACACAAGCCTTCTTGTAGATCTTCTTCTCCAGCTAAACTTGATCCAAACTTGATTCCTTCGAGTTAGACTCATCTTTTCGCTTGAGCTCTTGAATCAATACGTGTTAACTTCAAAACTTGGCTTTGAATCTTTTATTGAAGATAAACAGCAACTAAGATTTTAATTGAGTATCTAAAATTCAAACAAACCACAAGATTATTAGAACTATAACTACATGAGTTAATCATCATCAAAAGTAGAGTGATCGGTTTTTGGGCCAACAATCTACCTCTTTTTGATGATGACAAAACTCATGGAGTTATGTATGTATTGATTAAAGATAACTTTGTAAAAGCTCTCCCTTAACTCATGCATAGCATAAAATATATAAATATTCAACAAAGCTCATAACTAAACATGAACAACATGCATATATAAACTCTAAAATTCTCTCCCCCATTTTTTTTAAATTTATCAATAAAGGGGTAAATAAAACTAAGTGTATATACGATATAAATATATGAAGAGGAAGATACTTGAGTTCCTAACTTTTTTGATGTTGACAAAAAGGGGGAGAAGAAGAAGGAAGGATGTTCTAAGCTAGTGATTTTAGCCTTTGGTTGTGTGTTTTATTTAAGTGTGCTTAGTTTATGTATTTTGAAAAACATTTTGGCCTTTTAATAATTTAGCACATATGATTCTTATGGTATTTTGTAATTTTAATTACTAATATGTACTTGGCAGAAGGTTAGGTATTTTATATGTTGTGTTGTTTAGTATTTAATATCAGGTTTGTGATTTTGTTATATGGTTCAAATCAAATATGGTTCATATGTGGTTATACATTGCTTAACTCCTTATTTATTCTTGTGATGATTGTGATGTTATAATATAGCTTGATATAAAACTCTTTGTATTTGGGAACATCCATCATCCCTTTTTTGGTAGGTTGGAGGTTGGATAGTTGGAGGAAATCATTTGTGCATACTCATTCTATGTGTTCATGTCCATCTACGCATAAATGCTATGCTTTGAGCTTTTTTAATACATATCCTATATGCACACTTTATCTCTTGTATTTAATTTAAATTGAGATACTTCATATATGCATATGTTAGGGATAACTTCACTTGAAGTCTCTTCCAGTTTATGCAAAATAACTCCATGAGTTTGGTAATCATAAAAAAAGAGGAGATTATTGGCAAAAGGCCTTTAACCCTAGTTTTGATGATGATGGAACTCATGAGGTAATTTTGTACTAATAGACTTTTGCTAAATAAGTTTCAGAAAAATCAAAAGAAGGGTTAGCTTCACTTAAGACTCATAGGTTTGAAAGTTGTCATCCAAGAGATCCAAGAGGCATGATCGGTTACTATTTGGACATATATATTGCGTAATTGTTACTGTATTCCTATATTTATTCTGTAAGAATTTCTACAACTCACTTGTTTTAATGTCTAAATTCATGCAGGATATGATAGAGAGAAGATAAGCACAAATTCTATCCAATTAAATTTAAAAGTTCAAATCAATGGTGATCATTTCAAATCCAGAAGTTCTAAAAGTAATCTTATCTAAAAATTGGGTATATCAGATGACATAATACCAATTAAAATTCAAGTAAAAATAAATTTTTCGAAAACCCAATTGGTTAAGCTAAAGATCAAAGGATATATTGTCAAATCCAGAGCAGAAGTGAAATTCTAATTGGATAAAAAGATAGAGGACAAATGGACGGACACATGCACCCAGATCCTGGACCAACAGCCAGAACCTTGCCACAGAAACACGATAAAAGCCGTGTTTCTGTGGCCTTGGTTTCAAATCTGGGGGAGCGCCAGCTCCCTCTATCTTCGTACATCTATCCTCTGGCATTTTCTCCTATAAATACCTCATACTCAGAATGTAGAGGGATGAACTATAGCAATGAGTTTTAGTTTAGGTTTTTTTTTTCTTTTTCAATGTAATTTTTATTTTGTTTATATCTTAGGTCAGAGAGAGTTACATGATTAAAAGAGAAAAAAGTTATTGTAGAGTGACTGATCGGTTGCTGATACTGCATATTTATTATCACATTCCGAGGTTTATAATTTAATAAACACTGTTTTTAATCCTATTTATTGCCTAAATTATACGCATGCCTTTACCAAGGGAATATGAGAGAAAATGAGCCCAAAAGCCCACTTAAATTCTGATTTAATTCAGAATTAATTCAAATCAATGATCAGGGCAAATCAAAGAAGATAAAACCAGTTAAAAATCAGTTAAATCAAGATGTTTATAAATTAAGTAGTTAAAATTGAAAATAAATAGAAAAATCATTAAATTAGTGTGTAATCTTTTCTCAAGAGGCTTATATTTAAGGTGATAATCAATGAAAGTTTCCCACTTCTTTTCACTATGCTCGATCTAGCAGAAGGTCTGCTTTCATTTATTCTTTTCTATTGCTTCACTTTAATTCAAAGTAATCTTCAATATAACTCAAGGTACATTATTCAATGATAAAAGTAATTACTCATTCTCTATCTCTTTTTCTTTTATAGTATAATATGATGATTTCAAAACCAATACTTTCTCTTTTTATTTCTTTATCTTTAATCATTTTTTTTTTGAATTAGCAACAAAACCATCTTCTATGTTTCTTTGGATTTTCTTTAACTTAATTAGCCTTGACCATTTTTATTTTCTTTTAAAACTGAGAAGAGAACTCTTAATTTGTTTTAGTGGATTAAAAGAAGAAACTTACACTAATACTTCCATCACTGTCCCTCCCTGTGGATCACGACCCGTTAGCCCTTGGCTATATAGTAGCATCGAGCACCTAGCACTATTTCTAAACTCTATATTTTTCTGTGCAAGTTTGACTTGATCAGTCATTGATACTGCATATTCATTATCACACTCTCATATTTTTATCCTATTAAACTCTGCTATTTATTTATATTTATTGTTTAAATGTGTGTAGGCCTTTACTAGAAGAAATGGAAAAGAAACAAGCCCAATGAAAATCAAGGATTGGGACAAATATTCAGGAGATCAGCTGAAGATCACATCAAATGAAAACCAGTTAAAATTCAGATTATATTTAAATTCATTTTAGTTAGTTGAAGGTCAACAATGATATTGAAAAATCCAGAGACAAAACTGAAAAATCGTCTGGACAAAAGGAGACAACCGAAAATCAGGAAGATCCACTCCTCGATTGTGGCCACTTGGCCACACCTAGTCCACGAACACGTAGCCAAAGCCATGTTTTCGCAGCTTTGTTACATTGTTAGGGGAAGCAAACATCTTCTTACTCCCTCCTATCTTTCATTTCACCTATAAAAACTATATATCTGAAGGTCTGAGGAGACATTGATCAGAGAGATTCTAGGCTAGATTTTTGTTCTAATTTAGTGTAGTTTTTATTTTTTTCATGTAATTTTTGTTTTATTTATGTAATTCATAGGAGAGAAGAGTTTTATGAGAGAATGAGAGTGAAGCCTATATCGATAGTGAAACCCGTGTAAGTTTTTATTCTTTTCTTTCATCATTGGCTTATTAAATCGAAAGTTACACATTTTATGTTCTTTTTCTACTTTTCTTCTTCTTCTTTTTGGTTTTGATGAAAATCTGAGTCGTATGGCATCAGTATAGCCTTGCTTTTGCGAGTGCCACCGATAGCTCGTGACGCTGGATTTCTCCCCATAGTTCATATCATTTCTTATTTGCTCGAGATAGTCTTGATGATGTAATATAAATAGGGATAGAATTAGATCTTATGGGTTAAGCGCTGATCGCCTCCAAATATGGGTAAACATACTGATGATCCAAGGTAAGTCATCGTCCAAAAGAGGAAAGTAAGTGTTTTAGTTTTTCCTTCTTTTCATTTTGTAGTTAGAAATACTTCCAAAAATAACTCTTTCTTTACCATTTTAATTCTTACTTTTTAACTAAGTTTTCTTTTCCTTTTAAACAATCACCATCTTCTCCTATCTGCCACTCTCCTCCATTCTAGCATAACTTTCAGTTTTTTTTTCTTTCTAAAAATATAGAAGAACTTTTAATCATTTTCAGTAACTTTAAAGAAACATATCAAACGCTTTCATCGCAAGTCCCTCCTTGTGGATCACGACCTGCAAAGCTACTTACCATCGCAGTAGAATTGAGAACATTGCACTTTCTTTATCTTCGTTTCAAAACTCTATATTTTTGTGCACAGGTTTACCTCAATCAAATTTTGGCGTCATTGCCCGGGAGGAACTGCAAGTATTTCATTTTAAGTTTGTAAAGGTTAAACTTTCTTCTCTGTTTTTGTGTGCAGGAGGAGATTGCAAGGGAATTTTCACTGTAGTGGACATATAAGTGGCCCTAGACTCTGCTCAAGAAACCAGAGCCCAGAAGCTCTCAGAATTGCCTTGCGAATGCGGCAAAAGTCGCGTTCCCGCGATAATCTGAGTGAACTTCTGACCTATATTTTTTGCAAGTTGGTTAATTTGGAAAGTTTAAATTTTTGCAGCAATTTATTTTCTTGTTAACTCACTGTACATACTTTTTTAACCTCAATAGGAACTTGTTGTGTGTTAAATATTAAAAATGATTTAGATTTTGCATTTAGGCACGTGTCTAATTCGTTTTCCTTTTACATTACTGTTGAAGTGTGCTGGAGAAAAGGTATATGTGCATTGCATATAGTTTAGAAAATATATTTTAAGTGATTCATATTGCTTAAGTGTTATTTCTACCATACACTTGTACGCTTGCACTAAATTGAATTAAGGGTTTGTCCTATAAATAAGATAAGGTATAGAAGTTATTACCCACCCTTATCCCACAAACCATATCCTCACTCATTGACCCAAGGCTAACATAAAATTTAGTAGACGTTGGCCCTAGAAATATCTCAGACTCAAATAGGAGACAAACTTAAGGAGAAAATTGTTAGAGTTTGACACTTATCAAATCGGTGTCAAAGGTTAGGGATTGAGAGGTGAAACCTCAAAAATAATGATTTGACATAATTAGGCGCATTGCTTATGCACGGATACTTTTCACTAGTCATGTCCTTGCCTGGCCGATTAAGTTGTGGTTAGATTGCTGCAATATACCCCTCGTAGACAGTCTAACTAGTTAGGAGTCATTTAGGTCTTGTTGGCCCAAAGGCCCATCACTCTAGTTTTGATGATGATTAACTCATGTAGTTATAGTACGAATGATCTTATGCTCATTTAGTTTCAAATTTTCTATCAGTATCTTAGTCGGTGTTTACCTTCAATGAAAGATTCGAAGTCAAGTTTTGAAACTAGCACTTGTTGATTTAAGAGCTCGCGTTTCAAAGATCGCATCAAGTACTCAAAGAGGAGTCAAACTTATAGATCAAGTTTAGACCAAGTTGACATAGAGAAGAAGATTTTCAAGACTTGAGTCATGTTTGTAAGTTTTAAGATTTTGTATTTTAGATAAAATATGAGGGATAAATTAGTTGTGGATTGCTCAAAGCTCATATACGCACACACGCAAAATATTTCATTTTAAATAGTTTTGATTTAGAAAATATTGTTTTGATTTTGAGCTTCAAAGAATATACACTTTGGTTTCATGAATAGATTTCATCAAAATAAGTTTACATGATTTGTATGTGTATTGGATTTCATCTATACACATTGATGCTTTATAATATTTAGAAATACTTATTTTGATGTTTCTATTTCATGCTTTAAAATTTTGTATTTATCAAAACTTTATTTAGAGCTTATTGTCAAAAACATAGATATTTCATCTTATATGCGTATTGGATTCTATCCATACACACTATGCTTCAATAGTGTTTAAAAGATCTTATTTTTTATATTTGGACAAGTTTTGAAAATTTTGGTTTTTCATTTAAAAGTTTGATTTTGAAAAATACCAATTTTTGTTTAAAGCTTAATTTCTATATCATAAAAATAGTTCAACACGTTTGTAATTTGTATTGAATTTTGATCACACATATTTGTACTTCAAAGTATTTCAATGAACTTATTTTTGTGGATTTTTATGGGATTTAAATAAAATTTTAGGGTTTTAAAAGACCAAGTTTTCAATCCTTAAACCCTGACCTTAGGCTTCCGGTGGTCCGCCGAACCAAAGGTCGGTCGACCAGTGGTCGATCGATGTGTACAGAACATGCACAAAGCCCTGGCTTGAGGGTTAGGCGACCGAACGGTCGACCGATCCAGAGAGGCTGCTCTCTGGATTTGGCATCGGTCGACCGAGCGGTGGACCGACTAGTAAGACCAACTCTCTGGTTCTTGCCTCGGTCGACCGAGCGGTCGACTGATAGGTTAAGACCTGGGTGCGGTCGATCGAACGGTCAACCGGCAAACCCAACGGCTTGAAAATGACCATTAGCCGGTCGACCGGTCGGTCGATTGATAGGCCATTTGGCCCACAATGGCTAGTTTTCTGATGCCTTATAAAAGGGGTATTTTGGCTAGATATTTTGTAAGATTTTTAGGCTATTTTCTAGAGTTCTT
This sequence comes from Agave tequilana, assembly GCA_038442645.1. Classification (NCBI taxonomy): domain Eukaryota; kingdom Viridiplantae; phylum Streptophyta; class Magnoliopsida; order Asparagales; family Asparagaceae; genus Agave; species Agave tequilana. The sequence continues at coordinate 153,387 of JAVJIF010032342.1, forward strand.
TTATAGAGTTTCTAAGCAAGTTTTAGAGCTTCATTTTCATATCCAAAAGAAAGTTTTCAAGAGTAAATCTCTTTTGTTTTCAAAAGCAAATTCTTTAAGTTTTTTACGTCCAAATCTATCTTGTTTTTCTTGCACAAACTTGAGCTTTCTATTGTTAAATTTATTCATTAGGGATCATTTATTGTGAGTGTGTTTTTGGTAATCAAGATTAGAAGATCACCAAGTGTTCCACCCCCTTGTATTAGGAATTTGTAGAGATACGGCCTTGGCATGCTAGTGTGCTTGTGTGTGTTGTTCTTGCGGGAACAAGTGACAAACTTGCGGGTCCAAGAGTTCTTGAGAGAGCTCGTTTTAGGTGTTGCGGCACCGAGTGATCTTACGGGATCATTATAGCGGAAATCCATCATAGTGGTTAAGGCGGGGACATAGAGCAGTGGCTCGAACCTCGAAACAATTCTCTCGTGTTTGCGATTGTTTATCTCTGTCTCACTCACTTTTGTTTATATCTTGCATGATTATATTGTTCATATCTTTATAAGCTTGATATACTTGTGCTTAATTGCTATATTTATGTGATTGTTTGCTCACACTTGTATTCAAACAAGAGAGCCATAGTAGCACCTCAACTCTTAATCCAGAGGAACCTTGAGGAGATTGTCCGGAGTCCTTCACTGAGAATTCGGCTACACTCTTTGGTTATATGTTATGTGTTATCCTAATAGTTTTAGGTTGCATAATTAGTTTTAATTCTGTATTAATTTTGTATTAGATTAGTTTGTCACCTATTCACCCCCTCTAGGTGACCTACAATTGGTATCAAAGCATGGTGCTCTTGATTTGGGTCTAACAACCTTGAGTTAAAGATTCTCATTTTAGTTAATCACAACATTTGTATACACACACACACACATGAATTTCATGTCACCTCCCATGTTTGACATTCTTGACTTCCAAAATTAAAAGTTAAGATGTTTATGTACCTCAATACGCTAGGTATTCATGTTTATCTTGCCACCATTAAATATTCATATTTTATTAATGGAAAGTATCTTGAGGCTAATGCAAAAGTCATCCATGCTTTGAAGCTAACCCTAAATGATGATTATTTATCTAGAGTTTCTAACTTTGATTCGGCTTTTGTAGTTTGGAACACTATTCACTCTCGGCGAACAAACACCAAATGGAAAAAAGAGTGACTTGGATATAGGAAGTAATGCTTCCAATATGTGCTATATGGTTCAAGGGGATAACTCCCTTGAGGTAAATTCTGAATCCGAGGTTGATGAAGATGTTGACATGCTATATGATGAACTTGCTATATTTTGTCAACAACTTCTTAAGGAATATGATTTGCTAAAAATTGAAAATGAAAAGTTTAAGAAAGAAAATTATTCTTTGTTAAATAAAAATGATTCTTCAAAATTGAGTCTTATTTCAACAGAAAATGAATTTTTGAAAAACCAAGTCATTTTGGTGGAAAGGAAAAAGAAAATTATTTTAAATGAAAATAAATCTTTGAAAAAAGAAATGGTTTTCAGAGAAAAAGAAAAGATTTCCATTTCTAAAAAGAAAAATAATTTTGATTCTCATTTTTGCCATGTTTCTCATGCTAATAATATTGTATCCTCTTTTGATAAAAATGAGATTCATATTTTGAGAAAGAAAATTAATTTTTTGGGCTCCACTTTGAGCCAATGTGCATTTAATCATAATAGGTTGGACTCTACGTTTTGCAAGGAACACGTTCCACACATTCATGCACATACCCCACGGCATACACCTCATGTACACCATGCTCATACACATCACAATCATATGTATGCTAAGGTGTACACATGTACACATTGTGACCTCAAAGGCCATCTTATAAAATTTTGTTTTGATAGATTAAATTCTTTCAATTTTGCAAATAAAAATGTTTGGGTTTCTTATAATGCAAACTCCCATGGACCCAAAAAGAAATAGGTACCAAAATCTCTACCACTTGCTTTTGATATAGGTGTGGGCTCTCACAAAATGTGGGAGGATTGGTGCCTTGGTGGTAAATGCATTTGGAGCTTAAGGACAAACTCATTTGATGCATTAGTATCAAGGAAGTATCGTGGGAGGACCACCTCATATTTTGGAGAAATGAATTGGCTACATCGATTTTGGTAACCATTTCTTCCTCCACATTTAAAAATGATTTTAATGTTTGCATGCTAGTGAAATAACCTAGACATTCAATCATATGTTGTTTTGTACTTAAGGATGAGTTGATTGGCTGTTAGCTATGCATGTATTTTTAAAAAAAATTATTCATATTTTTAATAGATTTACATGCCTATTTCTTTTTGATTGATTCATGTTTTGTATACTTTAGTGAAAGCATATATTATTTTATATATTTATATCATGTTGATAGGCAAATTTTATTAAAACTTGTGTTATATATTGTAGGCTGTCTAAAAATCATTAAAAGACAAGCCATTTAAAAAGGCAGAGTTTCAAGTTTTGGACGCAGGACTGATGATGGCCAGCCGCGTCTCAACATCAAGGTGCGTGGGTTCGACACCCGCGTCTCAACATCAAGGCGCGTGGGCTCGACACCCGCGTCTCAACCTCAAGGCGCGTGGGCTCGACACCCGCGTCTCACCTCAAGGCGCGTGGGCTCGACACCCGCGTCTCACCTCAAGGCGCGTGGGCTCGACACCCGCGTCTCACCCTCAAGGCGCGTGGGCTCAAAGCCCGCGTCTCAACCTCAAGAAGCGTGGGCTCGACACCCGCGTCTCGGTTATAACCGCCCTGGTTATGGGGCCAGTCGCCGCCCACATAGCGAGGTCAGCCCCTCATTGTGGAGCGTTTTTAGGGGGCACGTTCACCCCTGGAACCTATATAAATAGCCCCGTCGCTATGAAGATCAAGAGGATTTTTCGGTCGGCCGATCAAGAGGACGAAGACCAGAAACCAGACAGAGACAGGAGAGAGAGCTCAACTCTTCAACAAGCTCGCTGCGTACGAGTTGCCCTTTGCCTACCTTCTCTTTGAGAGTTTTGGTAGACAGAGCTGTGTTACTCCTTCTACCAGCCAAAGAGAAGATCCCTGACGATCCTGACGGTCATCCGGTCAACGGAGAACAAGATTCACTCTCCACCGCCACTTGAAGAACCCAGCCTTAAACAAAGGGAGGATTCAAGATTCAACATCCTCCCTCCCTTGTAACTGGAAGGAAAACACTTTTGTTGTAATTTTTCATCTGATTCAAGGAAATTTTACAGCGAACGCCTTTTATTTTCTTTTTCCGGCGCGTACAAGAGATGGCGACTCCGCTGGGGACTATATTTGTCACTGATGAGCAAATCGTGGCGCAAGATGACGTCCTTCGTAAGGGAAAGATGGTCGAATCGCTTGTTGTCGAGTTCGACCAGGCGAAATACGAAGAGTTTCTCTCTGCCGGCTCCAAGAGCCCAAAGACCCGCGTCTGCCGCAGGGTCTCGACGGGGAATGGCCCCGAAGCCCGATCCGAGGTTCTCTCGGGCGCTGCTACTGCCAACTGTGCCAAGCAAGATACACGCGCCAACGCCTCTCGGAAGGCCCGCGTGATCTCAGGCACAACTGCCACTACAATCAACCGCGCAGCACGGAACACCCGCGTCAGCGTCTCTCGAGAGACCCGCGTGGTCAAAATCTCTGGTGTTCAGCATCAGGTCGTCGTTGGTCACTCTCCACCTCTACGACGCAACCGAAACGCTGAGCGTCGACAGAGGAGACGTGCGCGTCAGCTACAAGTTGGAACCTCTGGTTGTCCGACTGAGGCTGGACGCGACGTACAATCTGGCGCCTTGCCCGCGCCACGTCCAGCACGTGAAGTCTGCGTTTGGCGGCCCAAACACGAGACTCCTCAAGCTAGGTCCTCTGAAGACCAACTCACCTAACGCCAAGGTGAAGCCTCTGCGCCTCGTCAAGCGCGAGAGGCACGCGCCCATAAGCGTGGGGCCCAGCAGCCCATCCTCTCTCAAACGTCTCTGCCCCGACGCACCGAGCCGCAGTGCGCCAATCGCGTCTCGTCCCAACAGAGACGCCAGACGCGCGTCTTACAGCCACGGCGCGAAAATCGCGTCCCTGAAGCCTGCGTCCAGGCTATACAGCACATGGATGCCTCCTGTCTTCGACGTTGCGAGGCTAGTCTCTTCGATCCCCCTCCCGTGGATTTGAGGGATTACTTGATGAAGAAAAGAAGTGCCAATCAGGTCACTTCATCATGTTGCTGCCAACGGCTCATCTCTATGCTCTCCGAGTGCCATTGTGGTTCAGGTGTGCACCAGCAGTCTTTAGTTAGACAGTTGACCCTGATTCCCCCGTCAGCCAGAAGAAGTCGCTCCCACAGAAGGAGAACCTTCTCTGACATTGAGTACCCGGAGCTCACTGCGAATATGACGAGCAGGAGCAAGGGAAAACAACCTGCAGTCAGCTCGGATGAGTCTGACTCTGAACTGGAAGGGGTGTATCAACACACTCGCACCCGGACTGGGGCCATTCCCCCGATTGATTATAATGCCTTAGCCCATGGCATTAAAGTGAATGATTCTCACTCCGCCGTAGCGGAATCACGGGCTTCAAACTCTTCCGTTGAGAAGGAGGCCTCCGCCTACATGATAGGCACTCCTGAGGAAACGGCTAGACGTTTAGAACAAATCCAGAAGGCACAAATGGATATGATTCTTTCTCAGCAGGAATCTATCGACTCCCTCAAGCAGATACTTGCACAGTTGCTCGAAGACAGGAGGAAATCTCCTCCTAAAAAGACAAAGGGCAAAGGGAGAAAGGGAGAAAGCTCATCTTCCGAACCTTCTGAGGAGAGGCCGCGATCTACTTCTAGTTCGTCCAAATCCTCGTCGCAAGTAAAGGGCGACCAAGATCAGGGAAAGGCTCATGCTAAAAGAATGAGTCAATTGGAGCAATGCCTCGAGGTCCTTACCAACCGTAAAGGCCTCCAAGAAGCTGGAGTGGTCCGGCCCTATCCTGCTGAATGGGACTTGGTTCCATACCCGTCCAAGTTCAAGGCTCCAACCCTTCAAGCATTCGATGGGAAAGGGTCACCCAACCAACACATCTACTACTTTAAATCCCAAACCGGGAATGTAGTAGATAATGATGCTATCCTGACTCGTCTGTCCATCGGCACCCTGAAAGGGCTGGCCTTTGAATGGTTCATGAAGCTCTCAGAAGGTTCTATCAAGAACTGGGGCAATTTGGAGAAGCTTTTCTTAACGCGCTTCTTCGAGGATGACTCGGAAGTCACGATGCCCACCCTTTTGGCTACTAAACAGCGAAAGGGAGAGTCCGTCAAGTCTTTCGTGGAAAGATTTCGGAACGTGGCACTCCGGTGTCCGAGCGGCATGACCCAGGTCATCCTGGTGGAAACATGCCGCCACAATCTCCAAACCTCACTCCTGGCTCAAATAGGAGTTGCTGAAAGCCGCACCTGGAAGCAATTAGTCCAATAAGGTGAACAGGCTGAGGAGATTGTCGCCCGCGTCAGAGCGGAGGAAGGTAAGCCCAGGCCGGAAAGGTCGACAAGGCGTGCGCCAGACACATCCCTCCAAGCCAAAAGGAAGGATAACTTGGCAGCAGAAACCAAATCCCCTGCTAAACCTCAATTGGTCAAGGGAGGTGGCTCTTCAAGCCAACCACGGGCCAACAAACAGTATTCCTTCAAGGATGAACATGTCGACTCGCTCTTCAAATTACTCAACAAGAGCAATCGACTGAAGCTTCCTGAAGCTAGGCGCCCCGAGGAAGTCGGTAAAACCGACAATCCCACCTACTGCATGTACCACAGGATGTTGGGACACCCAACCAAGAGCTGTTATGTCTTCAAAGACATCCTTCAGGCCCTGATTGACGCGGAGGTATTGAAACTCCGACCAGAGCAGAAGAAGGTGACGGCTAATGTGACGTCAGTTCTCCAGTTTGGGAGACAACCCCCAACACCCTCTGGAGTAGTCCCTATCCCAAAAGGAGAGCTGAGAATGGACAACGTAGACCCTCATCAGCAGCAAGAGAAAGGCTTGGTACCCGTCCCTACACTTCAAGGGGAAATCATGTGGGTCCACCCTGACCTTGTTAATGAACAGCAATGGACTACTGTGACCAATAGGAAATCCAAAGGCAAGGCAAAGGCTTCATCCTGCAATGTGGTGTGTGCCTCCTCTCGAGAAGCCGAGACTGATGTTCCCTCGTTAACTGACTCAGAGGAGGAAACAATAGTCTTGGCCGCAGAGCCCAACCAACCGATGGCGGGAACCCGTTCGGGACAGCCGTACTTGAAGTAGTATGGCGAGATGGTGGTAGCCCCTCCACAACCAGCTGTAGAGTAGCCAAGCCCTCCACGAAGCAAACCGTGGAGAAACAGAAAGAACTTCGGTTTTCTCGAGTTCTTTCGAAAGACATAGCGGAAGGATCCACAGAACCTTACCGCTTTAATGTCCTGGCTCAGTTAGCCAACATCCCGACTGGGTAGCCAACATCGTCCCCGTTGCCAAGAAGAACGGAAAGATCCGAATCTGCATCGATTTTCGTGATCTGAACGAGGCTTGCCCCAAAGACGAATTTCCACTACCAATCACAGATGTCATGATTGATAATACTTGTAGATTCGAACGAATGTCCTTCATGGATGGATTCTCAGGATACAATCAAATTAAAATGTATCCTGATGACGAAAAGCATACCTCCTTCAGGACACCTCTAGGGGTATATTGCTACACCGTCATGCCCTTCGGACTGAAGAATGCAGGGGCAACATATCAAAGGGCCATGAATGCCATTTTCCATCAGCAAATACGCAAAACGGTGGAGTGTTATGTTGACGACATCGCGGTAAAAAGCCGCACTAAAGATGATCACATATCTGACCTGAAGGTTGTCTTTGATATCATTCGGGCTCATCAATTGAAGATGAATCCCACCAAGTCCTTCCTGGGGGTGGCCAGTGGCAAATTCTTAGGATTTGTTGTAACTTCCATAGGAATCCATTTGGACCCGGAAAAGATCCGCGCTATCCAGGAGATGCAACCCCCGAGAAGCCTCAAGGAACTCAGGGGATTGCAAGGACGGTTGGCGTACATCCGTAGGTTCATCTCAAACCTCTCCGAAAGATGCCAACCCTTCACTAAGCTAATGAAGAAGGGTGTCTCGTTCATTTGGGACGACGCTTGTCTACAAGCATTTGAGGAAATCAAGCAATACCTCACCCAACCACCAGTCCTTGCAGCTCCGATATCCAGAAAACCTTTCCTGGTATACGTCCGGGCAATGGATCATTCTTTGGGAACTCTACTAGCTCAGCATGATGACCATGGATGTGAGCAAGCGATCTACTATCTGAGTAGAACAATGATCGGAGCCGAACATCGGTACAACCCGATCGAGAAGGAATGTTTGGCATTAGTGTTCGCCATTCAGAAAATGCGACACTATCTGGTAGGCCAAACTATAAATGTCATATCAAAAGTCAACCCCCTGAGGTTACTTATGACTAAACCTTCATCGCTAAATGGCCGACTGGCAAAATGGGCCATATTGTTATCTCAATATGAAATGCACTTTTTACCACAAAAGTCCATTAAAGGACAAGCGGTGGCAGATTTCTTGGCTGAGCATCCAGATCCGAGGCAACCAAACTTTACGACAATCTCCCAGATGAGGTCGCTGAAGCCTGCCTAACTCAGACATCGTTCGAAAGTCAAGTGTGGCAACTCTTCTTTGACGGTGCATCCAGAACAAGCCCAAAAGGACACATCGTAGCGGGGGTAGGAGTAGTACTCGTCTCGCCATAGAACTATGTGATTCCTCGAGCGGTCTCGCTAACTGAGCCTTGCTCCAACAATGTAGCATAATACAACGCTCTTTTGATTGGGATGCAGCTCGCCGATGAGATTGGCATTAAAAATCTCGAGGCATACGGTGACTCCAAACTCATTGTTAGCCAAGTTCGCGGGGAGTACGAAGTCAGACATGAGGACCTAGTACCCTACTACAACGCAACTATCCACATGGCCGAAAGGTTCACAAACTTCTACATCGATCATGTACCGCGCAGGCAAAATGCGCATGCAGATGCACTCGCATCCCTCGCTGCCTCCTTAGCTCTTCCAGCTGGAGCAATGGAGAAGGTATTCGTCTACAGTCACGACCTGTATTGCCCGAGAACTGCCCTCGAAGACTATCAGGAGTCAAAGGGAGAGTATCAAGGCAAAGAAGCGCTGGAATTGTCAACCGGGCCAGAGCTTAAAGACTGGCAATTCCCCTATATCGACTATGTCTTGTATGGCATCCTGCCTGAGGACGCCAAGGAAGCGGCTGCCATTCGAAGGAAAGCCCCTAAATTTTACTACAATGCGATTACACGAACATTGTATCGTTGATCGCATGACGGGGTCTTGCTCCGGTGCCTCTCACCAAAGGAGGCTCAAGATGTATTGAAAGAAGCCCACGACGGCATGTGTGGAGCCCACCAACCCGGCCCAAAATTGGCACATCGACTCCAAAGGTTGGGTTACTATTGGCCCAAGATGATTGCCGACGCCGTCACCTATGCCAAAAGATGTCACGCCTGCCAAGTACATGGTGATTTCATCCATCAAGCACCAGGCTACCTTCACTCCACGGCTTCTACTTGGCCATTTGAAATGTGGGGAATGGATGTGGTTGGCCCTATCAGCCCACCATCATCAAAAGGATATCGGTTCATTTTGGCAATAACCGATTACTTCTCCAAATGGGCTGAGGCCGTTCCTTTGAAGGAGGTAAAATCGTCTAACGTGATCAATTTCGTGAAGCATCACGTCATTTATCGTTTTGGTGTACCTCGGCGAATTGTCCATGACAATGGACCCCAGTTCATCAGCCAGGCTTTCCAGAGATTCTGTGCCAAGTTCAGAATCCAGAGTGTGTCCTCAACGGCATACTACCCTGCCGCTAATGGCCTCGCAGAAGCTTTCAACAAGACTATTGGTAAGCTTCTCAAGAAATTCGTCTCGAAAAGTCAGCGTGATTGGGACGACAAGCTGGGTGAATGCTTATGGGCTTACCGCACAACTGTGCGAACCCCAACTAAAGCCACGCCGTTTTCTTTGGTATACGGGTGTGAAGCCGTGCTTCCACTAGAAATCCAAATTCCATCTCTACGCGTCGCCCTGACAGCGGAGATGAAAACCGAGGAGAAGCATCGACAGCGACTCCAGGAATTAGAGGCCTTAGATGGTAAGCGTCTGCAGGCCCAGCAACAAATCGAGCTTTACCAAGCTCGAATTATCAGAGCCTTCAACAAGAAAGTTAAAGTGCGAACTTTCAAGAAAGGCGATATTGTCTTAGCCGTCAGAAGACCCATGGTGATGACGCACAAGACAAAAGAAAAATTCCAACCCAAATGGGAAGGACCATTCGTAGTAGAGTCAGTCTACTCAAATGGATCGTATCGCCTCATTACTTTCAAATGGCGATACTCTCATGATGCTGATCAATGGCAGATTCTTGAAGAAGTACTATCCTTAATAGTACTCCTCCTCCGATCACGTTCAAAATTACACCTCTGATCAAAACAAGAAGAGTTTCTTCATTAATATCCAATGCCTCCGACGGCTAAGGATAGAGGAAACTGTTGGCTTCTAAGCCCAACATAAGTCTTCGACAACTCATCATGCTGAGGGGAATAGCATGGCTAGCCCAACTCAAACGGTAGTTGGTAAAGGCACCTCAAATCCGTTGCTAGCTGAGGGTTTGCTAAAAATCCTAAGGGACATGTTCCCATTTGATCCGACGCCTCCGACGGCTAAGGACAGAAGAAAATGTTGGCTTCCAAGCCCAACATAAGTCTTCGACAACTCATCATGCTGAGGGGAATAGCATGGCTAGCCCAACTCAAACGGTAGTTGGTAAAGGCACCTCAAATCCGTTGATAGCTGAGGGTTTGCTAAAAATCCTAAGTGGACTTGATTCCACTCTCCTCTCCAAAATCCCTTACCAATTCTCATCCACAGAATGGTAGGTCTACAAAATACAGTTGTTGTCAAGTTAACACTATACCTCTGACATTCCAAACTCCACTTGTCAATTCTCATCAATAGGATGACAGGTCCTCAAAATTGCTCGTATCGCAAATTAATTCTTGTCAAGTTAACATCACACCTCTGAGAAATTACTGTTAAGTTCAACATTACACTTTTAACAGTAATCAAGTTGCTGTCAAGTTCAATATTAAACCTCTGACAGTCACCTTTCCCTCAGACTTCCATATCAAAGCTGAAATGAACGATGCTAAGTTTAACGCTACACCTCTAGCATCTAAGTCATTGTTAAAGTTCAACAATACACCTATGACAATGAATTTCCCTCAAACTTTCGTATAGGAGTTGAGATGACCAATGCCAAGTTCAACATTACACCTCTAGCATTACCCTCACTGGCAAGTTAAAAATCACACCTATGTCAGTGACACTTTCAGTTTTCCCAAACGAAAGCTGAAATGCTTCTGAGTCAAGTTAATATCACACCTCTGATTCAAATTCTTGTCGAGTTAACATCACACTTCTGGCAAGACAACTTTCAACCCGTTAAGTTAATATCACACCTCTAACGGTAAAGATTTTCCTAGATTCCCTGCGAGTCTAGTCTCATTTGCTATTCTCTTCAACAGAATAACAAGTTTACCTAAACACATTGTTAGGTTAATACTACACCATTAACAGTGTTTTCCTTCAAATCCCCGGCTGAGCTTAATCAAGTGAATCCTAAACCTTGATAAAGGCCCATTTTCCCTGGGGGTACGAGTTTCACTTGTCATTCTCCTTTATAGATTGACAGGTCCACCAAACATTATTTCATCTCTGTCAAGTTAATATTACACCTCTGACAGTATTGTGAAAGTTCCTGAAATAGGATCTTTCCCTACAAAATTTGACTTATTATTATCATCATAATTTTGACGAAGTCAAAGATCTTCTGCTTCTATGCGTCTAACTGAAGACAAAAGGTTCAAGATAATGGAAAGAGGCAGAAAGAAAAATGTCACTTTTATTTATATCCAGGCATATGAAAGTGATACAAAATGCTCTCTTATACAATAAGATTGAGTGTTACAATTAAGAAGTACAAAGAAGTCTCTTTCTCTCTCAGAGGCCGTACTCACTCCTTGAAGCCGCATCTGATTCCAAGTGCACGATGTTTGGAAGGGCGCCAAAATAGAATCAGACATTGTGGCAACGATCAGAAGCTGGTTGCACCACGATGCATGATGTAAACATCGAAAGAGCCCTAGCTGACTAAGCTAAGAGCAATGGTGTTCTTGAGGTCCGGTGGCAGCAGAAAGCCCTGCAACCCTTCATTCATGAGCATCTCTCTCGCCATAAGGCCATCCAACAAACATGGAGTGTCCTTGATGTCACTTCTGGGGTGAGAGAGGAAGGGGATGCTATCTGCCACTATATCCACCGTAACCCCCTCGCCGCCATACTCACTCTGACCATGCCATGCCAAGAAGCATGACTGGTCGTCGAGTCCAAAGAGATCTTGGCGAGGGTTAAGTCCCCGTCAGGGACCATGATTTCTTCCCTTGTGGATGACGGAGACTATGATTTCTTCCCTTGTGGACGAACATCGAACAAATTCGCTGGCCGAAATATTCTTCCAGGGGCCCAGCGAACCTGAAAAAGGACGATCAAGCCTAACTGCAAGGAATAAACAAAGGAATCAGAACATCTGGAACTTAGTACACTTCAACAGAGAAAACTAAGTGATAGACGCAGTTATTGCTGAAGAGTACAGACACGGGAATGACCCACGCAGTGAGCCAAAACTTCCGCGGTGGCAGAAACAGACGCGAGTTAAAACTGTGATACACGCAGGATTCAAACGCAGTCCAATTTTTTGCATCTGCGTCTAACACACCAGGCGCGAAAAGACTCAGACGCCGAAAAAATTGCCATCTCCCTGTTGAATGAACAGGAGTTGCAAGATTCGGGTCTGAAACCTTCAACCCGAGTTGGAATTCATCCAAGTCAGTGGCCTTAAAACGCGAGCTTCATGAGCAAAGCTAGCGCCAAGTGCCAAAGACTTATGTACTCGCGTCCAGAGAAGTTCAAGTCGATGGCGCAAATTCCAAAAAAAAGGGAATGCACCAACTAAGACTTCATCCAGATGGTGATATCTCTTTAAGAGGTGCCAAGGTGCAAGCCTGTGTGGACTAAAAATATCATGGCAAGTCGGGACGGCATACCTGCAGAGGCCTCTATCAAGAGTTGAACTCTCTGCATTAGAACGTGGACATGAAAGATGATCAAAGAGACGCTTTCTCCTGAAGAGACCAAACAGAAGCATGAAAGCTCTGGGTCATCTTCATCCACAGAGTCACCTTCATCCATGGAGACAGACCCCTGTTAGAAACTCTGAAGAAGGTGGAATTTCTCAGAGCAAAGAAAAAAAAACAGTCTAAGTTTGGGTTGTTAAAGAGGGAGAGGGTGAGCCCTATTTATAGGCAACCCCTGATAACTGTCATTAATGGTTCATTAATCAAAACCGTCGGCCTTAATGACCGCACGACCGTCAGAGTCCAATAGGAGTCTGACGCGTGGAACGTTGCTTCGGGAAGCGTCGCAGACGCTGGTCTCAAACCGCCAGCGCCGGTTTTGCATTAAAAGGCATTAACGCCTGAGTCCAATGAGGAACCAACGCGTGGACAATTGCTTCGGGAAACAACGGACGACCCGGTTTCCCAATCGTCAGTGAAGACTTGACGTTCAAAGATCTCATGAAATCTTTAAGTCAGGCCGCATTTAACGCCTGGGAAGTTACATCAAGATGCAGATGAGAAAGCCGCGTCCAGGGATCCGCGTCCCCTTTTCAGACTAAATGACGTCCACCTGCATTCCAGAGGAATGTCCGCGTGACCCAAAGTTGCGTCCCTTCAGCAAACGGGGCCCATTTTAAGGGAAAGCACTTAACTCAGCAAAAGACTTAGGCCATTGTGGGATTAGTCGGAAAATACGCAAGGCTGCGTCCCTCGCGTCTGCTCAAACTGCGTCTTCATCAGAGGAGCTGCGTCTGCATGGGTAGTGATGGGTTTTTGCACCTAGTCAAAAGACCCAGCGCTGCATCCTTAAGGACTGCGACCAGTGAGTCACACTCAAAAACTGTGTCCTTCGCGTCCACTTGAACCGCGTCTTCATTAGCAGGACAGATTCGCGTTAATTAAGCCCGCGTTTCTTTCTGTGAATTGACGCCGCGTCTCATCAAAAGGACTTAGTTCTGCCTAAGTTCCTATGAAATGATGACCGTGTCTCTCTCTATGATTTGATGCCGCGTCTCATCAGAAAAACTTAGTTCTATCTAGGTTCCTATGAATCAATGCCGCGTCTCATCAAGAAGACTTGAGTCAACGCCGCGTTTCATTAAAAGAAGTTGAATTCATCTACAGCAAGGCAATAAAGATGGAACAGAAAATTTCAAAGACTTTTACTATTCAAAAAAAGATAGAAGCAAGTACAAACACTCTTGGTGAATAGAGTGTCCTTTTTCTTTACAAAAAAAAAGATGAAGAAGAAGGCTACAAGTCCTGGTTCGCCAAGGAACGGATTTGCTCTCTAAGGTGATGTATCTTATGTTGACGCGCCTTCTCAGCCTCCATGAGAGCTTGGGCCCGCAGATCCGCCTCAGATAAAAATTCCTGCGCTTGTACTCGGAGGGATTCCAACTTGGATGAACGAACAGAGAGGTTTGCTTCAACTTGCGCCTTGGCAGCCTCTAACTCCGCCAGCCTCTTTTCAGAGGTAGCAAGCTTCTGTTCGTTAAAAGCAATCATGGCCTCAGCCCTGGCTATAGCAGCCCGAGAGTCAAGGATAGCCTGCTTTGCAGCCTGTATGATCATGACAGATTCCTTGGACTCGGCCGTTAGCCTTTGATGATCAGCCTAGAAACCTTCAAGAAGACGGGTGTTATCGGTTATCTTCTCCTCCACCTCCCGTCGCTCCTGCTCTTGAGCAGCAAGGAGCCTATTCAGAGTTTCCTGGGCTTCGTGGAATGAGCCGGCATCCTCCAGGGATCGAAGCTCTCTCAGGTCTTGTCCCAGCTGCTCCACCACCAGCAGACACGCCTGGGCTAACGAAGGGCCTCCAGCCAACTTGATGTTCTCGGCCAAGTTTCCGAGAAACATCCGGGCGAATTCAAAGGAGCTACCCCCAGACAGGATGAAATCGATGCATGATCGCATCGAGTCAAAGAACTGCTGCACCATTTTGCGTGTCAGGAACTCCATAGTATCATCGCCCGAGGTGCTCCCCGACCCCCTTTCTATCACGGGGTGAGGGATGTAAGCCAAATCTTCTCGCGCAAGAGTCGGGCTGACCACCGGTACGGCAGGAGCAAGAGTAGCCACTAGCGCTTCTGGGGGTGCTACCTCTGCAGGAACCTCCACAGCTGATGACAGAGTAGTGAGCTCGACCTCCTCAGAAACCTCGGCCGAGGCTTGAGCTGTGTGGCCTTCCGGAGGGGCACTGACCGTCAGACTCTCCACCTGAGCCCTCCCAGTTCTCTCTGCAAATTATCTCAACATTAGCTACAATGGTGAAAAGAGAAACATTCAAGACATCAAAACTTCCTTACCAAGTTGGAGGTCCAGAGATGTCGAATTCTTGGGCGAATCCTGCAGAGTAGAAGTCTCCCTGGCTTCAGTGGTTGCCTCCTCGTCCTGCAGAGTGGGAGTCTCCCCGATTTCAGTAGTTGCCTTCTCTGGAGGCATCTCGGCGGCTGGAGTCTCAACTCCTTCCGGCTGAGTCAACTCTTGCACCATCTCCTCGATATGCGAGGAGGTTGCAGCCTCAATATCCTCGGCCAACCCTGCAGCATAAAAGGAGAATGTTAAAACCTCCTCTTCAAAATGAAAAGAGAAATCAAGTCAGAAGGTGAAAAGAGTACCTTCAGCGGGAATAACTGCCGCCAGTGGTGATGCCGTCAACGGCTCGCACCTATGTATTTCCTCCTCCGAGAAGTGTGAGAATTTACTCGGATCAGGAGGAGCGGGTTCGTCACCATAGTCGACCTCATCCTCAAAATCGCTTCCCTCTACGGATAAGGAAGACGACAGTTCAACGCGAGAGGCCTCGGTAGCTGGAGCCTTGCCACCAATTACCCCAGTGGTAGGGCTGGGGTCAACTGTCCGAGGACTGGAGATGAACACACTTGGAGACCCAGGTTGCTGTGCCTCATCTCTCCTTTCATGAGCAGGGGAAGACCCGGGTTGAGTTGAGACTCCTACAATCTCAACATCACTCATGATGTCGACCTCTGGTTGTTGTGCCTCATCTCTCCTTTCGTGAGCTGAGGAAAACCCGGGCTGAGCTGAGACCCCCGGAATCTCAACATCACCTCCGCTCATGATGTTGACTTCGAACTGCTCGGCCTCGTCAGCGGCGGTCGGTTCGTCAACAGGCTCTCCTTCCTCTGAACTCCTGCAGCCCCTGCTGGGCAACCTGCGGGCACGGACTAAGGGGACAGCCTCTTCATCTGCCTCTTCTTCCCTCGGTTCCTCAACACCAGTAGGGATGTCTTCGGATAGAGAAACTTCGGTCGTCAAGTCTCTCCGGACCTTCTTTGGGGCAGGGTCAGCAGTGGAAGTAGAGCCTCGAGCACGCTTACTCACCACCTGTCGAGCCTTTGTTGCTCGTGGCTCCTCCCTCGACCCTCTCCCGACTTCCCTCAGAGCCTTCAGATACTGCTCGACGCCTCGCGAGCGTTTACCGGACCCCGACCTTGCTTCGAAATTTGCATTGATACTCTCAATACATGAATACTCCGGAACAAAGTATGGTGTCTGGTTGACCTAGAAGTACCAGGTACAGAAGCTGAAGCTTGTGCGGCCCTTTGGCTCCTTGATAGGTAGACGGAAAGTTGCTTCCGTCCCTCCGGCCACGCTATAGTACCAAGCCCGAGCACCTTCGAACAAGTTCCCACTGAAGGCGAGTCGAGCATTGGGGTTGCCGACGTAGAGTTGATCATAGCCGAACTGTCGGGCGAAGCGATTCGGCATATATGGCTCGATCGTGCATGAAGTCCCTTGCCGAAAAGCACATACCCAGGCCGGATGTTAACCAACCACCAGAAAATCCCCGTTGACAGCCTAGTGAAATCATCTTGGCCTGCGGAGTCAGTAAATAGTTCCCCGAAAGATACACCAGGAATCTCGGGGAAGCAGCGGTTAAGCTGGTAGTTCGAAGCAGACAGAATGCACTTTCGAACGTAATACATGTAAGTATTACGCCAGTCAGAACCCTCCAACCGCTGTACAAAAGGGACAAAACCATCACTCCAAGGCACCGGCGTCATCAGAGAGGGGCAGTGCATCACGTACCAAACCATTAAGTATGTGTAGGGCAGCTCGACCCGAGGGTTGGGGCGCTTCACCGTCGGCTTCCCCTCTGAGTCAACAATCGGCTTGCCATGGGAGTCGATAGCCTTCCCTGCCTCGCAGAAAGTCTGGGTTAACGCCCGCAACCAGCTTTGAATGCCAGCCGCCATTGCCGGGAGAAGGGCTATGGGACTGCCATAGGCCAGGAGCACTGCCGGGTACACTACATCGGCAACAATGACTTCATGTGGCAGCGTGGGCACCACACAGCGCTTCAACCACAACATTAAGAAGCCCGCCAACAGTGCTCGATCGGAGATAGGAATCCGGGCTTGATGATGAAAGCTTTCGAAAACCATGTCAGGTTCGAAACCATCCTCGTTCGAAACCGTAGTGTAGCAGCCTTCAGAAGCCTTAACCCTGTCGTCAATCTCCTCGTCGGAGCTGGGAGCCAGTCGGGTTACCGGATGGTCTTTCTTATTGATACCGTTAAACAAGTAGCTGGCCCAAGACAGCTGCTTGACTCCTCCCGACCTTCAAGAGGTTACCTGACCGCAAATGTGGAAGTGACATAACACCTCCTAATAAGTCTCGTACACTTGAGGAGACCCTTTCTTCATAAGGTTGAGCTCCTCAGTGGTTGGGACATATTCCTTATATGGAGAGTCCCCTGTTGCCAGCCCCGAGACCTCATGCAACTCGTGCAGGGCAAGGCCCATCTCTCCGACCGGAGTGAAGAATGTCCCCGTCAAAGGATTGTAACGCTCCAGGATCCCGAAGAGGTTCTGAGAACTTGGTGGAATGCCATATTGTACGGCCCTGACTGCTTGGTACAAATCCGTTTGCTCCAACAAGTCCCTAAGGTCGGCAAGGACGAAGCTCACCATCCTGCCCCACCAATACTTCTCGGTGAAATGAACCCACCCGGGCGAACGGAACTCAACCGGAAAATCACCCTCCACTTTCATGAATGCGTTGAGGAAAGTGGTGCCAAGTTTTGGTGTTTCTCCAACTGGGGGCTCAGTCCTGAGCGACCCGGGGAACAGGCCGAGAACCGCCCTATCATGACTATAGTGACGGTATACCCTTTTGGAGCCTAAGTCACCGAGAGTAATCTCAGGGACATATCGGGAAAGGTCCCATTTCATCTTCCGAGGAACGGACATGTGCTGGAGATAAGACAGCGGGTACATCCTCTCCATGTCCGGAAGAAAGAATCTTCTACCCCCTATCTGGCGGAGCCATTTATAATCTCCGTCATACATGGAATAGCCGCCATCGCCGATATGGTCTCCAAAGAAGAAGGCAGGCTTCTCCAGCGGAACGCGAGCATCCGTTGTGAATGCTGCGTCAGTCATAAGTTCCCGAAAAGTTGTCATGTCAACATTGGAGAGCCTTTTTTTGCGCTCCTGCGACCTGTCAGCAGTCACATGTACAGTCCTTTGCAGCGCAAAGGTTAAATCACGGTCAGCACCACCTACGTGCCCAAAGTGGCGCTTCTTGGAGAGTGGGGCAGAAGAGTGTGGCACTGCAAAAGAAAAGGACACTTGATCAGACATCTTATCAAAAAAAAAAATGTGTTAAGTGTCTATATTCCAGACGCAGAAATTATCAAAATTCGCGTCTAGACTTGAGAATCCGCATCCAGACGCAGAAGAGACACTGGACGCAGGAATTATCAAAATTCGCGTCCAGACCTGCAAATCCGTATCCAGATGTGAGGCCCGCAGGATCAAGCCCGCGTTTTAAAAACCAAGACTTATGAAAAATCTCTAAAGTACTTGGGCTCAGGTGCAAGATTCATAAAAAACCAGCACCTGATGTCATAGAACGCAAGGATCAAGTCCGCGTCCGAACCCTTCACAATTAGAAATATTCTAAGTGAAGAATCTGAAATGCAGGGCTCACTGGCACCGGGTCATCAAACCCGTGCCTTGGTTATCAACTCAAAGACCGCGTCTGAGACCGCATCTGAGAATCAAACACGGTTTATATTCTGTGTTGACGGTTCTTCTCCAAAAAAAAAAGATTTTTTTTTTAGGGGTTCCATGAACTTCCATTTAATGGTGATGGTGAAACTAAACGGCATTATACCTGGGAAAAGGACTTCCTGCGCGGAGGAACCGCCCCTCTGGGCCTCAGTGACGGCCGCCTTTGAGGATGATGCGGTTGGCTTGGCCTTGGGTGCCATTGGTGATCAAGAGTCCTATGAAGGAGAAATGAAAAGTGATGAACAAAGATCCTCTTTCTAAAACCCTAACAGATGCGCTCGGAGAAGAAGAGGATATCTCTCTGACTCTTGCCATTTATAGGCACAAAGATTTGCAAAGATACGCAGCGCGTGGCTCGATTAGCTCTACAGCGAGTCATCACTTGACTCGTGGAACAGATCATTTAATGAACCGGGAAGTCCGCGCGCCAAAAGGTGATGTCCCGACGGTTCCCCAGAACAAGTGGCGGTGCACTCATGACATGGCACGGATTCGCACCCAACAGGCGTGTCTCTCCGAAGTTCGCGTCCTTCCAATCTGGCCTAGCATCGCGTCTGCCCAATGGAATATCAATCGCATTTCCATTTCCAAAATACGCACCCCATTAAAGTCACATCTTTAAAGCAGTACTATCTCTGCTCTTCAAAGAAGAACTGGCGTTCAGTCCTTGCTTCTGCAAATCAGTTCAACAGTACACTGGCAAAAGCAGACGATCGTCCACTCCTGGCTTAAAGCGTGCCCACGACAGACTAAAAGCAATCAGGGAGGTTTAGACTGTGTATCTAGACACTCAACACGATCAACTCTGGTGGCCTCAAAGAGTTCAACAGTATACTCACGAAGACCAACTCCAGATAAGATCAAACCCGGAGCATTAACAGTCCAGTCATCAGGGTAAACTCAGCTAGAGTCCAAAGTATTTCGAAATCCGTCCCAGTTAACTGCGGAATATCGAAAACTTTGGAGGGGGTTCTGTAGGCTGTCTAAAAATCATTAAAAGACAAGCCATTAAAAAAGGCAGAGTTTCAAGTTCTGGACGCAGGACTGATGATGGCCAGCCGCGTCTCAACCTCAAGGCGCGTGGGCTCGACACCCGCGTCTCAACATCAAGGCGCGTGGGCTCGACACCCGCGTCTCACCTCAAGGTGCGTGGGCTCGACACCCGCGTCTCAACCTCAAGGCGCGTGGGCTCGACACCCGCGTCTCAACATCAAGGCGCGTGGGCTCGACACCCGCGTCTCAACATCAAGGCGCGTGGGCTCGACACCCGCGTCTCACCTCAAGGCGCGTGGGCTCGACACCCGCGTCTCACCTCAAGACGCGTGGGCTCGACACCCGCGTCTCACCCTCAAGGCGTGTGGGCTCAAAGCCCGCGTCTCAACCTCAAGGCGCGTGGGCTCGACACCCGCGTCTCGGTTATAACCGCCCTGGTTATGGGGCCAGTCGCCGCCCACATAGCGAGGTCAGCCCCTCATTGTGGAGCATTTTTAGGGGGCACGTTCACCCCTGGAACCTATATAAATGCCCCGTCGCTATGAAGATCAAGAGGATTTTTCGGTCGGCCGATCAAGAGGACGAAGACAAGAAACCAGACAGAGACAGGAGAGAGAGAGCTCAACTCTTCAACAAGCTCGCTGCGTACGAGTTGCCCTTTGCCTACCTTCTCTTTGAGAGTTTTGGTAGACAGAGCTGTGTTACTCCTTCTACCAGCCAAAGAGAAGATCCCTGATGATCCCGACGGTCATCCGGTCAACAGAGAACAAGATTCACTCTCCACCGCCACTTGAAGAACCCAGCCTTAAACAAAGGGAGGATTCAAAATTCAACATCCTCCCTCCCTTGTAACTGGAAGGAAAACAGTTTTGTTATAATTTTTCATCTGATTCAAGGAAATTTTACAGCGAACGCCTTTTATTTTCTTTTTCCGGCGCGTACATATATATATATATATATACAATTTTTGAGATACATGCTTTACATGATCTATTGCTTTTATGTACTCAATTATTTGTTTGATTGTACATTGTATGTCTTAGTTTTGATAATTCTTTCATGTTTATATGTTATATCATGTTTTTGTGAAAAATATTTTCATATAAGTTTTATTTTGAGCCTTAGTATTTATTTTCATGAATATGTCATTTACATGATTCTTATGCACTCAAAATTTATGTTTACTCATTATTTAATTTTTATGAGCTGATATATGAGCTTTATAAATCTTGAGTATCAATTTTTGTGCAATATACATATTTCATGAGATATATATGTTTAGTTTCATGTTTTAAGGAATCTTTAAATAGTTTTCAAAAACTATTTTAAACAAGTTATTTATTCCTTATTTGGTAGTGTTTTCAATATTCAACTATTTTTAAATCCTATTTTGAAAACTTCTATGCTTTAAGGGTAGTTGGTTGGGCGACTATACCTTGTGTACCTTGTTGAACATCTTTTTAACATGTGCATAATAAGAGTGGATGATATGAGTTATACACATGATCTTCATGTTATTTCATTTTTGTATACTTGTACTAATTTTTCTTATATATGTGTGCTTCAAATTTAAAGTGATATTTCTATTTTCATAAATACATATATATAATTTTAATATGTCCATACATATTTTAAGGCACGTATTATGTTTTTGCTAAGCTTAATTTAGTTCTAAATGATAATTGGCATCTCTCACAAGCTTATGCATGTGTCTTGTTGATATTTAAAAAAAGAGATTTTTTTAAGAAAAATATTTTGATTTAAAAGATTGATATCCATGATTATTTTTATTCATTTGGTATAATTTATATCCATGTTGGTTTTCAATTGGTATTTTTTTAGTATCAAAATGTACTTCATGTTTCTCCTTCAATTGGTATCAAAATTTGTATTAAAAGTAGTATCAAAATTTATTTTGTCGACTGGTATCAATATCTACAATTGGTATCTTAAAAATTTTGTTTATCTACAAGTGATATCAACATTTATGTTGTCAGCTACTATTTGCTTTCAATTAGTATCAAAATTTATTTTATTGACTACAAGAAACTTCAAAATTTATTTTAAGTGATATCAAAATTTATTTTAAAATATTTGTTTGATATGTATTGCTTATATCAAAGGGAGCTTAATATCTCCTCTATATATAAATTCATGTTGAGTAAATTTTTCATATTGAGAAGCTTGACCTCTCTATTTATGTGATACACGTGTGCAGGGAGAGCTTAACATCTCTGTCTGTGTATTGTATATTATGTTTGTGCGGGTTAGGGTCTAATCATCCCTTCTCCATGTAATGCATGTATGCAGGAGGAGTTAATTAATGTCTCTCCTCTTCATGAATGTATATATATATATATCTTTATTGTTTATTTGTCTTCACCCCTTTGTTGATGAATTGATAAAAAAGGAGAAAAGAATTTAGAGAGTTTATATATGTATACTTTGTTTATTGTTGTTTATGAATATATGTTTGTTTAATTTATGCATTTCATTGAAAATCTATATGTTTGTTGCTATGCATGAGTAAAGGGGGGCTTCTATAAAGCTTATCTTTAATCCATGCATATATAACTCTATCAGTTTTGTCATCATCAAAAAGGGTGAGATTGTTGACCCAAAGGCCTATCCCTGTAGTTTTGATAATGATTAACTCATGTAGTTATCGTATTAATGATCTTGTGTTCATTTAATTTCAGATTTTCGATCAAGTTCTTGGTCAGTGTTTAGCTTCAACGAAAGATTCGAAGTAAGTTTTGAAGCTAGCACGTATTGATTCAAGAGCACGCGCTTCAAAAATAACATCAAGTACTCAAAGAGGAGTGTAGCTCATGGATCAAATTTGGACTAAGTCGAGATGGAGAGAAAGAGTTTCAAGAGAAGATTTTCAATAGAAGATTTTCAAGACTTGAGTCATATTTGTGAGTTTTAAGATTTTATCTTTTAGATAAAATATAAAGGATAGATTAGTTGTGGATTGCTCAAGCTCATATACACACATAAAATATTTCATGTTAAATAGTTTTGATTTTAGAAAATATGGTTTTGGTTTTGAGCTTCAAAGAATATGCACTTTGGTTTCATGAATAAATTTCATCAAAATAAGTTTACATGATTTATATGTGCATTGGATTTCATCCATACACAATGATGCTTTATAATATTTAGAAAAACTTATTTTGATGTTTCTAGTTCATGCTTTAAAGTTTTGTATTTATCAAAACTTTGTTTAGAACTTATTGTCAATAATATGATATTTCATCTTATATGTGTATTGATTCTATCCATGCACACTATGCTTCAATAGTGTTTAAATATGTTGTTTTTGTATTTGGACAAGTTTTGGAAAAATCAGCTTTTCATTTAAAAGTTTAATTTCGAAAAATACTGATTTTTGTGTAAAGCTTAATTTCTATATCGCAAAAATAGTTCAACATATTTGTAATATGTGTTGATTTTTTATCACACATATTTGTACTTCAAAGTATTTCAATGAGCTTATTTTTTGGATTTTTATAGGATTTAGATAAAATATAGGATTTTAAAAGACCAAGTTTTCAATCCTTAAAACCTAACATTATGCTTCTGGCGGTCGACCGACCGGTCGATCGAACCAGAGGTCGATCGACTAAGTGGTCGACCATTGTACCGAGAATGTGCACAAAGCCCTAGCTTGAGGGCCGGTCGAGCAGACAGTCGACTGATCCAGAGAGGATGCTCTCTGGATCTGGCCCAGGTCGATTAACCGATCGACCGATCAGAGAGACCAGCTCTCTAGTTCTTGACTCAGTCGACCATGCGGTCGACCGGTAGGTCAAAACCTGGATGCAGTCGACCGGCAATCCCAACAGTCTGAAGAATGACCGTTGGTCGGTCGACCGGCTGGTCACCGACAGGCCATCTGGCCCCCAACGGATAGTTTTCTGATGCCTTATAAAAGGGGTGTTTTGGCCAGATTTTTGGTTAGATTTTTTAGGTTGTTTTCTATAGCTCTTTTACAGAGCTTCTAAGCAAGTTTTAGAGCTTCATTTCTATATCCAAAAGGGAGTTTTCAAGAGTAAATTTCTTGTGTTTTCAAAAGCAAACCTCCAAATCTTTCTTGTTTTTCTCACACAAACTTGATCTTTTCATTGCTATATTTATCCTCTAGGGATCATTTGTTGTGAGAGTGTTTTGGTGATCAAGAGTAGAAGATCACCAAGTGTTCCACCTTCTTGTATTGAGAATTTGTAGAGGTGCGACCTTAGCAAGCTAGTGTGCTTGCGTGTGTTGGTCTTGCGGGAACAAGTGAGGGACTTGCGGGTCTAAGAGTTCTTGAGAAAGCTCATTGTAGGTGTTGCAACATCGAGTTATCATGCGGGATCATTATAGTGAAAATCCTTCATAGTGTTAAAGGCGGGGACGTAGATCAGTGGCTCGAACCTCGAAACAATTCTCTCATGTTTGCGATTGCTTATCTCTTTCTCACTCACTTGTGTTTATATCTTACATGCTTATATTGTTCATATTTTTATATGCTTGATATAGTTGTGCTTAATTGTTATATGCTTGGGCTCGTTTGCTCACACTTGTATTCAACCAAGAGAGTCATAGTGGCACCTCATCTCTTAGTCTAAAGGAATCTTAAGGAGATAGTCCAGAGCCCTTCACTGGAAATTCGGCCACACTGTTTGGTTATACGTTATGTGTTAGAGTAATAGTTTTAGGTTGAATAATTATTTTTTAATTTTGTATTAGTTTTGCATTACATTAGCTTGCCACCTATTCACCTCCCTCTAGGTGACCTACAGGTCGAAGGTCTACCCTAACTTAAGTTATTTTTTTCTTTTTGTTTGTTTATTTGTATGTTTATTTTTGAAATTTTTATGATAAGATTACAATTACAATTATTCTAGTACATATAGTGATCCGTACTTTACCCCAACCTCTTTTGACTCGGATATTACCAACCAAGTATGTTGGATTGGTCTTATTCGAATTAACATATGCTCCAGTCCTAATATTATGAACAAGACTGGAATCATCATCTCCACTCTTCACTGAGTCAGTGGGAATATAATCCACTGCGTCATTCTATCAACCACCATACAAACATAGTTCATTTCTAGAACAACCAATAGAGGAAAATTAGTTTTCAAAAAGAGAATGGAAACCTTGGTCAAGTCCGAAATGATAAGAGTCTATTACTCTTGCATGAGTCCGAGCGAAAAGGTCAAAACTTAAAGGACTTGCAATCCCATCAAAATTTTTAAATCTAAGATCTTTACTCAATTTTTCAAGTCCTACCACAATAAGAAGAACCTATTATCTTGAAAAATATGATTCAGTCCCAAAATGATTCCTTCATTAGGTAAAAGCACTAATGAGTTAACTGAACGATGCTTATAGGACAGAGGAAACTCTTCCTTATCAAAATTTGATCAATTCTGGTTGCCCTAGCCATATTGATAACAACCAAAGAATCATGATGACTTGGAAACTTCAACCAAGATTTAATTTTATCATACCACCTTGAACTTGACCAATATCAACCCATTGACAAATTAGCAAGTTTTCATTTCAATGAAATTGAACTAGAACATGAATGTAACCCAATCTTCAATTCTGTGATTCAGTTCCAAATTTTGAATCAATGTTTACCCCAATATTCTTACCCAATTTATACTCATTTTTCGAGCCAACATTCATTCCGTACCCATAGTTTTGAAATTGAACCACCTATTTTGGATAGTCACATTCCATTGTTGAGAAAAAAATATGAATTTTAGTTCTTTGATTTGGGTACTACTCTTGAACCAAAATCGACTCTCGAACCCAACTTGATATTCCTTAGTTAGTATTGGTTCCCGCTCCTTTAATTCTAGAGCCCAAATCATCCATTCCATAAAATCACATTCCTTTGTTAGACTTAGGTATAGACTATAATGATTCTGAGATGATATTCCAAAATTGGTCATATAAAAGGGATAATTTTCACGACAGGATCTTGCATGATCCTATTCATATTGGGGATTGTAAGCATGTAAATAAAAAATAGGTCATCCAAGGTAGGTTCCATGATAATCCACAATATTTAGATTAGGCAGCAACGTTTGGCCCAATTCGACCACCTCTGGAACCACCACCTTAGTGTAACATTTTTCCTTTCCTTTCTTCTTTTTCATTTATATATGCATTCATTCATACATTGAGGACAATGCATGAGATAGGTGTGGGGGAAGGTCCTAAAATAACATCAGTTTTCTTTTAATTTGTAAAAAATATATATAATATTTTCTTCGCTTATAAAAAACTTTTGAAAGAAGAAACAATATTTTGATCTATTTTTTTAAGAAATTAAGTTAATTTTAAGAAATAGAAGAATTATAATTAGGATTTCTTATACCTGAACAAAACAAGATTATTTGTTTGATTTTTAGGGTTAGGAAGAAAAATTGATAAAGTAATTTAGTCTTGATTTTTTACCTTAATGAGATATGCATACTTTATACACTTACACACATAGGATTCAAAAATAAAGATTCTTATGTCTTATAAAAATACATAATATATATATCAAAAATCTTATGATTAAGCTGGGTATTTGTGCCTCATAAAGTATAAGTATTCATGCCTAAAAGTGGTCCATGTAATTAATAAAATCCTTAAGTTCTGCATCATTGTTTGCTCAAGTCCTTAAAGTCCTTGGGGTGTTTTCTCACCCGGTGCCCTAAGATCGTCTGGTCTGGGAGTCACCGACCTATGGCTCGTTACATGGGTAGATTATAAAGCCTAATATAACTAAGAATATCACCACCAAAAATATGAAAAATAAGGCATAAGAGTTAAAGTTGAATAATCCCCAGTCAAAGTTCACGGTCACGAAGGTGCATATGACTTATGATAAAATAATAAATTAGATGAGAAATTAAGTTTGACTGATAACAAGTTTTGAATTGAGACTAAGTTTAAGAATAAAATGTTTGATTTTCCTGTAACTTATAGATTACGTGAACTTTGACAATAATACTTCAAAAATTTTATCGTCTTTTCAAAATGTGTTTTCAAAATACTAACTTTATTTCTCTTTTCTTATGGGTTTTGTGGGTATAATCCACTAAAAATCCTCATGACAAAACTCATCCTCTGGAGATACCTTAGAGGTTTAATGGCTTGTTGCATATGCAAAGTGCAACGTGATTTCTACGAAAGTGTATTAGATTAGGTTAGCTCTATTTTTCTTTGTTTTACTTGAGGACGAGCAAAAGATAAGTGTGACAGTGTAATCGGTCACTGATATTGCATATTCATTGTCACATTCCCATATTTTTATCCTAATAAACTATGCTATTTATTCATATTTATTGTTGAAATGTGTGCAGGATTTTACTAGAGGAAAAGGAAAAGAAATGAGCCCAAAAGCCCATTTAAATTCTGATTTAAATGAAAATCAAGGATTGGGACAAATATTCAAAAGATTAGCTGAAGATCAATGCAAAACAAAAGATCACACTAAATGAAAACCGATTAAAATTCAGATTTCTTTAAATCTATTTTGGTAGCTGAAGATCAACTGTGATATCGACAAATCCAGAGCCAAACTGAAAAACTATCTGAACAAAAAGAGACAACCGAAGATCAGGAAGAGTCGCTCCCCGGATGTGGTTACTTGGCCACATCCAGGCCATGGAAACGCGTCTCAAACCGCATTTTCACGGCATTATTATGTTGTTAGGAGGAGCGTTTGCTCCCCCTATCTTTTTACTCTACGCTCCCCCTATCTTTTTACTCCCTTCTATCTTCCATTTCGCTTATAAAAGCTGCATATTCTGAAGTCCTGAGGAGATGATTGAGCAGAGATGGATTCTAAGTTAAGTTTTTTGTTCTTGTTTAGGGTAGGTTTTCATTTTCTTTTCATGTAATTCTTGTTCTTATTTATATAACCCAAAGAAGAGAAGAGTTTCATGATAGAATGAGAGTAAAGCTTATATCGAGAGTGACATCGGTGTAAATTTTATTCTTTTTTTCATCATTGCTTTATTAAATTAAATGTAACACATTTTATGTTCTTCTTCTACTTTTCTTCTTCTTTTTTTTGGTTTTGATGATAGTCCAAGTGAATTGAATAGCATCGGTATAACATTGCCTTTACGAGTGCCACCGATAGCTCATGGCGATGGATTCCTCCTCAAAGTTCATATCTTTTCATACTTGCTCGAAGTAGTCTTGATGATGTAATGTGGATGGGGATAGAATTAGATCTTATGGGTTATGCGCTAATCGCTTCAAAATCAAGGTAAACGTGTCGACGATCTAAGGTAAGTCATCGTCCAAAAGAGGTAAGTAAGTGTTTTAGTTTTTCTTCTTTTTATTTCATAGTTAGAAACACTTTCAAAAATAACTCTTTCTTTTTCATTCTAATTCTCACTTTTTAACTAAGTTTTTCTTTTCCTTTTAAATGATCACCATCCTTTCCTATCTACCACTCTTCTCCAATCTTACATAACTTTCAGTTTTTTTTCTTTATAAAAACATAGAAGAACTTTTAACCATTTTCAGTAACTTTAAAGAAACTTACCTAAACGCTTTCATCGTAAGTCCCTCCTTGTGGATCATAACCCACATAGCTACTTGCTATCATGATAGAATTGCACTTTCTTATCTTTATTTTAAACTTTGTATTTTTGTGCACAAGTTACCTCAATCAAGCCGCAACCTCCAACTCCACAAGTACAAGAAAAGAAAACATGTGATCAACACTCTTGACCCCAAAAATATGCTCTCACAAACAAGGATCCTATAAGATAGATTTAGCAATAAAAGCTAAAGCTTGTATGAGAATACTAGATAGATTTAGAAGTGGAGAACCTAAGAAAATCCTTTTGAAAATACAAGAGAAGAACTCTTGAAAACTATCTTTTGATATGAATTTGAAACTCTAAAACTTGCTGAGAGAACTCTGTTGAAGTTGAGAAAAATAAGGCCTAGAAATTCTTTTGAAAATCCCATCCAAAAACCCAAATAAATAGCCCTAAGAAAAACTAGCCATTGGGGTAAAAACTGGTCAGAATTGGCTGGTCGGTCGACCGCCAACGGTTAGATTTCTAACCTTTGGGGATACCGGTCGACCGGGCGGTCGACTGAGATAACCATAGAGCTCTGCAACTCAGCTTAGTCAACTAGTCGGTCGGCCGATCATTGCTGCAGTCGACCGGCCGGTCGATCGAACTCTCACTCTCTTGGGTTGTGCATGTCTGTGCACATCGGTCGACCATGCGGTCAACTGGCAGAGCAAATGAGCTCCGCGGTCGGTCGACCATGTAATCGTTCAGCTCAACCCAAAACCAAATATTGAAACAATTTAAACATCTTTTTAAATTCAAGTTAAATACCAATAAATCTCAATAAATTTTACAAAAATAAGTTCATGTAAATTCACTAAAATACAAATATGTGTGATCAAAAGTCAACACACATTACAAATATGTGAACTTGTTTTTAAAATATAAAAATTCAATCTTAAAATAAAAATCATTTTTTTTTAACTTTTAAATTAAAATCCAAATTTTCAAGACCAGTATAAATACAAAAAACAAGTTATTGAAGCTCAATTGAAGCTCATTGTATATGGATAGAATTCAATCCACATGTAAGACAATAGGACTTGTTTTTTTATGAAATCTCGGTACGAGATAAACTTCTGATAAAAACTTGAACTCATCAAAATAAGTTTCTCTGAACAAATAAAGTTTTAATATGTGTGGATGAATCCAACACCTATTCTATACTATAAAACTTATTCTTTTGAGATGTAAACCATATAAACACAAACTTGCTAAATCGAGACATAATAAACACAAAAACTATTATTATTGAAAACCAAAATCTAAAAACAAAAATCATAAACTAGTTTAACAAAAACTCATCAAAAAAGTTATCAAACTTTTATGTGTGTAAGTGTATAAGCTTGAGCAATCAAACCTAATCTATTCTCTACAAATATTCTAAACTTACAAGCTGTAGACACAAGCCTTCTTGTGGATCTTCTTTCCATGTAGACTTGATCCAAACTTGATTTCTTCGAGCTAGATTCCTCTTGTGTCTTGATGTGATCGTTCTCTTGAGCTCCTGAATCAATACGTGCTAATTTCAAAACTTGACTTTGAATCTTTGTTGAAGCTAAACACCAACTAAGTTCTTGATTGAGTATCTTAAACTTAAGCAAACATAAGTTCATTAGTACAATAACTACATGAGCTAGTCATCATCAAAACCAGAGTGATGGTCTTTGAGCCAACAACTGTGACATCTACCACACAAAGAGTCTAATTCAAAAGAAGTCATTTGCAAAGTGGATGAAGCAGTATGTGAATGTGAAGACACTGCACACAATTGTATTAATCTGATACCTTCAATTCGCTTACCCGTTGTCAATAGTACGTTCTCACAATTAATAGAAAAGGATGATGGGAAAGGAATTGTGATCTTCACATATCAACTAAAATAGGAGACTAGATTATGATTATGGATTGTGAAAGCTGCATCAATGCAGTATTCTCTGAACTGGTCAAGAAGAATGGATTAAAGATGTTACCCTGATTGAGGTTTTACATGCACACAAGAACTCAGAAATTCAGAACGTAAGAATAGATTGTGCAAGTACTCAATACTACCGCTATAGCAAGTGGCTATGCGGGTAGTGATCCACAAGAAGGGACTAGCGATGGAAGCTTTTTAGTAAGTTTTTTTTTAAGTTACAATCAATGGTTAAAGATCTTCTTTTAGTTCTTGAAAAGAAAAAGAAAAATAAGTTACAGTTAAGTTAAGAGGAAGGTGATAGATTGAGAAGGGGGTGAAATTGAAAAATGAATTTATACAAAGAAATTTAAAAGAGTGAAAAAGAGTTGGGAGATTGTGGTGTTGGTGATCTAAACTAAAAGTTAAAAGAAAAGAAAGAAAGTTAACTTAAAAGTAATACTTACCCGTTTCTGATTGATTACTTACTTGAAATCCTTGCATGTTTTACTTGCTTCGGAGGCTATCAACGCATAACCCATAAGATTGAGCTCAGTCCCCATTCACATTTCATCATCAAGACGAATAAGAATGAAATGATACAAATCTTGAGGAGGAGAACATTATCATGAAGTATCAGTGGCACTCACACAAACATGGCTATACTGATCCTTCTAGATTCACTTAGATATTCATCAAAACTAAAAGAGAAAAAGTAGAAAGATGTAGAAGAACATATAAACAAAGAAGAGCATAAATATGTTACCTTTGATTACTTGTAAAAATGATGAAAGAAAGGAGGAGGTTACATCGGTGTCACTCTCAACATAAATCTCTCTCTCGTACTTACATGAATCTCAGTCTAACCTATACTTATAAAGAAATAAAAATTAAATAAAATGAAAATAAAAACCTACACTAAAAAGAATGAAAAACTAGCCTAAAAATCTATCTCCGCTTGATCTTCCTCTGTAATCTCTAAAAACACAGTATTTATAGGCAAAAACCCAACGGGGAAGAGTGTACGAAGATAGGGGAGCAAACGCTCCCCCAACAGAAACAACAAAGGTTCGGATTTGTGGCTTTTGCCACATATCCGCGGCCAAGATCTGGCCATTTGGCCAGATCCAGATGCTGTGGTCTGTTGATGCGTCGATCCATCCTTTTATCCAATTGAATTTTGACGAAACCTCCTTTTATCTTCAGTTTTAACCAATTGATTTATAGAGATCTGATTTAACCGCTTGTTCAGCTGGTTTTATCTTCTCTGATTAACCCTAATTTGCCCGAATCTACCCTGGTCTTTGATTTGAATTAATTCTGAATTAAATCAGAATTTTGATGGGCTTTTGGGCTCGTTTCTCTTCCCTCCACTTTAGTAATGGGCATGCATATAAATTAGACAATAAATAAGATTAAAAATAGAGTTTATTATATAATAGATATGAGAATATGACAATAAATATGCAATATCAGTGATCGATCACACGCCGATACCTATCTTTTGCTCGTCCTCGAGCAAAACAACAAAACTAAACCAAAGATTATTAGACCACTTTCGCTGGTCACGCTATTGCGCTGAGCATGTGCAACAAGTCATTAAACCTCTAGGTTTTTCCAAGAGAACAAGTTTTGTTTCATGAGGATTTTCAGTGGATTACGCCCACAAAATCTAAAAAGAAAGAGAAACAAAGTGTTAGTATTTTGAAAACACATTTTGAAAGAGAAAAATATTTGAAGTATTCTTGTAAGAGTTCAAGTAATCTATAAGTTATAGGAAAATTGAACTTTTCATTCTTAAGCTTAGTCTTTATTCAAAAAACTTGATATCAATCAAGGCATGGAGTCAAACTGTATTTCTCATCTAGTCTATTATTTACCTTAAGTTATATGCACCTTTGTGACCGTGTGACTCGGGGTTCTTTAACTTTAACTCTTATGCCTTATTATATATATTTTTCTCTTTTTTTCTCTTTTTTTATTTTTGGTGATATTATTCCTTAGTTCTATTAGGCTTTCTAATCTGCCCTTGTAACGAGTCTTTAAACGATGACTCACAAACCAAATGGTTTTAGGGCACCAGGTGAGAAAACACCCCAAGACTTAAGAACTTGAGCAAATAAGGTCACAAAACTAAGGATTTTATTATATCAACCAATTTTAGGCGTGAATACTTATGCTTTATGAGGCACAAATACCCAGCTTAATCAGAGGATTTATATATATATATATATATTATTATTATTTTAATAATAAGGCGTAAGAATCTTTATTTTTTGAACTCTAAGCGTGTACGTGTATAAAGCTTGCATATATCATCAAGATAAAAATCAAGACTAAATTACTTTTTCAAATTTTTCTTCCTAACCTTGGAAATCAAACAAATAATCTTATTTTGACCAAGTATAAGAAATCTTAATTATGATTCTCCTATTCCTTAAAATTGACTTAATTTCTTACAAAAAAATGTCAAAATATTGTTTCTATTTTTAAAAAGTTTTAAAAGTAAAGAAAATGTTAGTAATAATTTTTTAATAATAAAAGGAAAACCTAAGTTATGTTAGAACCCTCCCCCACACCTATCTCATGTATTATCCTCAATATATGATTTAATGCATAGATGCATGAAAAAGAAGAAAGGGAAAGAAAATATACCTTATGGTCGTGGTTCCGGTGGTCGTCTGATTGGATCAAGCGTTGCTACCCGATCAAGATATGTTCTAGTTCACGTAACCCACCTTTATTGATCTCTTTTCAATGTACATATTTACAGTCCCCAATATGAATAGGATCATGAAAGATCCTATCGTGAAACTTACTCCCTTTACATGACCAGCCTTGAAAAATCATCACGGAGTCATCATGGTCTATACCTATGTCCAACAAAAGAATGTGACTTGGTGGAATGGTTGACTTGGGCTCAAGAATGATAGATTTAGGAACCAATACTAACTCAAAAAAATTAACATTGGATTCGAGAGTCAGTTTTGGTTTAAGAGTTGAGTCCAAATCTAAGAATTAGAATTCACATTCTTTTCCCATCAATGGAATGTGATTATCCAAAATTGGTGACTAAATTTATAGATCTATAAGTACGGGAATAAATGTTGGCTCGAAAAATTAGTCCAAATTGGGTAAGAATACCGGAGTCAACATAGATTCAAAGAAGGGAACTGAATCACAAAGTTGGGGATCAGGTTCACATTCATAATCAAGTACAATCTCATTAAAATGAAAACTTGCCAATTCGTCAATGGGTTGATATTGGTCAAGTTCAAAGTTTTGTGGTAAAATGGAATCTTGGTCAAAATCTTCAAGATACCATGATTCTTGGTTTTCATCAATATACCTAGAAGTGTCAGGAATAGTCAAAGATTGGATAGAGAGAGTTTCCTTATTCCTACGCAGGTTTTCCAATCTACTAAGTCTTGCTTCTATCATATCGAGTGGATCATTTTGGCATTTAATCATGGTTTCTATATTCTTTTCTAAGTTGGCATGTTCCACCTGAAAAATAAAGTAAGGATCTGGGATTTAAAAATTTTGACAGGATTTTGAGTCTTCTAAAATTTTATTTCGTCGCTCAAGCTCGTCTAAGGCTTCCATCCTCTTTTTTCAGTCAATTGATTCTTCTAATGGCTGTTCGGAAGGAGTATATGAAGCTGGATGTTGTTAAGGTGGTTGACAATATGACTTAGGGGAGTTGTATCCCCATTGACTCTCTGAGAAGTAGAGATGATTATTCCAGTCTTGTTCATAGTATTGGGACTGGGGCATGTATTGATTCAGATAAGACCAATCCGACACACTAAGTTGGTTAACGTTATGATATGCCGGGTTGGTAATATCTAAAAAAGAGGTCAGGATGCAACATGGATTACCATTAAAATTAGAAAAATTGTTGTTATAAGCAATATCACACAAGAAATGTCAAACACAAACAAAGAAAAAATAAACAAATAATCAAACAAATAAAAAGAAAAAAATCTAACCTAAGTTAGGGTAGACCTTAGGCCTAGACGACTCCTAACTGGTTAGACTGTCCAAGGGGGGTATGTTGTAGAATCTGACCACAAGTTAGTAGACTAGATAGGGGCAAGATCAGTGGGAGGTATCCATGCCTAAGCAACGGGCCTAAATATGCCAAACCACCAACCTTTCAGGGTTTCTCCCTCAATCCCCAACCTTAGATACTGATTTGGCAAGAGTCAAATCCTAATCAGTTTCCCCCATAGGAGATTGTGGTGTTGGTGATCTAAACTAAAAGTTAAAAAAAAAAGAAAGAAAGTTGAACCTAAAAGAAATACTTACCTTTTCTGATTGATTACTTACCTAGAATCCTCGCATGTTTTACCTTGCTTTGGAGGCGATCAACGCATAACACGTAAGATCGAGCTCAGTCCCCATTCATATTACATCATCAAGACGAACAAGAATGAAATGATACAGAATCTTGAGGAGGAGAACATCATCATAAAGTATCGGTGGCACTCAAACAAACATGGCTATACTGATGCTTCTAGATTGACTTGGATATTCATCAAAACTAAAAGAGGAAAAGTAGAAAGATGAAGAAGAACATATAAACAAAAAAGAGCATAAATATGTTACCTTTTGTTGCTTGTAGAAATGATGAAAGAAAAGAGGAGGTTACATCGGTGTCACTCTCAACATAAATCTCTCTCTTACTTATATGAATCTCAGTCTAGCATATGCTTATAAAGAAATAAAAATTGCATAAAATGAAAATAAAAACTTACACTAAAAAGAATGAAAATCTGGCCTAAAAATCTATCTCTGCTTGATCATCCTCTATAGTCTCTGAAAATCCAGTATTTATTGGAAAAAACCTAATAGGGAAAAGTGTACGAAGATTGGGGGAGCAAACGCTCCCCCAACAGACATAACAAAGCCGCGAATCCGCGACTTTTGCCTTGGATCCGCGACCAGGATCTGGCCATTTGCTAGATCCTGATGTCGTGGTCCGTTGATGCGTCGATCCATTCTTTTATCCAATTGGATTTTCAATATATTCTCAGGATTTTAATGAAACCTCCTTTTATCTTAAGTTTTAACCAATTGATTTGTAGAGATCTGATTTAACTGCTTGTTAAACTGGCTTTATCTTCTCTGATTTGCCCTAATCTACCCTTGTCTTTGATTTGAATTAATTCTGGATTAAATCAGAATTTTGATGGGCTTTTGGGCTCGCTTCTCTTCCCTCTCCTTTAGTAATGGGCCTGCATATAAATTAGAAAATAAATAGGATTAAAATAGAGTTTATTATATAATAAATATAAGAATGTGACAATAAATATGTAATATCAGTGACCGATCATACCCCATTCCCATCGATTTCAGGTACCATTAATCAAATGCTCAGTCTTAGAAATAAAATAATCATGTCTTGTCCCGGTCGATTTTCATTTTTACTTTTGGAGAACCTTATGGCACTTGTTAGCATTAAGTCAAAGTTTTTCACTACTTTTTAACCTCAGACTGATGGTCAAACTGAATTCATCAATAGGAGTCTAGGTAAGTATTTTTCATGACATAGTTTGTGATTTTAGGCCTAGACATTCCACTCATCTCATCCCTATGGTCGATCACTATAGAGTCTACATCATTATAAAAATCTTTGAGTTTGCAACATCATTTGCATCACTCTATTTGCACAAATTACACAAGGATATAAATGATAAGATAGCTTAAAAACAATCCAACTATAAGTTACGAATTGACATTAAGAAATGATTTAAAACTTTTAATGTTGGTTATTATTACATGCTTGTATTACTGATCCATTCCAAACTTTAAAGAAATTAGGCGATAATGCTTATGTTATAGCTCTTCTTAAATTATTTAGTATCAGCTCTACTTTCAATATTGAAGTCTAGTGGATTACAATGGTCTTGATTTTAAATCTAGCGACCCACTAATTGATGAGCCATCCCATGTGCCTAT
Source organism: Agave tequilana (assembly GCA_038442645.1). NCBI lineage: Eukaryota > Viridiplantae > Streptophyta > Magnoliopsida > Asparagales > Asparagaceae > Agave > Agave tequilana. The sequence continues at coordinate 189,207 of JAVJIF010032342.1, forward strand.
TTCTGAGAGCCCTTCCTTCGACCACTTTCAAATATATTACTTAATACAACAAATCTAGTTGATAACATCTTAGATGATGAAATTATCACCATGAAAGATTGTGGGACTTCTAGATATTTAGTTCAATGGAAAGGAAAGCCACCAACTGATGATACGTGGGTAGAACAAAGTGAACAACAACAAATTATTCTTGATCTTGGAGACGTATGAGAGTTCTTCCACTTTTAACTCAATGTAGTTGAGTTCTTTACAACCAGGGAGTATGATGCGAATATCAAGGCAAAGACATGACATGTGTATCTACGAAGACAAATACGCACCACTTCTATTTTAGATTGAGTAATTTTAGGTATTTTTTATGTATTTTATTTTTATTGCATTTTTGTTTTCTTTTCATTTTATTTTTATTTTTAGTATCACATCAGATGTAATTTGGAAATGAATTTTTGTAATGCCTCTATAATGCCCCCATGCATTCGTATTTGAAATAAATGAATGAATGAATGTTATGTCATTTTTACAGATTTGTGTGATAGATGAAGCCCTAACCAAATTTTCTTAGGAGTGTGAAACTCTAGAAAATACTAGTTCAAGAGTGTGAAATCCTAACTAGTCCTAACTAGAAGTCTGAAACCCTTGTTATTTTAATCCTCTTCTTCCTCTTCAAAACCCTACAAAAAACATAGAAAATTAAAAAATCAAACCCCCCCAAAAAATAGAAAACACTATATTCATCTTTTCTTCCTCTTTAATTCAAAACCCCAACTCCCCTCCCTCTCACCTGGCCTCGTCTGCAACCCACCACCCTTTTCTCACTCGTAGTTGCCTCCTCCTCTACCTTGCACCTACACCTCCCCTCCACTGTGCCGCCGCCTCTTTATCTCCTTCTTGAAAAGGCACTAGAGTGGGGTGAATAGGCGATAAATGTAACAATTAAAAAGAGCAACTAAAAATGGTAAACTCAAAAGCAAGAAGTGAAGCTGCTCTAGAATGCCTCTTAATTCCTCTAGATAATAAGTTGAGGTGCCAAATTGCCTTCTTGTTTGAATGAGAAAAACTGACTAGTAAGAATAATGCAAGCAATATACAGAAAAATGAATGAATGAACAATGTAGAGAAAAAAAGCAAGCGGGAGCAGTATAGATTATGAGAAAGAGTGAGAAAAATGGCAATCGCAAACACAAAGGATTTATTTTCGAGGTTCGAGAAATTCGCTCTATGTCCTCGCCTTCACTGCATAAATAATTTTCACTATCCACTAAGGATTTCCAAAAAGAAAACACAACAACGATCTACACAACACCAAAGATACAACTCCAATCTTAAAACCTCTATACAAGAGGTGAATACAACGCCAATGAAGGATATAATTACTTGATGACCACAAAGATCACAAACTCTCTCTTTACAACTTTAAAGAATTTAAAGATGGAATTTTGAGGCTCGAGAAGTTTGTGTGAAGAAAAAACAGTTGAAAAGAACGAACTTGAGAGCTTAAAAACTTGGAAAATGATTTAGAATGAAAGCTATTGAAACTTGAAAATTTTCAAATAAATTTTCAAAACTTTTCCCTAGATTGTTCATGATTTTTCTTGGAAAAAAAACTAATGAGAAACTCTCTCCAATGACTCCTATTTATAGGCAATAGGTAAAAATCATTAGAGGATTAATCTGGGTATAAAACAAGTGTTAAAACCCTAAGAATAAGAAAATTACCCGTTTGGGAAAAGACAAACAGGATTAATTCAAAACCTAGCCGTTTTGCCCAATTTAGGAGGCGGGCGGTCGACCGCAAAATGGTTATTGCCAGTGGTCCCCCGGGCTGCCAACCCCAAATCGGACATAGAAACTCTTGAAATTGGAGTTTGGCAAAATCGTTCGATCGAGCCCAACGGCTAGTGAGTTCAAGAACATTGTTTGACTGAGCGGTCGGCCGATAACCTTATACACAAATATTTTTTATCTGTGTGCACATTCAGTCGACTACTCGGTCAACCCGGCCCTTTGCAGAACTCACTGCAAGCTCTGGTGGTCGACCGGGCCAAGCCAAAAATCCTAAAACTTTAATTTTTAAATAAACTTTTGATTTTTTGAAATAATATGTAGATTTTAAAGATGTTTTATCAATCACTTGAGCCATGAAAACATGTAGACACATTGAGATAAAAATATAGATAAACCAATTTAAAAACAAGGTATTTTTAAGAAATATTTTGCGTATGTATGAGCTTTCTTGAGCATCAATAAACCACTCTAAATTTAAACATTCTATTTTCTTACAATGATGATTCAGGATCTTTCTTCTTTTCTAAACTATGTGGTATATTACATTTTATATGCTTTGTTTTACATCGATCATGAGTAGCTAAAGGATTTTTTTCTGGGCTCGCTAATCTATCTCTTCACCCCTCTTCTGTTGATTGGTTTTCATGAAAGCAACCCCACTTGAATCATTAATATGTCTAAGTCAAGCTCTGTTCTTGAAGGCGCATGAGGATGGGTATTAAACCTTAAACATTTATTTCAAAAAAACAATTATTTCTAAATAATTTTTATTTCATACTTGCTACCTCGCTTGATGGTTTAACATTCTATTTTTAAAAACATTGTGTAAAGAAAAGTTTTTAGTTTTTAAACAAAACTATCTTATTTGTTTTACTTGATCATTCAAAGAAGACTTTGTATTTTGCCTATGACTAAAGTGAGACATTAAAACTTTCTTGAGGAAAGTAAGCGAGTTGACGATTAGCGAGTCCGGATCTTTTCCATCATTCAAAACACAACCAAACAACATCTTCAAGCTTTTTAAAAATCATCTTTTCCAAAGCTTTTTCTGATTCTTCAAGTTTCCTTTAAATTACTTCTCTATTCTTCATCTTCTTTTTCTCTAAAAATGCACCAACACTAAAACTTGTTTTTCTCAAAATACTGAAACACTTACATCACATCTTTCCTCGTGGACATGACCCATTAGCCCTAAGCCACACAGTACTATAATTCCCTCAATAAAATTTTGGCACCGCTGCCAGGGAAGGAATGATATTCTTGTGTTTTGACAAGTTTGATATTCTATTACATGGTTAAGGAAATCAGTTTGAGAATTCAAGTATTGTAGAAGAAGACTTGTGATCCTATCCCCCTACTATAGAAAGTAGGGAACATGATTTCAAGAGTTTGCCGCAGAAACACAATTTATTGTGAGACTACTAAAAATACTTTTTTGCAGAATATATTGCTCTGCAAAACAAATTTTCTTAATTGCTAGTATTTTAAATTTAATTATCTCACAATCCTTTTTTAATCAAACAGTAATAGGTTGATTGAAATTGTTTAAAAAAACCGTTTAGACTTGCATTCCTAGACATTTGTCTAATTACGTTTTCATTTCAATTTTTATTGAAGAAAGATGGAGACAAGGTAAATTCGCATAGCATATAATCTAGGAAACATTCTTGGGTGATTATTTGCTTATTGAATGCTGCTTTTCTATATCTTGCACACTTTGGACAAATAAATCTTAAGGACAAAAACAAACAAAAGATAAGGTGGGGGAGTCATTACCCTTCCTTAGCCCACAAACTATCTCCAAGCACGCACAACCTCAAGATAAATCATCATCATTTAAAGCTTTTAAAAGTGCATAGGGTGTTGGCCCAAAGGCCCATCACTCTAGTTTTGATGATGATTAACTAATGTAGTTATAGTACTAATGATCTTGTGTTTATATAGTTTCAGATATACTATCAAGATCTTAGCAAGTGCTTAGCTTCAACAAAGGAGCTTGAAGCTAACACATAGAAATTCAAGAGCTCGCGTGTCAAGATCGCATCTAGCACTCGGATGGAGTCAAGTTCTTTGGATCATGTTTGGCTCGAGTCAACTTGGAGAAGTAGTTCTACAAGAAGACTTCGGTTTGTATTTAGTTTAGTTGTGTTTAGATCTTGTGTAAGATAGACTAGTGTTGATATGCTCAAGTTCACACACACACACAAAAGTTCAATAAGTTTGGTTTTTAGTTTAACCGGGTTTTGGATTCCAAGTTCACATATATATGATTTTCATGAATAGATAGAATCAAAACAAGTTTACACGGTTTAATGTATATTAGATTTCATCTATATATATATATATATATATATATATATATATATATATATATATATATCTGTGCTTCAGATATTTGGAAAAACTTATTTTGATGATCCTATTCATGTGTTTAGAGTTTTGTAATTAACAAAACTTATTTTTGGATTTCATGTCAAAAATATAGATATATATTTTTTACATGTGTATTGGATTCTTCCATACACAATATGCTTCAAATGTGTTTTAATATCATGTTTTTGTATTTATACAAGTTTTGGAGAAAATGATTTTTTATTTTTCTTTTCAAAATTCAAGTTTTGAAAAATACGGTTTTTGTTTAAGGCCAAATATTTTATATCACAAAAATAGTTCAAATAGATTGTAATATGTGTTGATTTTTTGTCATACATATTTGTTCTTCAAATATTTAACAACAACTTATTTTTTATGGAATTTATGAAAATTTATGGGATTTTATTGGAGTTAAAATATCTAAGTTTCAGGTCTCTTTATATCTCAGCCAGAACCTACCGGCGGTTGACCGGACGGTCGACCGGACCGTCGACCAATGTGCACGAGGACGTGCACAAGGCTAGCCTAGAAGACTGGTCGACCGGACGGTCAACCGACTGTAACTACCCAGCTCCGGGTAGAGCCGGTCGACCGGGCGGTCGACCGGAGCTCCAACGGTCAGAAATATGACCGTTGGACGGTCGACCGGAAGCTCAAAATGACCTTTTCTGACTACCAACAGCTAGTTTTTTGAGAGGCTATAAATAGGGCTTCTCTTAGGCTGTTTTGGATAAGATTTCTAGAGAGCTTTTCTTTCCATCTTTCAAGTGTTTTGCAACAAGTTTGAAAAGAGTTTTTGAGCATTAAAGTTTTTTTTTAGTTTTAAAGTGTTGGAAAAATAAAAGAAAAGAGAGTCTTTGGGGAATTAGTTTTGATCTTTATTTCACTATCTATTTTGTGCTTTTTCCAAATGTTTTTTCTTTGTTATTTTTTTCCAAATACTTTATTTTCTCACACTTGAGCTATCATATCTAATTCTATCTATAGGATCTTATTCTTGTGAGAAAAATTATTTGTGGTCTATTGTGATCACCAAGTGTTGTTTGTGGTTTATTGTGATCACCAAGATTGTAATTTCTTCTTTTCTTTGGGTTTGTGTTCATCCCTCTTATGTAGAGGTGATTGTGATTGTGGTTTGATTTTGTGCCTATCCCTCTTGTGTAGAGGTGGTAGAGTTTTGGCTTTGTGCCTATCCCTCTTGTGTAGAGGTGATTGTGATTTGGCTTTGTGCATTGTCCCTCTTGTGTAGAGGTGATTGTGTTTTGGCTTTGTGCCTATCTCTCTTGTGTAGAGGTAGTTGTGTTGGAGAGAGGAGTTGTATACTCCAAGTTTGTAATTGTAAATTTCTCGGTGGAGGTTCCTGATTAGTCTCTAAAATTGCATATTTTATACTACATCTTCATATTTATTTCATATTAAATTCTGCTAATAAACACCTCTCTTGCATGTTTTCTAGGTCCATGGTGTGCAATGAAGAAGAAGACCCTAAATCACCATTTAATAGGTGATTAAAGGCCTATAATCTAGCCATTGACTTTGGAGAGTTGATTCGTCAAAACCAGGGGGCCAAAAAAAAGAAATCAGGGACTACTTCTGACAAGGGACAGATGGGACAGCGCGCGGCCCGAAGCCCCGCGGGCGCGGCTTTAGAAGATCCGCGGAGATGCGGCTAGGGCTGCGTTTCCGCGGCCATACAGGCGCGACCGCGCCCGTACTTTGGGCCATGGTTTGCCCCCTGGCCCCCCTTTCTCCTGGTGCCTATATATACCCCCCTAGGGTTCTGTATTGGAGATATGTAATGTTTTAGGGTAGTTTCTTCTCCTTGTGGTAGTTTAAGGTAGTTTAGTTTAGTGTTCTTCTTCTTCCTCCTTTGTATTTTCCATTTATTTTAGATCTTGTAATAGGAGAGAGAGTGGTACATGGTAAGGAAGCAAGAGTGTCTGTAATAGAATGTAACAATCTATGAAAGGTGCTCTCTTAACTTATCTTTATTTTCTTCTCTAACTCCTTTTACATGTTTAGCTAATTTCCTCTCATGGCAACTAACTGCTAACCACTAACTAGTTTAACTTCTTATTTGATAATCCACATGAACCTAATAGCCTCTACTTGGCCTTGCTCTTTCAAGAGCCATTGATGGCTCATGATGATGGATCTAAATCTCTAACAATCTAACATTACTTTATTTCATGCTAGGTCTTATTGGGTTTTGATGATTTAAGTGTATCTTTCATTTGTTGGTCGAATTTTGATGTGAAAGTTAAAATATGAGCCATGCTTTGTAACGCTTTTGAACCAAGGACTAGAGATAGCCAATGATACATATGAGACAACTATCACTAAGAGATTATGTAATACCCATATTTTGCAATACATAAACTAATAGTGAAAAATAATACGTATAAAGTGTATGTGTATTTTGTTTTAAGAAAATTGTCATTTTTAAAATTTAGATATTATTTTAATTATTATTAATTAATTCTTGATCATGATTAATTGTTTTTATTATCCCATTTTACCTTATTCTTACTTCCTTTGTTTCAAGCCCAAGCCCATCATATCATTGTCCTCCTTTTCTTTATTTTCCAACTTGAGCCCAAGCCCACTAACAGGCCCAAATCACCTTAAAAAATAAATAAATAAATAAATTTTCTCAGTTTGCATACACCAGGAATCGAACTCACAACCGCATGCCTTTTGATCCCTAGTCAAAACCACCATGCCACTTTTAGATGCCTTCAAGTTGGGAACCAAATTTATTTAACATACAATTATCCTGATAGCATCTTTTTACCTTTAACCCACCTGTTAGTTTAGTTATAACAAGTTTCGAACCTTAAGTCCCCAGCATATGAATTGTATGCTCTCACCACTTAGCCACTCTAGCTTTTGTTGCAAAAGGGCACCCACCATTTTATTTAACCTTTATTACCCTTTTACTTATCTCATAACCCATCAATCTTTTATCCATGTTCCAACCCGAAACCCGAAACCCACAACACTATTACACCCTCTATATAATTCTAAACCTAACCCGAAGTTCTCTAATCCTACAATCTCTCCATCTCTCAACCGCCGCAAACCCCATGGCCGAGATCCCCCACCTAATCTTTTCCCCATCAACCGACTTCGCCGGCCATCTCTAGGTCGCCTCCTCCTCCAGCCCGGATCCGGCGAGCTCCAGGCCGAGCCTCCCTGCGCAACCAACAGGGAATCCCCCTTGAGGTGAGTTTCTCAACCTCGGACTCAGTTTGCTTAGATCTACTCATTAGTAGGATTTTAGGAATTTAGGTTTTAGATCTAGGGTTAAATGTTTAGAGAACAGGGCATTAAATTCAAAACAAGATCTGGACATCCTTGCTGCCCTTGAAGAAATGAAATCATTGAAGGTATGGACCTGTTAAATTTCTATGCATTTTTAGTGCATTGTTCTTGTCATCCAGTAGGTACAATAAGAAGATTGGTCTTTGTCTTCTTGATATTTTACACTAAGCTAAGTAATTCATCTTTATTCTCTGTATACATATATATATATTTTTGATTGCTTAAACTGTGAACATTTTGTGCTGTTAATTATGGTGTGCTTCATTTCCTTGTGCTGTAAAAGATAGGTGGGTTTTTCACATTTTGTGCTGTGGATCCATTTCTTTATGTGTGTGCGAGTGTGTGTGCGTGAGCCCCTCCCCTCTCTTCATATAATTTATATACATGGTGTTCAATTTTGTGTGCCCTGCAAACATGCCTATGTGGTGATTTTGATTGGTTGATATTAAAATATGTAGGCATGTGCTATAAATTAATTAGTGTGTGTATTGTTTCATGTGCGGCAAAAAATCCTACTCCGAACCACTTTCGGGCTCTCCGCGGGATGCCGTCGATCACCGTCGTCGAGCGCGAGCGCACCCCACGCCCTTCACGGCGAATTGCTCTATCCAACGACACCCTCCGCGGCCCCGTACGCCTCCGTCGGAGCCTCCGTCGGCGTGCCGCAAATCACTCGGTTGTGTGAGTAATTTTCCCCCTTTCTATTTATTTCCTTTTTCATATATTATATTGTGAATGCCTTTTTACATGTATGGGTGGAATTTAATTAATGTATAGATATTTATAATTAATAATAGGTAATTATTAATTTGGATATTTATGCATGGTATATATTTATGCATGAATTTATTCTTTAATCATTTATGTGTATATTTAGTGATTAATAAATGGGACTTAATTAAATTGGATATGTATGCCTTAAATTAAATAACGTATAGGTATATTTATTAATTTGGATGCATGCATGTGTTTATGTATAATCATGTATATGTATGCATGATTTATATACATGTGTTTCTATTTATTAGTATAGATGGGTGTGTTGCATTAGCGTGCGCAAGTTCAGGCGAGCGGCAATTCCAGGCCCTTCCGGCGAGCGCGAAATCACCAGCTTGCAGCCAGGCCTTCCCCAGTATCCTGGCTACCTTCCTATGCAGTTCAACAGCGAAGAGCCGCACCACAGCGACCGTAACGGCGACTCGCCCGGCGACGATCAGATTCCCCAAGGTGAGTGTTTTAATTGATTTTCAATTATGATTGATTATTCTCCTATTCAATTATTGCTGTTTATAATTATTACCGTTGTGACGTCATGATACCATTATACTGATGCATGTTATTTAGTTATCGTCACTGTTATCGTGTTGTCTAAGTATTTTAGGTTAAGAATATGATAGTCTCGTTCATATGAGGATTGATTAAATAAGAATGTCGCTTCATTGATATATAGGATCTTATATGTTGGGGCCTGCTAGTGAACTATATGGGAAGGAGATTTGACTTGGGAATGGTAATGATAGATTTGATATATCATTTACGTTTAATATATGTGGATACAATGTTGTCATGAAGAAGTAGATTTTCCCCTTTCTCACTTTTAACATTATTTGATTTATTGGATATGTATATGTTAGATCGGATAATGAATTACAGAGGATTATAATATCATGAGAGGAGTATGGGTGCATTTGATAGAATGGGGATACGTGTTATGGTGCATTTCAGTATTAGGTTGCAGCTTGATTAGTCGACTTACCCTGTTAGTCGACTTAGTCAACTTGTTAGTCGACTAGTGCATGTCTAGCTGCTGTGTATAGTTTCTTTATTTGATGGAGACTTGCCCTTAAATCATGTATTGACTATAGATGAGTGAGTATGATTTCGAGGATGGATATTAGTTGGATTGACTTGTCATGATGGGTCTTATATGCATGTATCGGATATGTTGCCAAGTGTTGGGGTCTGATGTTCGACATTAATAGAAATGTGAACTCTTGAGGATTTGAGATTTAGAGTTGTATGTTAGAGTGAGGGGATTAGTGCTGATATTGATATATGTTGGAATGACAATTATTATATCAAATTCATTGATGTATATTGATACTTGACGATCATGTAACTGTTGGGAATGTAAGTTAGATAGGATGACTTTGGATTGATCTGGGACTTATGCTATTTACATTGTATGATGATCAGTAATTAGACCTGACTTTATTAATTGAGTATTGAGGACATATCAGATATGACTGGATTAGTTGAGTTGTGACTTAAATTGATCTTGAGTTAGAGGTTATCCAGGATCTATATTCCTTTTTATTGGAGCCTGTCTTGTATTGTGGTGAGATTGACGTTGCAGGCATTTGGGATCTGTTAGATGCTATGTTGTTGATGTTGATTATCAAGAGTAAATATTCTAGATTACTTATTGAGGATGTTGACTGTTTAGATATAATTCAATATGTATTGACTTGTTGATCTCGAGGACATACCATATACTTCATGATTGATTATTGATTATTTCAGTTAACAGAGATGACTTATTATGATGGTGATCTACATCTTGGAGTTTGATAATAGTTATTATTTGATCTCAGTTATTGAGGGTTATAGGATTAGGACATATTGGTATTGAGGAGAGGACTAATTACAGATTCATTGATATAGTAGTTACCGTTTTGGATTACACTGATACGGACTAATACTTAATGACTCATGAGGATTGTATTGGGACTATAAGTTGATGGATTAGTTACTGATATCTCTTTAGTATGAATGGATGAGATTATGGTCAGCTTTAGTTGAGACTATTTATTGAGCAGTAGCTAGACTGTTACTGTTATTTTATCCATGTTATTGAAGTTACTGGAAAATGATTGTTTGACCGTAACCACGGTACAGTCCTATTGTTCATCGTATACACGGTTACCGTTACTGTTCATTGTTACTGATATTGTTTACCGTGTATACGATCACTGATTGACTGTTACTGTACTGTTATTGTTACTGTCACCGTATCGTCCTAGTACTCTGGATAATATTGTCATTGACTGGTTTAACTGAATTGAATAATAATAATGTAAATTGACAACTTACACTGGGATTGGGGAAATTGATGGAGGAGACAGCGTCTGTATTTTGGGTGGACCTAGGATACAGGTTGCGCAGCCGAGATACGGTTCCACTGCAGGGTTCCGGGGGATGACTGACATCCCGTATTGTTCATATTGTCATTGTTATTGACACATTGTTATTGTTATTGTTATTGACTACCTAGCGGTAGGACCTGGTTCAGCGCCAGGTGATTGGGCCGTGGTTCCGGGTATGTACGGAACCTACCTAAAGCATGGACAAAGTCTCTTCTATTAATTTCAATAACTTAGGACCTTGATTGACACGTGCGGTAGGCGTAGTATGGGATGCGTCTACTGCATGTGGCAATTGGTGTTCGCTGACATAATAAATGATGATGAATTGTTAATGCATTGTGACTGACTGTAATTATCTGATTGTACATATATATCATTGTGACAGACATATGATTGTAACCAGGATAAGATTTATGACCAGACTTGGATGCCAACCTAGTGACATGTGATAGATTACACGCCTTGACATTGATTGCATATTTACAGTTGTGCCATTGGTCTGCTACCTGTATTCATGTTTTATCATATGTGTTACTGTTCAGTTATCTATTGTGTTATTTAGTCTTTCTATCTGCAGTTGTCCTTACTATTTTATATGCACATGGTTTCTTCTGCACGAGCTGTTTCCCCTTTACACACACACTCATTATGGTCGCATTCTGACGACCCTGGATTTGCACGTCCAGCTATTGGACGGTTGTTCTAATGTGCAGGTGTTCGATGAGACGGTACGCCTGGTGAGGAGCTTGGGTCCTCCCCCCTTTGATTCTGGTATACTTGCATTTCATTCTTGTTATTATTCTTTGATTCCTGTATATCACCTTTGACTTCTATTCAGCTGTCATTTTCTTCCCGTTATTCATTGCTATCATGTGTGGTCTTATATGTATTACTGCAGTGTTCATGATCATTATGCTTCCGATTTATAGCTTGTTCAGGTTACAATTTAGGCTTAGCGCGTATACGAGGGGTATTTTACCTCGCGTATATGCGTCGCCATAACGTCTCCGTATCTATAGGATCGGGGCGTTACAGAGTGGTATTAGAGCCTAGGTTTTCGACATAAAAGAGAACCTAGTTCCTACCTGTAACCTGAGACAGTTATGTTGACACTGCAATATACATATACTATTCACATGATAATATTGACTCCATTTGAAATTGATCGTCCTCTCTTTGGAATTCCATTCTTGATCTGTTGATATCCATTATTCCAACACTTCATTTAGAGTGAATTGGATGTCCATCTTGATCTCATCATTCTTTCCTATTCATTTCTCCAAATTCTATCTCTTGAGATGGGTTACTTCATGTTGAAGATGATACTAGAGATCAGAGCGCGCAGCGTAATCGTGGTGTCCCAACGAGACGACGTGGAAGCTTGTTTGTATTTCCTCTTGATTGTTGATTCTTTTATCATTCCCTGTTTGAAGCTTGTTTGTTTCTTCTTGACCTTGATTCTTTTACCATTCCCCGCTTTATTGAAATTTCGAGGACGAAATTTTTTATAAGGTGGGTAGAATGTAATACCCATATCTTGCAATACATAAACTAATAGTGAAAAATAATACGTATAAAGTGTATGTGTATTCTGTTTTAAGAAAATTGTCATTTTTAAAATTTAGATATTATTTTAATTATTATTAATTAATTCTTGATCATGATTAATTGTTTTTATTATCCCATTTTACCTTATTCTTACTTCCTTTGTTTCAAGCCCAAGCCCATCATATCATTGTCCTCCTTTTCTTTATTTTCCAACTTGAGCCCAAGCCCACTAACAGGCCCAAATCACCTTCAAAAAATAAATAAATAAATAAATTTTCTCAGTTTGCATACACCAGGAATCGAACTCACAACCTCATGCCTTTTGATCCCTAGTCAAAACCACCATGCCACTTTTAGATGCCTTCAAGTTGGGAACCAAATTTATTTAACATACAATTATCCTGATAGCATCTTTTCACCTTTAACCCACCTGTTAGTTTAGTTATAACAAGTTTCGAAACTTAAGTCCCCAGCATATGAATTGTATGCTCTCACCACTTAGCCACTCTAGCTTTTGTTGCAAAAGGGCACCCACCATTTTATTTAACCTTTATTACCCTTTTACTTATCTCATAACCCATCAATCTTTTATCCATGTTCCAACCCGAAACCCGAAACCCACAACACTATTACACCCTCTATATAATTCTAAACCTAACCCTAAGTTCTCTAATCCCACAATCTCTCCATCTCTCAACCGCCGCAAACCCCATGGCCGAGATCCCCCACCTAATCTTTTCCCCATCAACCGACTTCGCCGGCCATCTCCAGGTCGCCTCCTCCTCCAGCCCGGATCGGCGAGCTCCAGGCCGAGCCTCCCTGCGCAACCAACAGGGAATCCCCTTGAGGTGAGTTTCTCAACCTTGTACTCAGTTTGCTTAGATCTACTCATTAGTAGGATTTTAGGAATTTAGGTTTTAGATCTAGGGTTAAATGTTTAGAGAACAGGGCATTAAATTCAAAACAAGATCTGGACATCCTTGCTGCCCTTGAAGAAATGAAATCATTGAAGGTATGGACCTGTTAAATTTCTATGCATTTTTAGTGCATTGTTCTTGTCATCCAGTAGGTACAATAAGAAGATTGGTCTTTGTCTTCTTGATATTTTACACTAAGCTAAGTAATTCATCTTTATTCTCTGTATACATATATATATATATATTTTTGATTGCTTAAACTGTGAACATTTTGTGCTGTTAATTATGGGTGTGCTTCATTTCCTTGTGCTGTAAAAGATTGGTGGGTTTTTCACATTTTGTGCTGTGGATCCATTTCTGTATGTGTGTGCGAGTGTGTGTGCGTGAGCCCCTCCCCTCTCTTCATATAATTTATATACATGGTGTTCAATTTTGTGTGCCCTGCAAACATGCCTATGTGGTGATTTTGATTGGTTGATATTAAAATATGTAGGCATGTGCTATAAATTAATTAGTGTGTGTATTGTTTCATGTGCGGCAAAAATCCTACTCCGAACCACTTTCTGGCTCTCCGCGGGATGCCGTCGATCACCGTCGTCGAGCGCGAGCGCACCCCACGCCCTTCACGGCGAATTGCTCTATCCAACGACACTCTCCGCGGTCCCGTACGCCTCCGTCGGAGCCTCCGTCGGCGTGCCGCAAATCACTCGGTTGTGTGAGTAATTTTCCCCCTTTCTATTTATTTCCTTTTTCATATATTATATTGTGAATGCCTTTTTACATGTATGGGTGGAATTTAATTAATGTATAGATATTTATAATTAATAATAGGTAATTATTAATTTGGATATTTATGCATGGTATATATTTATGCATGAATTTATTCTTTAATCATTTATGTGTATATTTAGTGATTAATAAATGGGACTTAATTAAATTGGATATGTATGCCTTAAATTAAATAACGTATAGGTATATTTATTAATTTTGATGCATGCATGTGTTTATGTATAATCATGTATATGTATGCATGATTTATATACATGTGTTTCTATTTATTAGTATAGATGGGTGTGTTGCATTGGCGTGCGCAAGTTCAGGCGAGCGGCAATTCCAGGCCCTTCCGGCGAGCGCGAGATCACCAGCTTGCAGCCAGGCCTTCCCTAGTACCCTGGCTACCTTCCTATGCAGTTCAACAGCGAAGAGCCGCACCACAGCGACCGTAACGGCGACTCGCCCGGCGACGACCAGATTCCCCAAGGTGAGTGTTTTAATTGATTTTCAATTATTATTGATTATTCTCCTATTCAATTATTGTTGTTTATAATTATTACCGTTGTGACGTCATGATACCATTATACTGATGCATGTTATTTAGTTATCGTCACTGTTATCGTGTTGTCTAAGTATTTTAGGTTAAGAATATGATAGTCTCGTTCATATGAGGATTGATTAAATAAGAATGTCGCTTCATTGATATATAGGATCTTATATGTTGGGGCCTGCTAGTGAACTATATGGGAAGGAGATTTGACTTGGGAATGGTAATGATAGATTTGATATATCATTTACGTTTAATATACGTGGATACAATGTTGTCATGAAGAAGTAGATTTTCCCCTTTCTCACTTTTAACATTATTTGATTTATTGGATATGTATATGTTGGATCGGATAATGAATTACAGAGGATTATAATATCATGAGAGGAGTATGGGTGCATTTGATAGAATGGGGATACGTGTTATGGTGCATTTCAGTATTAGGTTGCAGCTTGATTAGTCGACTTACCCTGTTAGTCGACTTAGTCAACTTGTTAGTCGACTAGTGCATGTCTAGCTGCTGTGTATAGTTTCTTTATTTGATGGAGACTTCCCTTAAATCATGTATTGACTATAGATGAGTGAGTATGATTTCGAGGATGGATATTAGTTGGACTGACTTGTCATGATGGGTCTTATATGCATGTATCAGATATGTTGCCAAGTGTTGGGGTCTGATGTTCGACATTAATAGAAATGTGAACTCTTGAGGATTTGAGATTTAGAGTTGTATGTTAGAGTGAGGGGATTAGTGCTGATATTGATATATGTTGGAATGACAATTATTATATCAAATTCATTGATGTATATTGATACTTGACGATCATGTAACTGTTGGGAATGTAATTTAGATAGGATGACTTTGGATTGATCTGGGACTTATGCTATTTACATTGTATGATGATCAGTAATTAGACCTGACTTTATTAGTTGAGTATTGAGGACATATCAGATATGACTGGATTAGTTGAGTTATGACTTAAATTGATCTTGAGTTAGAGGTTATCCAGGATCTATATTCCTTTTTATTGGAGCCTGTCTTGTATTGTGGTGAGATTGACGTTGCAGGCATTTGGGATCTGTTAGATGCTATGTTGTTGATGTTGATTATCAAGAGTAAATATTCTAGATTACTTATTGAGGATGTTGACTGTTTAGATATAATTCAATATGTATTGACTTGTTGATCTCGAGGACATACCATATACTTCATGATTGATTATTGATTATTTCAGTTAACAGAGATGACTTATTATGATGGTGATCTACATCTTGGAGTTTGATAATAGTTATTATTTGATCTCAGTTATTGAGGGTTATAGGATTAGGACATATTGGTATTGAGGAGAGGACTAATTACAGATTCATTGATATAGTAGTTACCGTTTTGGATTACACTGATACGGACTAATACTTAATGACTCATGAGGATGGTATTGGGACTATAAGTTGATGGATTAGTTACTGATATCTCTTTAGTATGAATGGATGAGATTATGGTCAGCTTTAGTTGAGACTGTTTATTGAGCAGTAGCTAGACTGTTACTGTTATTTTATCCATGTTATTGATGTTACTGGAAAATGATTGTTTGACCGTAACCACGGTACAGTCCTATTGTTCATCGTATACACGGTTACCGTTACTGTTCATTGTTACTGATATTGTTTACCGTGTATACGATCACTGATTGACTGTTACTGTACTGTTATTGTTACTGTCACCGTATCGTCCTAGTACTCTGGATAATATTGTCATTGACTGGTTTAACTGAATTGAATAATAATAATGTAAATTGACAACTTACACTGGGATTGGGGAAATTGATGGAGGAGACAGCGTCTGTATTTTGGGTGGACCTAGGATACATGTTGCGCAGCCGAGATACGGTTCCACTGCAGGGTTCCGGGGGATGACTGACATCCCGTATTGTTCATATTGTCATTGTTATTGACACATTGTTATTGTTATTGTTATTGACTACCTAGCGGTAGGACCTAGTTCAGCACCAGGTGATTGGGCCGTGGTTCCGGGTATGTACGGAACCCACCTAAAGCATGTACAAAGTCTCTTCTATTAATTTCAATAACTTAGGACCTTGATTGACACGTGCGGTAGGCGTAGTATGGGATGCGTCTACTGCATGTGGCAATTGGTGTTCGCTGACATAATAAATGATGATGAATTGTTAATGCATTGTGACTGACTGTAATTATCTGATTGTACATATATATCACTGTGACAGACATATGATTGTAACCAGGACCAGATTTATGACCAGACTTGGATGCCAACCTAGTGACATGTGATAGATTACACGCCTTGACATTGATTGCATATTTACAGTTGTGCCATTGGTCTGCTACCTGTATTCATGTTTTATCATATGTGTTACTGTTCAGTTATCTATTGTGTTATTTAGTCTTTCTATCTGTAGTTGTCCTTACTATTATATATGCACATGGTTTCTTCTGCACGAGCTGTTTCCCCTTTTACACACACACTCATTATGGTCGCATTCTGACGACCCTGGATTTGCAGTCCAGCTATTGGACGGTTGTTCTAATGTGCAGGTGTTCGATGAGACGGTACGCCTGGCGAGGAGCTTGGGTCCTCCCCCCTTTGATTTTGGTATACTTGCATTTCATTCTTGTTATTATTCTTTGATTCCTGTATATCACCTTTGACTTCTATTCAGCTGTCATTTTCTTCCCGTTATTCATTGCTATCATGTGTGGTCTTATATGTATTACTGCAGTGTTCATGATCATTATGCTTCCGATTTATAGCTTGTTCAGGTTACAATTTAGGCTTAGCGCGTATACGAGGGGTATTTTACCTCGCGTATATGCGTCGCCATAACGTCTCCGTATCTATAGGATCGGGGCGTTACATATTAACATGTTGATGGAGTCATTAGTAGTTAGTAGCCCTGAGTTTTCTTTCTTTTTTTCACTTTGTTTTTGAAATATACCAAAAACCACAAATTCCATTTCTTCTATGTTTCCCACTTCTTCGTGTTTCACCGTACTTCTCTTTTCTTTCATTCTTTTCTGTTCTTTTGATTCTTTAAAACATTGAAGAACTTTTAACACACACGTGAACAACTAGTAAAGTTTCTATCGCCTCCCATCATTATGGATTCGACTCATTTTAGCCTCTATGCTATAACGGAAGTATTGAGGAAGCCAAAGCACACACTTTAAATATCAATTTCAAAACATACACTTTTTGTGCGCGGTTTTCCCCCGATCAAATTTTGGCGCCGTTGCCGAGGATGGGAATGGTTTGATTTCACATTTTTGTTAACTTTTCTTCTTTGTTTTTGGTGTGCCGGTTAAAACTTTAGCATTGCAGAAGTTCACACTTTCTCTTGTGTGGTTGGGTAAATTCTTGTATATTCTTATACTCTGCTACTAATTTTTGTTTATATTACCTTTACACTGTAAATAATTTTAAGAACTAAAATACGGAAATTGGATGCTTTAAAATGGTTTAGACATTTGCATCTAGGCACGTGTCAATTTTCATTCCAATATACTGTATTTTATTCTTGTGTTGTGATATTGATAGGAGGTATACAAATGGCATTGCATATAGTATAGGACAAACACATGGGTGATTTACTCTCTTTGTGTGTTCATTCTTATCTATATTGCACACTTGCACAAATTGAATTTAAGGGCAAAACCCAATACAACATAAGGTGGGGAAGTCATTACCCTCCCTTAGCCCAAAAATCACCTCCCCACTCACACAACCCAAGCCTAAATAAAATTTTCTAGATGTTGGCCCCTAGGGACATCTCGGACTCAATTAGGAGATTGACGTAAGGGGAAAATTGTTAGAAGTTGACTCTTGTCAAATCGGTGTCTAAGGTTAGGGATTAAGAGGCGAAACCTCGAAGAACAGTGATTTGGCATAATTAGGCCCGTTGCTCTAGCACGGACACCTCCCACTGATCTTGCCCCTACCTTGCCGATTAACTCGTGGTCAGATTCTGACAATGTACCCCTCGTGGACAGTCTAACCAGTTAGAAGTCATCTAAGTATAAGTCAACCTAGCATATGCTTGTTTTCTTTTTCTTTTTCTTTCTTTGTTTGTTTGTTTGTTTTTCTTTCTTGTCAATTGTGATATGGATTTCAACAACAACAATTCTTTTAATCATAATATGAATCCATATTTCACCCTGACCTCATATCACTCGGATAACTCCAACCCGGCTATATATAACATGAACCAACCATATATGTTGAGTTGGGATTATCCGACTCAATATGACCCATATCCCCAATCATATGACTATGATTTTCAAAATGACGTACACTCTTCACAGATTTCATAGGGATTCACCTCCCCCGAGTCAAATTTTCAATCACCATGTCCACAGTTTTTATTCCCCGATTTGGAACCATATCCTTTTTTTCCTGTTCCACCAACCGAAGAAAAATCCAATTTTGAAAGGAGTATGGAAGCCATTCTTAAGTCTCAACAACAAATTTTACTCAATTCACAATCCTTCCAAAATCAAACTCTATATACTTCTTTTCTAGAACATCCAATTGAAGAAGAATCTGAGCTAGAAGAGCGTTTGGAAGTCTTTTCTGAAAAATTGCAACGATTTCAAAATATGTTGGACTCATCATCTCAGCCAAATTTTTAAGAGTCATACTCATCTTTTCCAGTCTCACGGATTCAAATTGAACAACCATCAATACTGGGCTTGAGTACGGAACCCTTGTGTGAGTCCGAGCAGCAATCACAAAATGTGATGGACTCACAGTTTCACCACAATTTTCAAAATCAACTTTCATACTTACCTTTTCAAGAAGAACCAAGTGCAAAGAGTATGGAAGACATGATTCCGAATCCAAATTCTATACACGGTCTATCAGTAGGTTAGACTCACTTATGAGCGAATTGATCAATGAGAGTGAGGAAAGTCTTTCTTTTAAAAAGAAATAAACTTTTATCGTCTGAGGTTGCCAACCATGAAAGAGCCAATATTTAAAAAAAAATTATTTTTGCTCGTCCGGGTTGCCAACCCCGGATAAGCTAAAATTGAATATATATATATATATATATATATATGCTCGACCCCGGACAAGGCAATAAAGAGCTAAAAAAATTTCGCTCGTCTGGGGTTGCCAACCCTGAACGAATCAAAAATCGATCTCGATGCGCGCGGTTGCCAACCTGGCAGGGCGAACTGCCTCGCTGCTAAGTCAGACGCCGACGTGGTATGTCAAAGGACGATATTTGGAATAAGTCTGGTGGGATGTAGATTTTTGAAATTATTTTTTAATTGATTTTTTTTTAAAAAAAATGCCCTTCAGAGTTTGAGTCCCATCCTTTTTTCTTTAGAAAAAGTAATAAAAAGTGATTGAAATTGACAGATCCAATTAAATGGCTCTAAAAGTCGACGGCCTGCGACATGAAAATGATGCCTCTATCAAGTACCATGTTAATTTATAGGGAGATACAGTTTACTTAAGGTCGAATTAATGCTTGCTTTTTCTAACTTGTTTGAGGAAAAAAAATAATGAGAAGATCAAGATTCAATATAGAAATGAATAGAAAACTAATGATGTTTTTCTCTTTATATCGGATGTTAATTTGAAACTGGGTTTTGACTAATTGCTTAGCTTGGGAGATTAAAATACTGTAAGATAATCCATGTATAAATTGGAAACGATAAGGGCTATGTTAGACTTGAAACAATAAAGATAGATGGCAAGGACTTACTTCTGGGGTTTTGGACTGTTTGGCTGTCGTAGTTGGCCGTAGTTTGTAAGTTGTAATTGGTAAATTGTTTTTCAGTTATAAATACGTTAAATGCATCTAAGTTTTACGGTGTCTGATTGGTAATATAAAGTTATAAGTGAAAAAGTGTATTTTATTTTACGGTGTTTGGTTGTGTTAATGTGCAACTCATAAGTGAAAAAATTGACCATAAATTAACTATTTGGTGACTTAAAAAATATAAATATTGCAAATAAATACTAAATATTTAAAAAATAATATTAAAATAAAAAATAATACAAATTTGTATGAATACAAAATTAACTGTAAGTGGGTTGTAAGTGAGTAGTAATTGGGTTGCAAATGAGTGACAGTTGGGTTGCGAAAGTCGTTTACGAATTACGATCCAAACAAATACCGTAGCTGTAATTGGGCCGTAAGTCATTTACGAATTACGACCTTTTACGCAAAACAAAGAGTCCCGAACACGAACAGGAGAGAAGTGGAGATGGAGAGAGGGTTCTAGACTTCACGCGAACAAGAGAGAGGGTTCTAGACTTAGAGAGAGAGAGAGAGAGAGAGAGAGAGAGAGAGAGATTTAATAGTATCAAAAAAACTAGTAACATTAAAAAAAAATTTAAGAGTAATCCAAATCATATTATTTGTAATTTGTCAATGCAGGTGGCTTTTTGGTCGGTGGAGAGAGAGGAATAAAGAAAGTAAGGTGTCATGCCACCCCCTTCACCAATCGAGCTACACCACCAGATTTCTACAATACACGCTTTGAATATCACTATTCAACCTTCAGCACACTTTCTAGTCATAGGAGAGTGTCAAAGTAAAATTATCCAACTCACGTATCCATTCATTGTATATATCCTTTCAAGTTTCTTTATCATTTGATTTTTCCAGTTTGGAGGAGGCATTGCCCTCTGACGATCAAATAAATTTTGTATTATAAAAGAATAGAAAAATGAATGTGCTCGAGGTGAAGCTTTGAAAGAAGGGATGATCAAAGTACAGACTAATTTGTTAAAGTATCGTTTAAACATCTACAATGATATCACATTTCTCCTCAATCTTCTCCGACCTAAACGCGTCTCCACTTCAAGGGACGTGAGACATTTGAAGTTAAAACAAAGTGGTCTGTTCTTCGTTAACTCCTTTTGCAGAAACCTTATCGGTTTTCGAGAAGACAGCAATTACCTTCGGTGAATTTTGTTAGGTAAATTGTGTTATTTCTTAGAAACACGGAATTCAATTTATTGCAAACAAATTCAATTAAACTTCCTTAGGTAAATTGTGTTATTTCTTAGAAACACGGAATTCAATTTATTGCAAACAAATTCAATTAAACTTCCTACCATGCTGCAGCAGAGCTAAAGCAGAATATATAAAATCTAGCCTGGAAAATGTAGTTGCGTAGTCGCTGCCCTAAAAGATCAAAAACTCGTATTATTGTCTAGACGTTAGTTCGGCTTTGTCACGTAGCGGTAAAAAAATATCTCAGAATTACCAGCACTCGGCTTAGGATAGTAGGCATACTCTCTTACTTAGACAGAGAATTATTGCTCAGAAAATTAGAATAACGAACGTGTGACAAGGTGGCCCATGGCCTAACACATATAACAATAGACAATGAAAGAGTTAGTATATAAACCACTCAATTTTTCTTGTTGTATCCAATGTGGGACTAAATATCAAAGCCAAATTGAAGGAAACTCAAGTTTTTTCTCAAAAATCAAACACACATCCAACAGTCTCCCCAAAACTTAAGTTTCAGGATACACAAAAAAAAGCAATATGATATAAACAAATCATAAAATATAAGAAAGAATAAAGTTTGGACAACATCATACTGTGGATTCGGGTTCGAAAGCTTGCAGTCTTGGATCTACCCTTAGTGAATTTCATCGCCACCTGAAAGATATAATGGACTATGCCTTAAATTATGTCTTTTTAAAAGATATTGATGAAAAACACGAACAGTAAATATTCATCTATTGAGCGAGCGAGTTGAGCGTTAAAGAGCATACTTACAATAATTGACTCATGACAGTTTCTAGGGCTCAGTCATGCCCCGCCTCCCCCAACTACGACCATCATGGTTTCTCTCATGTAGGTTAGTCCTCCAAGGGTACTAAAGGTGGACCTTATACCCTACACACTACATGTGTTGGATTTATTAAGAGTTTAACTCAGCCTTACCTAGCTATATGACAAGAGCATCGTCACCATAGAGAAGGGGCAGTGCTACAATGGTACATATAATATGTAAACATATCCGGGTCGATACTCCACACGAGTATCACCAGTCCAGCTTGTTGCTATCACATTGAACCTCTTTCACGGAATCGGCTCCCAATCAATTAGGTTGGGTTCCCGCTGTCGGTGAACTCTAATATAAGATTAACTTATCACCCTCAATGATTTTAGGACCACACTCCTAGAAAGACCCTTAGTCAATGGGTCAACAAGATTTTTTTTGAACTTTAAAAAGTTTAGAATCACAACTTTACCCAATAGCGTTGTACAGGCTTGAGTCTAATCTAAATGTGTCTGTTCATCTTTGGTTAGAATTCTCTTACTTTAGAATCTCAATGGTGGATCTTGAATCAGTTGAACTCAGATTGAAAGTATGAGTTTAGGCACAATATAAAATTCAGATAAAAGATCCTTTGACCATTCAGCTTCCAAACAAGTAGTGTTCAGAGTAATGAGCTCAGATTCTATGGTGCTCCTGGCAATCACTATTGGTTTGCAGTATTTTCAGGACATAGAAACACCATCAAACATGAATACATATATAGTAGTCGACTTGTTGGAATTAGTGATCCGGTTGGCGTCACTATAACCTTCCACTGTAAGTTAGGCAATAGCCAATTGTGCCTCTAAGATATCTGAAAACTCTCTAGTGCAGTCCAATATTCTCTATTAGGGTTACTGGTGTATCTAATTAATCTACCTACTGCATAAGAGATATCGTGCCTAGTCCTTTTGAAAATGTACAGAAGTGAACCTATTAATTGAGAATATTTCAGCTGAGACACAGGCTCACCCGCGTTCTTCTTCAATGTAATTAAAGAATCATAGGGTGTAGAAATACGTATAGAGTTATAGAAATTAAATTTGTGAAGCATTCTTTCAATGCTATGATATAGACTCAATGAAATACCATTAGGGATTCTCGATATTTTCATTCCCAATATCATATCAGCAGATATAGATTCTTCATGTCAAAATTTAAGAAGAGATAATCCTTTCCCCTTTAGGTTGCATCAAGAAAAGTTCTAAGAATAAGAATATCGTCTACATATAAACAAAGGATGATACGTCATTATCAAAGTTCTTCGAGTAAATGCATTTGTCATGTTCATGAACAATGAATCCAAGTTGTGCAATAACTTTGTTAAACTTTGAGTGCTATTGTTTATGTGCTTGTTTTAGATCATACAATGACTTTACAAGTTTGCACACTTTGTTTTCTTATCCCTTGGCAATGAACCCTTTGGCTGGACCATATAGGTCTCTTCTTTGAGATCGCCATTCAGAAAAATAGTCTTGACATTCATTTGATGTATGAACATGTTATGAATTGATGCAAGTGCAAGAAGGATTCTGATAGAAGAGATCCTGGCAACAGAAAAATATGTGTCAAAAAAGTCAATACCCTTTTATTGGGTGAAACCCTTGGCAACTAATATGACTTTGTATTTATCGGCAATGCCATCAGGTCAGAGTTTCCTCTTAAAGATCAATTTACAACCTGCAGGTTTGCATCCTTCAAATATTGTTTTCCATTGTGAACTTGATCTCACTGTCAATGGCTTTTTTCTAGAAAAGAGATTCAGAAGAGTTCATTGCTTCTTTGAAATAGATAGTATTACCTTCTACAAGATAGCAAAAAAGTCTTCAACAAACGATGTAAGAGTCATAGTTCGCATGCTCCTTCTAGGTTCAAAATCAGTTTCAGGAGCAGAACTAGAGGAAGGAATATCATAGGCAGAAGAGTACAAGAAGGGTCACTAGGGATTCTAAATTCGAAAAGAAAAATATTCTCAAAGTAGACAGCATCCCTAGCTTCAATGATGGAGTTGTTGAATATTTCACTGACCTCAGAGTTAACCACTAAGAATCGGTTAACATTGCTATCAAATGCATATCTGATAACGATAGCATCAACAGTCTTGGGCCAATTTTTCTTTTTCTTTGGGTCCGGTATTGAAATCTTAGCAAGGCAACCCCAGACTTTGAAAAGTTAAATGTTATGAGTTCTCCCTTTCCAACGCTCATAAGGAGTGACATCGGAGTCTCTTTGGGAAACCCTATTTAGAATGAAACGGACAGAAGGAGAGCTTCTCCCCAAAGATTATCTGGTATACCTGAGCTGAGTAACATGCAGTTTATCATGTCCATCAATGTTCTGTTATTTTGTTCAGCTACGCCGTTGGATTGAGGTGTGTAGGGATAAGTTACCTCCTGAATAATGTCATGCTCTTGGCAGAATCCTAGCATATCATTTGAGATAACTCCTCCCCCCACGATCAAATCTTAGGATCTTGATTTTTCTCTCAAGTTGATTCTCAGTTTTGGCTTTGTACACCTTGAGCCAATCGAGAACTTCATCCTTAGATTTGAGAGGGTGGGTGTAGCAAAATTTAGAGCAGTCATCAATGAATATCATAAAATATTTTCTATTACCTCGAGTGAGAACTCTATTCGAGCACACACATCATTGTTAATAAGCTCGAGGGGTTCAGAGTTTCTAGTGATAGAATAAAAAGGTGTTTGAACATGTTTGCCTTGAATACATATTTCACATTTCACTGATCTCAGAGTTAACCACTAGGAATCGGTTAACATTGCTATCAAGTGCATATCAGATAAAGATAGCATCAACAGTTTTGGGGTTGATTTTTCTTTTTATTTGGTTCTGGAATTGAAACCTTGGCCAGGTAACCCCAGACTTTGAAAAATTAAATGTTACGAGTTCTCCCTTTCCAACATTTATAGGGAATAACATCACAGTCTCTTTGGGAAACCCTATTGAGAAGGAAACAGACAGAAGGAGAGTTCCTCCTAAAGATTATTTGGTTCATCTGAGCTGAGTAACATGTAATTTATCATGTCCATCAGTGTTCTGTTATTTTGTTCAACTACATCACTGGATTGAGGTGTGTAGGGAGCAGTTACCTCCTGAACAATGTCATGCTCTTGGCAGAATTCTTACATATCATTTGAGGTATACTCCCCCCCCCCGATCAGATCTTAGGATCTTGATCTTTCTCTCAAGTTGATTCTCAGTTTCAGCTTTATGCACTTTGAACCAATCGAAAACTTCATTCTTAGATTTGAGAGGGTAGTTGTAATAGAATTTGGAGCAGTCATCAATGAATGTCACAAAATATCGTCTACCACCTTGGGTGAGAATTCTGTTCGAGCATACACATCGTTATGAATAAGCTGAGGGATTTAGAGTTTCTAGTGATAAAATAAAAAGGTGTTTGGATATGTTTTCCTTGAATGCATATTTCACATTTCACAGATCTCAGAGTTAACCACTAGGAATCAGTTAACATTGCTATCAAGTGCATATCTGATAAAGATAGCATAACTGTTTTAGGGCCGATTTTTCTTTTTCTTCAATTCTGGTATTAAACCTTAGCCAGGTAACCCCAGACTTTGAAAAATTAAATGTTACGAGTTCTATCTTTTCAATGTTCATAGGGAGTAACATCGGAGTCTCTTTGGAAAACCCTATTGAGAATGAAACAGACAGAAGGAGAGCTTCTCCCCAAAGATTATCTGGTACACCTGAGCTAAGTAACATACAGTTTATCATGTCCATAAGTATTCTGTTATTTTATTCAGCTACACCGTTGGATTGAGGTGTGTAGGGAGAAGTTACCTCCTGAATAATGTCGTGCTCTTGGCAGAATCCTGACATATCATTTGATTTATACTCCCCCCCGATCAGATCTTAAAATCTTGATCTTTCTCTCAAGTGATTCTCAGCTTTGACTTTATACACTTTGAACTAATCGAGAACTTCATTCTTAGATTTGAGAGTAGGTGTAATAGAATTTGGAGCAGTCATCAATGAATGTCATAAAATATCTTCTACCATCTCGGGTGAGAATTCTGTTCGAGCACACACATCATTATGAATGAGCTTGAGGGGTTCAGAGTTTCTAGTGATAGAATAAAAAGGTGTTCAGATATACTTTCCTTGAACGCATATTTCACATTTCACTGATCTCAGAGTTAACCACTGGGAATCAGTTAATATTGCTATCAAGTGCATATCTGATAAAGATAGCATCAACAATCTTAGGACGGACCGATTTTTCTTTTTCTTCGATTCCGGTATTAAAACCTTGGCCAGGCAACCCCAGACTTTGAAAAACTAAATGTTACAAGCTCTCTCTTTCCAATGTTCATAGGGAGTAACATCGGAGTCTCTTTGGAAAACCCTATTGAGAATGAAACAGATAGAAGGAGAGCTTCTCTCCAAAGATTATATGGTGCACCTGAGCTGAGTAACATGCAGTTTATCATGTCCATCGATGTTCTGTTATTTTGTTCAGCTACACCGTTGGATTGAGGTGTGTAGGGAGAAGTTACCTCCTGAATAGTGTTGTGCTCTTGGCAGAATTCTAACATATCATTTGAGGTATACTCCCCCCCCCCCCCGGATCAGATCTTAAAATCTTCATCTTTCTCTCAAGTTGATTCTCAGTTTTGACTTTATATACTTTTAACCAATCGAGAACTTCATCCTTGATTAGATAGGGTAGATGTAATAGAATTTGGAGCAGTCATCAATGAATGTCACAAAATATCTTCTACCACCTCAGGTGAGAATTCTGTTCGAGCACACACATTATTATGAATAATCTTGAGGGGTTCAGAGTTTCTAGTGATTGAATAAAAAGGCGTTCGAACATGTTTGCCTTGAACGCATATTTCATATTTAGTAAATGAGTGAAAAGAGGATTTAGAAATGAGATTCAAGTTAATTATTTTCTTAATGGAATTAAAGTTGACATGTCCCAATCTTTCATGCCAGATATCAAAAGACTCAATATTCAAAGCAAAAGTAATAAAAATTTTATTATCAGAATGATTGATTACATTGAGCTGAAAAAGATCATCACAAACAAAACCCTTTCTATGAAAATATTAGACTTGGAGAATACAAATTTAATGAATTCCTTGACAATTCTATAACCAGCACTAAGAAGAAAAGATCCGCTGATCAAATTTCTTCAAAGTGTGGGTACATGCAGGACCCCTTGAAGAGCAGAACTTTCGCGGAGGTCATCCTAAGATCAATACGTCCGGTTCCCATTATCTCTCCAGTGGAGTCATCTGTCAGGCTCATACTTCCTCCATGTTGTTCCTAATAGAATTTGAAACAGAAGCGATCAATACAGATATGAATATTTACTCCTAAGTATAACCACCAATCCGAGGAGAAAGCGATAGAGTTAACAATAAAAAGAGAAAAATCTAGCCTAAAAGTGCTGGAGTTCAATTCCACCATATTAACCTTGTGCCCGCCATTTTCTCCATTTCCTTTTGGTTGAGTTTTGACTAGTTCTGTGTTCCGGTTGAAATATTGTGGCGCCAAGTGATTAGTTCTCCCACAGATGTAACAAAATCTTCTATCGGTCTTCTGGCCAGGGCTTTCGGGTTCGATGGAGGAAAATTGCAAAGGTTTGAAGGAAAAAGAGTGATAGGGTTTTTTTGAATTTCTAGCCCTTGAGATTCATGAATTTGCGCTTAGGTTTATCCTCCACCAAGTTCACTTCAGCTTTCATTTCTAACTTGATTTTTGAGTTTTTCCTATGCTGGTCTTCTTTGTGAATCGCCTTTAGGGCTTGAACAACGGTAAAGTCACCTTGTTTGTGACGGAGATCTCCAGCAAAAGTTGACCAGAAAGGAGAGAGTTTATTAATAAGACGAGACACCTTATTATTGTCAGAGAATTGGTTCCCTTTCGATTGAAGGTATCGGATATAATCTTGAAATACATGAAGTTGATCATTGATAGGTTTACTGTCAGACATCATGAATTTATTGAAGGAGGAGGAGGTGAATCTTTCGATTCCAGCCTCATCGAGGCCATATTCTTTCTCAAGTGATGTATATGCTTCTTTGCACTCTTATATTCATAATAAATATTATATAGACTATCAGAAATATTATATAGACTATCAGAGAGTGCATTAAGAATCTTATAGAGACAATGATGTTCAATCTCCTCAGGTTTCAAATATGTGATGGAGGAAGGAGGAGTTTCAGTAAGTGATGGTTTAAGAGATAGTGTAGGAATTGAATCATTTATAGCTAAAATGAGTCTTAAAATGGTTAACGAGTACTTCATCCGGTTTGCCCATCTCTTAAAGTATGTGTCAGAGAATTTCTCAAGTTTGACCCCCTAAAATAATCAGGGTTGGCCATAGTGACAGGATAGAGTTACTGAATTATGTATTCCAAGTTATTGAGGATGTCAAAATTAATTTAAGTATGTAGCTTTAAACAGAAAATTCGTATATGATTATGCAACAAGCGATTTAGAAAGATAAAGCAATTACAGCTAGAAATAAATAGCAGTATGTTGGCCCAAAGGTTACAATCAATTTTGTATTTTGATGAAAATAAAGTATATGTAGTTATTTAGTACTAATCAAGTTCAAGAGTTTTAAGTGTGTTTCAGGGTTCAAGAAGATCTAACAGGTTTCTTCCTCTAAAGAAAGGTGTTGATGGCTCAAGGATACTCAAGTACGGGATTGAAGCTCAAAGCATTCAATGTCGCTACCAGAGAAGCCTGCTTGAAGATTCTTATAGTTGATTAGAACCTTGTAAGAATTTAGTTTGTTAAAGAGTAGAATATAGATTTGATACTAAAAAATGTACACACACACAAAAATACACGTTTTTAAAAGTATAGTGATTGCTAGAAATTAGAGAATTATTGTGTAGCTTTGGGCTAACGGGTCGTGTCCACAAGGAGAGATGCGATGCAAGCTTTTCGGTATTTTAGAAAAAATAAGTTTTAGTGTTTATGTTTTTTAGTTGAAACAGAAGATGGAGTGTGAAGAAATGATTTAAAGAAAAATTGAAGTTTAGAATAGGTTTTGGAAAAGGTGATTTTTTTAAGAAGCTTTAAGATGTGTATTTGTTTGTATTTAATAAAGAGAAATTCGGGCTCACTATTCTATTATTCAATCATGTATTGTTCTCTTGAAAGTTAAAATGCCTCAATTAGATCATAGACAAAGATTTTTGTCTTGTAAAAGAGATCAAGTAAAACGCATAAGATAGTTTTTAAAAATTGAACTTCAGTTTGAAATCTTTCTTTGAGTTGAATGTTAAACCATCAAAGTAATAAAGCAAATATGGAAGAAAAATAAGTTCTTTTTAAGATCAACTTCAAGAGTTAGTTGAAAGTCTAATCCCATCCTCATGTGCCTACAAGAACACTCGCCAATATACAAGACTTAATTTAGGCATTCATATGATTGATTGGGTTCTTTTTTCATAAAATAAGGAGAACAGTAAGCCCAGAAAACAGATTTAGCTACTCATAATGAAGAAAGAATAAATAATGGAATAA
Organism: Agave tequilana; assembly: GCA_038442645.1. NCBI lineage: Eukaryota > Viridiplantae > Streptophyta > Magnoliopsida > Asparagales > Asparagaceae > Agave > Agave tequilana. Next base: position 218,984 of record JAVJIF010032342.1, read on the forward strand.
ATTAAAAACATAGACATACCAGTAAGATTGAGTAGAGTCAAGCAAGGTGAATCTCCTTTGATTGTCACTTTAACGGTCAATTACACACTCTTTTCCTCTCTCTCTCTCTCACTTGTTGCTGGACTGAAATAAAAATGAGATACAACTTCTCATAAACTATCTAATAATGATCCTAAACCCTAAAAATAAAGTAAGAAATTAATCCTAGTCCTCCTCCTCTGTCTCTGATGTGTGGGGTATTTATAGGAAAGAAATGGATAGGGGAGACAAGTGGAGAGATAGGGAGAGCTGACTATTTCTGAATTTGAATCCTCCTCTTAGCTCCAAACTTGATTTGATGTGAAAATTTAATTCTGATCTGTAACTTATTGTTGTGTTGATTGCTGAATATAACTTAACAAATGATGGAATGAAACAGTGATCAAAGCAAGAGTTGTAGCCATTTAAGTCTTCTTTCTAGATCATCTTGAATCATTTGATTTGACTTTCGGTAGCGAACGTTATGATTAAAATACTAAAATGTATTCAGTCTGAATCTCCATTGATCTTCTCTCTATCCATTTATCCTTTTAGATTTTGAATTTCAGCTTTAAATTTGACGATCTATCTCTTTATCCTCAGCGAAATTGATAGGGTCTTATTCAAATCTGTATTTCCTTCGAATTTGGATGATATTATCTCATCTGATATACTCGGTCTTCAGATAAGATGGCCTTTAAAACCTTTGGATTAGAATCGATTCCCTTTCTTTCGAATTTCTGAATTCCATTTGGATAAATCTGTTAATCTCTCTTTTCTTTCTTAATTATATTGCACGCCAGTAAACATGAAAATACATTAAATAACAGAGATTTATTTAAATATAAATGCAAAAATGTGACACATATGGTTTGAAAATATGTAATGTACGTGTATGATCACACTCCCACACTTATCTTTTGCTCGTCCTCGAGCAAATAAAAAAGTAAAACCAAACTAGCCTAACTCACTTTCGTAAGAATCACAGTTGCACTTAGCACGTGCAATAAGTCGTTAAACCTCTAGGTTACCCCTAGAGGACGAGTTTTGTCCCGTGAGGATTTTAAATAGATTACACCCACAAAATCCATAAAGAAAGGAAAAAGTGTAAGTATTTTTTAAAAGCATTTTGAAAAGGAAAGAAAATATTTGAAGTATTATTGTAATTGTTCAAGTAATCTATAAGTTATAAGAGAAAATAAATTTTCATTTATAAACTTAGTCTCTATTAAAAAACTTGTTATCAATTAAGGTGAGGGGTTAAACTTATATTTCTCATCTCATTTATTACCCTAAATCATATGCACCTTCGTGACCATGAATCTTTTGACTAGGGTTCTTTAACTCTAACTCTTATACCTTATTTATATATAATATTTAGTAATATTTCTTAGTTCTATTAGGCTTTCTAATCTGCCTATATAACGAGCATTTAGTCGGTGACACCCAAACCGAACGGTCTTAAGGCACCGGGTGAGAAAACGCTCCAAGAACTTAAGAACTTGAGCAAATAAGACCACAAAACTAAGGATTTTATTTATAAGATGGACTGCTTTTAGGCGCATATACTTATGCGTTATGAGGCACAAATACCCAGCTTAATTAGAGAATTTATAGATATAGATATATATATATATATATATATATATATATATATATATATATATATATTCTTTTTTATTATAAGGCATAAAGTCTTTGTTTTTGAACTCTAAGTTTGTAAGTGTATAAAGTGTGCATATTTCATCAAGGTAAAGATCAAAATTAATTATTTTTTCAAGTTTTCTTCCTAACCCTAGAAATCAAACAAATAATCTTATTTTGACCAAGTGTAAGAAATCCTAATAATGATTCTCCTATTCCTTAAAATTGAATTAATTTCTTGCAAAAAAAATATCAAAATATTGTTCTTTTTCAAAAAAGTTTTTTATCTTTTTTTTAGTTATATTAGTCATGTTAGATTGTTAGACCCCCGCCCCCCCCACTTATCTCATGTATTGTCCTAAATGTATGACTGTAATGCATGAAATAAAGTGTAAAAAGAGATGCAAAAAAATAATATACAAAAATATGTACAACATCATGTTCTCCCACACCTAGATCTTTCTTGGTCTCATCCCTCAAGCTCGTTTCGCATCATTCCAATGGGTTCTCTTTATAGGACACAGTGGGGAGGTCAATCTTTTTGTCATTTTAGCTCCCTTTCTTCCCAGTTTTACCTTCCTAAAGCTCTTCTTACTCATATTTCTATATCTGTTGCTCAAAAATTGATTATCATTACACCTTTCAGTTAGAACTTCATCACTATGAATGCCTAAAAGTTCTAGCTCAGTTCCTTACATCTCCTCAAAATTTAGATCAATGCTTTCTTCTAGAGGTGTATAATTAACCAAAATATCCCTAATCGGTTCATCAAAATACATGAGTTCTTCTTTAAAGAGATTTTCAAAGGTTAGGTAAATCGGAGGTTCTTGAATTATATTCTCATGCGATATTTCATTGATTGGATCATCAAAAATGAAGACACTCAAATAAAATCTTTTTTAAAGGGGACTCTAAAATTAGGATCTCCAACATATGTCTTCTCATTACTATAATCACACTTATCCTTAAATAATTCATCAAGAAATAGGGATTCATTCTCTATACCTTCACTTTCTTCTTCACAATTATTCTCAATGAAGTTTACCTCAAATGTTTGGTCTCTTATCTTACGAGGCTGTTTTTCTAGGTTGAAGACATTGACTTCTCTAATCATTTCTCTGAAGGTTAACCTCATGGACCCATTCCTATAGTTGATAATAGCACTGGCAGTAGAATGAAATAGGCGCCCTAGGATAACTGGAGTTTGAGCCCTAGGATTGAACACAGGTTGTGCCTCAAGAACTATGAAATTAACAGGGTAGATAAACTTCCCGACCCAGATAAGGACATCATCAATTTTTCCTTGGGAACTTTCACTAACTGGTCAGCCAGTGGGATGGTGATTCGGGTTGGACTAAGATCGCCCAACCCGAGCATTTGATAAACTGAGAAAGGAAGCAAGTTGATACTTGCTCTGAAGTCAAAAAGTGCACGACTAATCTCGGTTTGTCCGATAGTGCAGGCAATGGTGAGATAACCTGGATCATTGTAATTGACAGGGATAGGACCCGACAGTTGCTCACTAATATTAGTGACTAGAAAGACTTTCTTGGGCACATTTGTCTTTCTCTTCTTGGTGAACATGCCCTTAAGAAATTTTGCATAAGATGGACTTGTTGGATGGCATGAAGAAGTGGCATATTTATCTTCACTTGATTGAAGATCTCAATTATCTTATCCATGTGTGGATTCTGCTTGTTGTTCTTCAGCCTATTTGGGAATGGTATACAGGCTTGTACACCTAACTGGCTGACTTGTCTTTTTTTAGACTCGTCAGATTAGGATGAATTGGAACTAGATGAAGTGGATGCTTATTTGTTATTGTGCTAAATAGGAATGGGTGGCATAGACACTTAATTATCAACTTTCTTTCCTGATTTCAATGTATGAACATCATTGCCTGATTTAACTGTTGATCCTCAACCTGATGAACTTGACTAGAGTTCCTAGGGATTGTTACCGGTTGACTAGGTAACGTACTCTTGGGTCTCTCACTTTGTGAATTAGCTAGTTGACTCATTTGAACCTCTAACCTTGTTATGGCCTGTGCGTTATTGTTTTGCAATATTTTTATGAGGGATTCTTGGTTCCTCATATGCCTTTCCATAGTCTTCTCAAAATCAGTCATTCTTTTCTCAAGTGGAGGACTTTGGAAGGAAGATTGTAGAGCATGGTTAGAAAAGTTTTGTTGATAATTAGATTGATGAGTGAAAGAATTGTGATGGTAATTAGGCTAATGAAAGAAAGAATTTTGATTATGATTGGGATGTTGGAAATGGTTTGACCTTAAGTGGTCATTGTTATTTTAGCTCCATGAGAAATTCGGGTGATTTCTCCAGTCAGGATTGTACGTTTAAACGTAAGGATCACTTTGGGGCCTTGAAAAGGCTGCATTCATAAGCTCGGGATACATTTGTTGAGCATTTAAAACAGGACACTTCTCAAACACATGAATCATGGATTAACAGTAAGTACAACCTGGAGTTGAAAATTGGTTTTGGCTGACTTGATTCACTGGAACTGGCTCTTTTGTTTCTAGAGCTTCCATTCTTCTCATTAGGTTAGAAATTTTAGCCTCAGCAGCTATGGATGATTCTATTGAATTGAGGCCTCCTTTTCAAGAGATAGGTTTTGTGTTCCCATACTTTTTGGGGGTAGGTTCCCATTGGAGGGTTTTCTTGGTTAGGTCTTCAAATAAATCCCACCCTTGATTCATTCTTTTTCAAGAATCCCCCATGGTACATAATTTTTAAGAGGATTTTGTTCTGATAGTCTAAACCATCATAGATGCATTGTCACCACTTCTTTTTGCCATGATGAGGACACTGGATAAAGAGATCTTTGAAGCGTTCAAAATACCTCCAAAATGGTTTACTAGGTTCTTACTTGAACTGCATAATGTTCTTCCTAATGAAAGCGGTCTTGTGAATTTGATAGAATTTCTTCAAGAAGACCTTGAGGAAATCATCCCATTATGTGATGAAACAGGCCGCTAAACTGTATAGCCATTTCTTGGCTAAGCCCTTAATAGCAAATGGGACAAATCTCAACCTAATAGTATCATCTACAAGGTGAGAGATTTTCATCATTACGCATACTTCCTCAAATTCTCTTATGAAGAAATACGTATCTTTGGACTCTAAGCCATGAAATTTAAAGAGTGTGTTGATGAACTGAGGTTTATGCTCAAAATTATTGTTACCAATCGATGAAAGTTGGATGCAAGATGGAAGTGAGTTTCTCATGGATAGAACCTATCCTGTAAAGATATTGGTTGATCCATAACCGGATCTGGTTTTGGTTCTTGTTTATGTGGTAAAGTGTTCTCGTTAACTTAGATGAATTTTGGTCTCTCGACCACACTTGCATACAAACTTACTACCACAAATAAGCTTACCAATCTGTAAAAAAAAATAATAAATTAACCAGCCTATTCTAAAGAAAATTTGGACCTAGATAACTCCTAACTAGTTGATTGTCTACAGGAGGTATAATGCATACTCTGACCACAGGCGAATCAGCCAGGTCAGGGCAAGATTGGTGGGAGGTATCCGCGCAAAAGCGAAGGGTCCAATTAAGCCAAACCACTAGTCTTCGGGGTTTCGCCCCCGAATCCCTGTCCTTGATACCGATTTGGCAGGAGTCAAATTCTAACACCTTTCCTCTTAGGTAACCTCCTAATGAGTTCGAGATGTTCCTAAGGCCATCAGATTTTAAATTAGGCTTAGGTTATACATGCTTTGAGATGGTTTGTGGGCCAAGGATAAGTAATGACTTCCCCACATTATCTTTTGTTAGGTTTTGCCCTTAAAAATATTTTAGTGCAAAGTGTGCAAGATATAGAACAGTAGCATTCAAAAAGCAAGTAATCACTCAAGAATGTTTTCTAAGGTATATGTTATGTATATGTAACTTGTCTCCAGCTTTCTTCAACAGTAACTGAAATGAAACGTAATTAGACAAATGCTTAGGAATGAAAGTCTACACGTTTTTTAAAATAATTACAATCAACCAATTACTATTGTATTAAAAACAAGATTGTGAGATAATCAAGTGTAAAAATTAGAAATTAAGAAAGCTTGTTTTTGCAGAGTAGCATGTCCTGCAAAAAAAGTTTTTAGAGGTCTCAAAAAAAAATTGTTTTTCTGTTGCAAACTCTTGAAATCCTGTTTCCTACTTTTCAGAGCAGGGGCACAGAATCACGAGTTTTCTTCTGTAATGCTTGAGAACTCAATCTAATTTTTTTAACCCTGAAACAAAAACACCAAACTTGTTCAAACACAAGAATACTGTTCCCTCCCAAGCAAAGGCGCCAAAAATTGATTGATAGAAATTAGAGAATTACCGTGTAGCTTAGAGCCAACGGGTCGTGTCCAAGAGGAGAGATGTGATGCAAGCTTTTCAATATTTTGAAAAAAATCAAGTTTTAGTGTTTATGTTTTTTAAATGAAAAAGAAGATGGTGTGTGAAGAAATGATTTAAAAAAAATTAAAGACTAAAATAGGTTTTGGAAAAAGTGATTTTTTTAAGAAGCTTGAAGATGTGTGTTTGTTTGTGTCTAATAAAGAGAGATCCAAGTTCACTATTCTATTATCCAACCATGTGTTGTACTCTTAAAAGTTAAAATGCCTCAATGAGATCATAGGCAAAGATTTTAGTTTTGTAAAAAGAGATCAAGTAAAATATATAAGATAGTTTTTAAAAATCAAACTTCAGTTTTGAAATCTTTCTTTGAGTTGAATGTTAAACCATCAAAGCAATAAAGTAGGTATGGAATAAAAACAAGTTCTTTTTAAGATCAACTTCAAGAGTTAGTTCAATGTCCAGTCCCATTCACATGTGCCTTTAAGAACACTCGCCAATATACAAGGCTTAATCTAGGCATTCATATGATTCATTGGGTTCTTTTTTATAGAAATCAATTAAGAAGAAAACTCATAAAAGAAGGAGAATAGTAAGCTCAGAAAACATATTTAGCTACTTATAACAATGAAAGAATAAACAATAGAATGAATTAAAAACATAGACATACCAATAAGATTGAGTAGAGTCAAGCAAGCTGAAGCTCCTTGATTGTCACTTCAACGGACAATTACACACTCTTTTTCTCTCTCTCACTTGTTGCTGGACTGAAATAAAAATGAGATACAACTTCTCATAAACTATCTAATAATGATCCTAAACCCTAAAAATAAAGTAGGAAATTAATCCTACTCCTCCTCCTCTACCTCTGATGTGTGAGGTATTTATAGGGAAGAAATGGATAGGGGAGACGAGTGGAGAGATAGGGAGAGCTACATATTTCTGAATTTGAATCCTCCCCATATCTCCTAACTTAATTTGTTATAAAACTCAATTCTGATCTATAGCTTGTTGTTGTGTTGATTGTTGAATATAACTTATCAAATGATAGAATTAGAAAACGGTGATCAATGAAAGAGTTGTAGCCCTTCACGTCTTCTTTCTAGATCATTTTAAATCATCAGATTTAACTTTCGGTAGTGAAAGTTATGATTAAAATAATAAAATGTGCTCAATCTGAATCTGAGTCTAAATTGTTTCATCTCATCCGCTGATCTTCTCTCTATCCATTTATCCTTTTGGATTTTGAATTTCAGCTTCAGATTTGACGATCTATCTCTTTATCCTCAGTGAAATCAATAGGGTCTTATTCTAATCTGTTTTTTCTTTGAATTTAGATGATATTATCTCATCTGATATACCCAGTCTTCAAATAAGATGGCCTTTAAACCTTTGGATTAAAAACGATTCCCTTTCTTTTGAATTTTTGGATTTAATTTGGATAAATCCGTCAATCTCTCCCTTTTCTTCCTTAATTAAACAGCACGCCATTACATGAAAATACATTAAATAACAGAGATTTATTTAAATATAAATGCAGAAATGTGACACATATGGTATGAAAATATGTAATGCACGTGTACGATCATATAGTTTATTTTGTATTGGTGTTTTGACATGTTTGATTTCGATACATGATTCAACATTTTCTCAAAATTTTTATCTCAGCTTTAGAACTTGTATCTATTGGCTATACATGTCAGTCGACCGTGCCTATTACAGGCCAAAACGGTCGACCACACGGTCGACCGAACCTCTGGCAGAGGGGTGTGCATGTTGGTGCACGAGCCTGATCGACCGATCGGTTGACCGACCCCCTGCGTTCGATCGATGAGTTGACCGACTATAATGAATTTGGTCTTGGTTAAAACCGATCGACCGGGCAGTCGTCCGAGCGCCAACGGTCAGATTTTTTTAGGCCTGGTCGACCGACAGACTGCCAAAATGGCAGTAATAGGCAGATTTCAAAATCTGTATTTTAAACATGTATTAAACGTGGAGATTTGAATTCTGAGGGTCACATTCTTCCCTTTATGACCTGGTAAATAATTCTAAATGTGTTTTTTTAAAGCCTATATAAAGGGTCATTGGGATTGAGTTTATAAAACAACAAATTCTCTAGAAAATTAAGTTTTGCTTTCAAAGTGAAAACGCATTCAAAGTTTTCTTTTGTGCTTTCAATTTCAAAGTTTTTAATTGAGTTTTCTACTCTTATACTCTCTCTATTCTGATTTTCACTCTCACATACATCCTTGAGCTTTAAATTTACCTTTTACTCTATAGGGATTTGTAAGAGAGTTGTAAGAGAATGTTTGTGATCTCTCGATCACCAATAGCATGTAATCTCAATTGGCTTTGTGATACCTCTGGTGAAGAGGATTGAGTTGGGGGTGTTGTGTACTCCAAGTGGTTGTAATTTCTTGTTGTAAGGTCCCTTTTTGGAAGATCTAATAGTGGATAGTGAAATCCTTCACGGTGGTTAAGGTGGAGACGAAGAGCAGTAGCTCGAACCTCGAAACAAATCTTTCTTGTTTGTGATTGTCTTATTGTCTCTACTTCTTTTACTTATTTATTATTCATTCATTTTTGTCGATCAATACTCATCTCAACAAGATAGCAATTGAGTACCTCAACTCTTATCTAGAGGAATCACGAGGAGAATTTCAGAGCCTTTCATGAGAAATCTGGCTTCAATTCTTATTTTTAGTGATCAGTTTGCATCATATACTATAAATTGTTTAGAATTTTCATTTGATTAGCTTTACACCTATTCACCCCCCTCTAGGTGTATTTTCAATTGGTAGGCTTAACCACCTTAGAGAGATCATATTTGCTAATCGCTTCATTAACATCTTCATTCTTATCCACTATAGTAAAAATGGCTGAAGGTTGTAGGCTGTCTAAAAATCACTGAAGATAAGTCATTAAAAAGTAGAATTCAAACTCCAGACGCAAGGCTAGTCATCACCATCAGTGCAGCACCAAGACGCGAGGGTTGAAACCGCGTCTCAACATCACTGCAAGGACCGAGACGCGAGGATTGAAACTTGCGTCACAGTATTATTGCAATGCCAAGACACAGAATCCAAAGCCCGCGTCTCACGTGAAGCTTAACGCAGAATTGAAAGCTCGCGTTCCTCAAGCATCACTTTAGCAACAAGACGCGAGGCCCGAAGCCCGCGTCTCAGTTATAATTGCCCTCATTACTGGGTTAATTACTGCCCACGTAATGAGGAAGTTAACCCCATTGTGGAGCATTTTTAGTGGACACGTTCACCCCTGAAACCTCTATAAATAGCCCAGTTTGCTATGAAAAAGGGGTCGGATAATTCTTAGTCAAAAGAACTTCGGTTGTAAGCCGTAGAAACACCAAGATTTCCAGCTGAAAAGAAAGAGAGAGTTCAACTCTTCTAACAACTTGCTGCATGCAAGTTCGTCTTTGCCTACACTCTCTTTGAGATCCTTAGAGGACAGAAGCTGTGTTACTTCGTCTACTATCCAAGAGAGGATTCCCAAAAGGTACTGACGTTCACCCCGTCAATGAAAAACAAGATTCACTTTCCATCGCCACATCAAGAACTCGGCACTAAACAAAGGGGAGATTCAAGTTTGGATATCTTCCCTTTCTTGTAAGAGGATTATTGATCCGCTATAACTTTCTTTACAATCAAATAAAGAATTTACTCCTCGATCTTCAATTTCCCTCCAACAACAAGAGATGGCGACTCTGCTGGGGACAACTTTCTCTACTGATGAGCAAGTTATGGCGCAAGGTGACGTCGCCTATATGGGAAAACGGTCGAATCACTTGTCGTGGAGTTCGACCAGGCAAAGTATGAAGAGTTCCTCTCTCTCCGGCTCTAAGAGCCCTAAGGCGCGGCAGTACCGAAAAGTCTCCTCGGGGACTTGCTCTCGAGTCCGCTCTGAGATCCCCTCAGATGCGACTGGCAAGAAGGATGTCGTGGCTAACCGCATCATACGTAACGCCCGCGTCAACGTCTCCCTTGAGACCCACGTGGTTAATATTGCTGATGTTCAGCCCGTTCATGCCCATCCCCTTCCTTAGCACCAAGTTACGGGGGTTCCCATCAACCCGTACGGCGTAGCCGGAATGCTGAGCGACGATAGAGACGGCGTGCACATCAACTACAGGTGTAAGAAGCTGGAACAACTGTCTGCCAAATAGATGTAGGACGCAAGGTTCAAGCCCGCGTTTCTTCTGAATCACGTCAGACACGTGAAGTCCGCGTTTGGAAACCTAAACATGAGGCTCACCAAACTTGCGTTTCTGAAGATCCCCTTCCAAACGCGACAATCAGCAGCGCGACATCCATGCCCCTCATCTGAGACACGAGACCCGCGCCTCTACAGTTATACGTGGGACCTAGAAGTCCTATGTTTCTCAAGTGTTGCTAGCCAGATGCGACAATCAGCAACGCGAGAGCCGCATCTCTTCTCAGCAGAGGCGCAAGACTAACGTTTCAGAGCCAAAATGTGAGATCCGTGTTTATCTTACAGGACATAAGCTCTGCATCTCAGAACCTTGCGTCTCAGCTTTGCGAAGTAAGGATAGCTCTCAGAAGCTGAAAAGCTCTCAACAATCCGAGGCTAATCTCTTTGATCCCCCTCCCAGGACCTAAGAGATTATTTGACAAAGAAGAGGAGTGCTAATTTGATCACTCCATCTTGTTGCTGTGAACGGCTTATCACAGCAATGCTCTCTGAGTGCCGCTGCAGTTCACTTGCGAGCCGACAGTCGATATTCAGACAGTCGACCCCAAATTCCCGATTAACCAAAACATATCGCTCCCGCAGAAGGAGGACCTTCTCTGACGCGGAGTACCCTGAAATCACTACAAACATGGCAAGTAGAAGTAGGGAAAAACAACCAGTGGTCAGCTCCGACGAATCCGATACGGAACCAGAAGGAGTGTATCAATATACTCGCACTCGGACTGGTGCAGTCGCCCCGATCAACTACAGTGCCTTAGCCCAGGGCATTGAAGTAAATGACTCACATTCCGCCATTACAGAGTCACAGGCCTCTAATTCTTCTATAGAAAAGGAAGCCTAATTGTAAAATCAAAGAGTAAAGAATTTTACCGTGTAGCTTGTGGCTAACGGGTCGTGTCCACGAGGAGGAATGCGATGAAAGCTTTTCAATGTTTCGTTTAATAACAAAGAATTGTGCTCATTTTTTAATTGAAAAGAGAATGGAAAGAAGGGAGATGATTAAAAGAGAAATTGCAACTTTGGAGAAGGCTTTGGAAAAAGGTGATTTAAAAAGCTTTGAAAAGTGATTGGTTATTTTTAATAAAGAAGAAAATCTAGGCTCATTATCTCACTACTCAACCATTTATTCTTCTATTGAAATCCTTAGTGCCTCAACTTGATCATAGGCAAAACTTAAGGTTGACTTTAGAAAGTTTGAAGTAAAGCATATAAGATGGTTGGAAAAGTTAACTCTTTTCTTTAAGAAACCGTTTTGAATCGAATGTTAAATCATCAAGAAGTTCAAGTATGAGATAAAAACAATTTCAAGAGACGTTCTTAAAAGAAGTAGGAGTTTAAAAATCCAAACCCATCTTCATGTGCCTTCAAGAACACTTTCAAGAAGAAAGGCTTTAAGTTAGGCATGCAAATGATTCATTGGGTCTTTTTCATTAAAATCATAAAAGAAGAAGAATTGGAGAGAGGTGCAATAGTGAGCCCAGAAAACCGATTTAGCTACTCATGGAAGACAAAGATAAATGCAAGTAAATAACGCAAGACATACCGTAAAATGAGTGGAAGAAAATGTAGCTCAATTTTTGTATTGATGTCACTTCAATTTTCAAGTTACAAGCGCTCAATTCCCCTCTCTCACAGGTATTTGTACTGAACTACAAGTTGCAAAACAAAAATATAACTTTTGTACTATCTAACAAAGAGCCTAAACCTTAAAGTATAAACAAAAATTCTAATCCTAATCTTCGCTCCTTTTCAGTACAAAACCAAGCTTTTATAGGCAAAAACCCAGAGGGCAGGGAGTGAGGAGATAAGGGGAGCGTAACGCTCCCCTTATCTCCACCAATAAGCCACGGATTCGCGGCCTGGATGTGGCCAATTGGCCACATCCAGGTGGAGAGGTGGTTGGCGTAGATATGGCCTCCCTTTTGTCTTGCTGGATTCACTGTTGCAACTCCCAGATTTGACGAAATGATCTTTGATTTGTTGGCTTCAACCACTTGATTCAGGAAGATTCATTTCAACCGGTTTTCAACCTCTCTGATATGCTAAAATTTTCCCTGATTCCTTGATTTTGAATTTATTCTGAATTAAATCAGAATTTGATGGGCTTTTGGGCTTGTTTCTCCTTCCTTTCTTTTAGCATTTGGGCCTACATTTAACAAAGAAGAAGAAGACTTATTAATAGGATTTATTAGCTAAAAATATGGTAAGGTGACAATGTATATGCAATATATGTGACTGATCACACCCCCACACTTATCTTTTGCTCGCCCTCAGCAAAACATCAGACTAATTCTAATAAATTATTAGACCACTTTCGCAGGTCACTCGATTGCACTGAGCATGTGCAACAAGCCGTTAAACCTCTAGGTTATCCCTAGAGGACGAGTTTTGTCTCGTGAGAGTTTTCAGAGGATTGCACCCATAAAATCCATAAAAAATGTTAGTATTTTCGAAAAGTATTTTGAAAGGAGAAAATATTTGAAGTATATTTGTAAGGTTTTAAGTAATCTATAAGTTATAGGAATATTAAATTTTTCATTCTGAAACTCAGTCTCTATTCAAAAACATGTCATCAATCAAAGTAAGAAGTCAAATTGTACTTCTCATCTAGTCTATTAATTTCCCTGAGTCGTATGCACCATCGGGACTGTGAAGTTGACTAAGGTTCTTTAACATTAACTCCTATGCCTTATTTATATTTATTCTTGGTGGAATTTATTCCTCAATTTCATTAGGCTTTCTAATCTGCCCATGTAACGAGCCTTTAGTCGGTGACACCCAAACCGGACAGTTTTAGGGCACCAGGTGAGAAAATACCCCTAAGGACTTAAACACTCGAGCAGAAAAGGCCAAGAAACCGAGGTTTTTATTTATAAAATGTACCCCTTTTAGCCGTGAACACTTATGCTTCATGAGGCACAATACCCAGCTTAATCAGAGGATTTATATATTTTTTTTCAAACTTATCTAATTATCTTTTGCATAAATATCAAGGCTTGCTTAGGCCAAAGCACCTAGCTAATCAATAATTAGATTTGTTTATTATTATTTTTTTTCATACATATATACTCTTTTTTTTTGTAAGGCATGAGAGTCTTTGTTTTTAAACCCTAAGTGTGTAAGTGTATTTAGTGTGCATATTTCATCAAGGTAAATATCAAGATTAAATTACTTTCACAAATTTTCTTCCTAACCCTAAAAATCAAACAAGTCATCTTATTTTGACCAAGTGTAAGAAATCCTAATTATGATTTTCCTATTCCTTAAAATTGACTTAATTTCTTACAAAAATATATCAAAATATTGTTCTTACCTTTCAAAAAGTTTTTTTTAATATATATATATAATTTTTTTTTTGAGTTATATTAGTCATGTTAGAACCCTCCCCCACACTTATCTCATGCATTGTCCCCAAATATGAAAGAAATGTATACATACATGAAATGAAATGTAAAAGAGGTGCATATATTATTCAGAAATATGTACAACATCAAGTTTCTTCCACACCTAGATCTTTTTCGGTCTTATCCCTCTAGCTCTCTTCCCGTCATTCCAATGGGTCCTCTTTATAGGGCATAGTGGGGTGGCCAATTTTTCTGTCATTTTAGCTCTCTTCCTCCCCAGTCTCAACTTCTTTAGGTTTTCCTTCCTCATATTTCTACATTCATTATTCAAAAATTGATCACCACCACACTTCTCAGTTGAAACTTCCTCACTATGAATGCCTAGGAATTCTAACTCAGTTCCATATATCTCCTCAAAGCTTAGGTCAACACTTTCCCCTAGAGATGTGTAATTAACCAAAAGATCCCTAGTTGGTTCATCCAAACACATGAGTTCTTCTTCGAAGAGGTTTTCAAAGAGTATGTCAATCGGAGGTTCTTGAATTATATTCTCATGCGATACATTATTGGTTGGCTCATCGAAAGTGAAGATATTCAAATCAAATTTTCCCTTTTTAAAGGGTACTCTAACATTAGGATCTCCGACATATGCCTTCTCATCAAGATAATCACATTCATTCTTAAATAATTCATTAAGAAACAGCGACTCATCTTCTATATCTTCACTCTCTTCATCACAATTATTTTCAACAAAGTTTACCTCAAATGTTTGATCTCTTATCTTACGAGGTTATTTTTCTAGGTTGAAGACATTGACTTCTCTAGTCATGTCCCCAAAAGTTACCTTATAGACCCATTCCTACAATTGATGATGGTATTTGCAGTAGCAAGGAATGGTCACCCTAGGATAACAGGAGTTTGAGCCCTATGATTGGAGTTAGACACAGGTTGTGTCTCTAGAACTATGAAATCAACAGGGTAAATAAACTCCCTAACCTGGATAAGGACATCATTAATCTCCCCTTTTGGAACTTTCACTGAACGGTCAGCTAGTTGGATAGTGACTCGAGTTGGACTAAGATCGCCCAACCCGAGTTGTTGATAAACTGAGGATGGAAGCAAGTTGATACTTGCCCCAAGTCAAGAAGTGCACGACTAATCTCGGCTTGTCCTATTGTACAGGCAATGGTTGGACTACCTGGATCCTTATACTTACAGGGATCGGACCCGATAGTAGCTCACTAATGTTAGTGGCTAAGAAGACCTTTTTAGTTACATTAGTCTTTCTCTTCTTGGTGCACATGTCTTTAAGAAACTTAGCATAAGATGGGACTTGTTGGATGGCATCAAGAAGTGGAACATTTATCTTCACTTGATTAAAGATCTCAATTATCTTATCCATGTGTGAATTTTGCTTGTTGTTTTTCAGCCTATTAGGAAATGGTGCTATAGGCTGGTGCACATGACTGGTTGACTTATCTTTTTCAGATTCATCAAATTTAGGAGTGGGATTAGATGAGGTGGATGCTGAAGTGTGATTGTGCTGACTAGGATTAGGTGGTGTTGACACTTGGTTATCAACTTTCTTTCCCGACCTCAATGTATGAACAGTATTACATTGATTCAGTGATTGATCCTCAACCAAATGAGCTTGCTGTGAATTCCTGGGATTCATAAGTGATTGACTGGGCAAGGTACCCTTTTGCCTCTCATGTTGTGGGTTGGCTAACTGGCTCATTTGATCCTCTAGCCTCTGTATTGTTTGCATGAGGGAATCTTGGTTCTTCATGTATCTTTCCATGTTTCTCTCAAAATCAGTCATTCTCCTTTCGAGTTGAGGATTCTGAAAGGAAGATGGTGGAGCTTGAAAATCACCTAGAGGGGGGTGAATTGGTGATAATGCTAATCAATGCACAATTTAAAAATATGATGCAACAATCGCCCAAAACAAGACTAAGAGCCGAATGCCCCGTGAAGGGTTCTGAACTCCTTCCTCCTGATTCCTCGTAAAATGAGTGGAGGTGCGCAATGCAACCTTGTTGTATGGGACAAAGATTGACAACAAGTGAATATAGCAATGACAATCAAAAGCAAGTAGTAATAGCAATGAAAGAAGAGCAAGAACAAGGAAAAGTAAACCAAACGCAAACACCAAGAATTGTTATCGAGGTTCGAGCACCCAGCTCTACTTCCCGCCTTCCCCAGAAGGATTCCAACCACTTCCACTATCACAAAGATGTCACAAATACACCGGAGTACCCAACTTCACAATCTCAAGTACAAGTTCTCTCTTGGTAGTCAAAAGACCACAAACTTTCTCTTTCAAAATTCTCTTCCCTTACAAAGGTCCTTAGAGAACAATGAGTAGGAATGAAGCTCTTGTGTGCAAAGAGAAAAGAAAATGAAATCAGAGAATTCTTGAAAACACTTCAGAAATTGAGAGAGAATTTCAGCACAAAAACCAAGAAACCAAGCTCTTTTGAATGCCTTAAACTTTTGGATTTTTCTTGTAATGATAGGTGATCTAATCTCTCCCCAAACACCCCTATTTATAGGAGAGGGCTAGGGTTTAGAGATAAAACATTTTTAAGGCTAATCAGAATGTATTAAAACCAAAACATGTCACTTAAACACACTTAAGTGAGAAAAGGACAAAAATAAATCTGCTCAGAAAACTAGCCGTTACTGTTCAAACGGCTAGTCCGGTCGACCGGCCCGGTCGACCGCTAGTTCAAAAGTAATTAGCCGTTGCAGGCTACGGTCGACCGGCCCGGTCGACCCAAACAAACAGAGAGCAAAGTGTTACAGTCAGGCAGGTCTCGGTCGACCGTCACGGTCGACCGTGGAACGTGCACACTAATACGTGCATTTGCCAGAACCTCGGTCGACTCGGGCGGTCGACCGGCAAAGCCTGTCATAGGCACGGTCGACTCGGGCGGTCGACCGGCTCAGGCCAAAAATCAATTTTCAAACAGAATTTTGAGGAGATGAATATTTTTACCAAAAGTTGTTTTAAATAGGAGTAAGTATAAAACATAAATATGGATTTACAGGCAGAGGATTTTGTATCAAAATATTTTTGTATAATTTATATGAATTAAACTTAGAAATAAGATGTGCGCAAAAACGTGTGTGATGGAGCTTCAAACCTATTCACTATTCTTTAACAAAACTCTAAACTAAAAATAATATAATAAATTATCTTGAGCAATCTTGAAGTCTTGAGCCATGCAATGCCTTGCTAGAGCCTTCTCTTCTATGTTCCTTCCTTGATGTGTAAAAAGCCTTCTTTGCTTCATGAACCTAGAATTTCTTGCAATAGCTAAGCAATGGCCTCCAAATATGGTACAAACTGAAACTTATCTTAACAAATTAATTAGTACCATATAGCTCCTATTTGGTTTGTTATCATCAAAACTCTAAACAAATGGGAGAGTGTAACCTTATGGGCCAACAGAGCTTGGTTGGGAAAATTTTGTTGATAATTTGAAAATTGTTGGGAGAATTGTGAGGGTGATTGGAAAAGTTGGGTTGATGATTGGAAGAATTATTGGAATGATGGAAGTGGTTTGCATGGTTTGACCGTGGGTAGTCATTATTTTGTTGGCTCCATGAGAAATTTGGGTGATTTCTCTAACCAGGATTGTACGTTGGAGCGTAAGGATCATTGTTCGGCCTTGAAAAGGCCGCATTCATTGGTTCAGAAAAGTGTTGGTGAGCTTGAAATACAGGACACTCCTCAAACACATGATTCATGACCTGAGAGTAAGTACAACCCGGAGTTGGAAATTGGTTCGGGCTGACTTGATTGTCTGGACTTAGTTCCTTAGTTTCTAAAGCTTCCAGTCTTCTCGCTAGGTTAGCTAACTTAGCCTCGTTAGCTATGGATGATTCAATCGAATGGAGACCTCCTTTTGAAGAGATAGAGTTTGAATTTCTAGAGCTTTCACTAGAAGGTTCCCATTGGATGGTCTTTTCAGCTAGATTCTCATATAAATCCCATCCTTCATGCTCATCCTTCTGCAAGAATCCCCCTTGGCACATGCTTTCTAAGAGGGTCTTGGTCGAGTAGTCTAAACCGTCATAAAGAATTTGGCATTATCGCCATTTCTCTATTCCATGATGAGGACATTGGACAAGGAGGTCTTTGAAGCGTTCAAAGTACCTCCAAAACGGTTCACTAGGTTCTTGCTTGAACTGCATGATTTTTTTTTCCTAACGAGAGCAGTCTTGTGGATTGGATAGAATTTCTTCAAGAAGACCTTGATGAAACCATCCCAGGATGTAATAGAGCCAGCCGCTAAGCTGTAGAGCCATTTCTTGGCTAAGTCCTTAAGAGCAAATGGGACAAATCTCAACCTAATAGCATCATCTGTAAGGTGTGAGATTTCATCATTAAGCATACTTCCTCAAATTCTCTTATGAAGAAATAAGCATCTTCGGACTCTAAGCCATAGAACTTAGGGAGTGTATTGATGAATTGTGGCTTAAGCTCAAAGTTGTGTTCACCAACCAATGGAAGCTGGATGCAGGATGGAAGTGATGTTCCAATGGGATAGAACCTATCCTGCAAAGATGTCGTTGATCCATAACCGAATCTGATCTTGGTTCGAACTTGAGTGGTGATGTGTTTCTAGTTAACCTAGATGAATTAGGGTCTCTTGACCACACTTGCATACACAAACACAATCACAAACAAGTTCACCAATAGTCAAGAAGAGAAAACAACCAAGCCTAGTCTAGGTAACCTTGACCTAGACAACTCCTAACTGGTTGATTGTCCACAGGAGGTATAATGTAAACTTTGACCACAAGCTAATCAGCCAGGTCAGGGCAAGATTGGTGGGAGGTTATCCGTCAAAGACGTTCCTTAATTAAGTAACCACCAACCTTCGGGCTTTCGGCCCTTAATCCCCTTCCTAGACACTGATTTGGTAGGAGTCAAATTCCAACACCTTCCCCCATAGGATAATCTCCTAGTGAGTTCGAGATGTCCCTAAGGCCAACATCTATCAGATTTTACTTAGGCTTAGGTTGTGCGTGCTTGGAGATAGTTTGTGGGCTAAGGAAGGGTAATGACTTCCCACCTTATCTTGACTTGGGTTTTGCCCTTAGAATTGATTTATAAAGTGTGCAAGATATAGAAAAGTAGCATTCAAAAGCAAATATCACCCAAGAATGTTTCCTAAACTATATGCTATGCATACATACCTTGTCTCCAGCTATCTTCAACAGTAATTGTAAAATAAACGTAATTAGACAAATGCCTAGAATGCAAGTCTAAACGTTTTTAAGCAATTAACAATCACTCAAATTACTGCTGAATTAAAACAGGGATGGCGGATAGCAGATATAGCAAGAATATAACGTACAAAAACTTAATTTTTTTTGCGAGCAATATGTTCTGCAAAAAAGAGTTTTAGTAGTCCAATGAAATTTTTAACTTTTGCAACGCAATTTCTTGAAATTCTGTTTTCTACTTTCGAGAGTAGGGGCACATAATTTGCATGTCTTCTCTTGCACAGCTTGAATGCTAGATCTGAATCTTGAAGCCCCTGAAACAAGACACCAAACTGTTAAAAAACAAATACACCGTTCCCTCCCCGGCAACGGTGCCAAAAATTGATTGTAAAATCAAAGAGTAAAGAATTTTACCGTGTAGCTTGTGGCTAACGGGTCGTGTCCACGAGGACGAATGCGATGAAAGCTTTTCGATGTTTTGTTTAATAACAAAGAATTGTGCTCATTTTTTAATTGAAAAGAGAAGGGAAAGAAGGGAGATGATTAAAAGAGAAATTGCAACTTTAGAGAAGGCTTTGAAAAAGGTGATTAAAAAGCTTTGAAAAGTGATTGGTTGTTTTTAATAAAGAAGAAAATATGGACTCACTATCTCACTACTCAACCATTTATTCTTCTATTGAAATCCTTAGTGCCTCAACTTGATATAAGTAAAACTTAAGGTTGACTTTAGAAAGTTTGAAGTAAAGCATATAAGATAGTTGGAAAAGTTAACTCTTTTCTTTAAGAAACCGTTTTGAATCGAATGTTAAATCATCAAGAAGTTCAAGTATGAGATAAAAACAATTTCAAGAGACGTTCTTAAAAGAAGTAGGAGTTTAAAAATCCAAACCCATCCTCATGTGCCTTCAAGAACACTTTCAAGAAGAAAGGCTTTAAGTTAGGCATGCAAATGATTCATTGGGTCTTTTTTATAAAATCATAAAAGAAGAAGAATTGGAGAGAGGTGCAATAGTGAGCCCAGAAAACCAATTTAGCTACTTATGAAAGACAAAGATAAATGCAAGTAAATAACGCAAGACATACCGTAAAATGAGTGGAAGAAAATGTAGCTCAATTCTTGTATTGATGTCACTTCAATCTTCAAGTTACAAGCACTCAATTCCTCTCTCTCACAGGTATTTGTACTGAACTACAAATTACAAAACAAAAATACAACTTTGTACTATCTAACAAAGAGCCTAAACCTTAAAGTATAAACAAAAATTCTAATCCTAGTCTTCGCTCTTTTTTCAGTACAAAACCCAAGCTTTTATAGGCAAAAACCCAGAGGGCAGGGAGTGAGGAGATAAGGGGAGCAAACGCTCCCCTTATCTCCACCAACAAGCCGTGGATCCGCGGCTTGGGCCGCGGATCCGCGGCCTGGATGTGGCCAATTGGCCATATCCAGGTGGAGAGGTGGTTGGGGTGGATATGGCCTCCCTTTTGTCTTGCTGGATTCACTGTTGCAACTCCCAGATTTGACGAAATGATCTTTGATTTGTTTGCTTCAACAGCTTGATTCAGGAAGATTCATGTCAATCGGTTTTTAACCTCTCTGATATGCCATGATTTGCCCTGATTCCTTGATTTTGAATTTATTCTGAATTAAATCAGAATTTGATGGCTTTTGGGCTTGTTTCTCCTCCTTTCTTTTAGCAATTAGGCCTACATTTAACAATGAAGAAGAAGACTTATTAATAAGATTTATTAACTAAAAAATATGGTAAGGTGACAATGTATATGCAATATATGTGACTGATCAAAGCCTTTACATACATGACGAATATTCCTGAGGAGACGGCCTGACGCTTTGAACAACAAGCCAAAGTCTAGAAGGAACAATTCGATATGATTCGTGCTCAAGAAGAATCTATCAATACCCTCAAGCAGATGCTTGCACAATTGCTTGAAGACAAGAGGATGTCAACCGACAAACCTCCTCTAAAAAGTCTAAAGGCAAATGAAAAGAAGGAGAAAGCTCATCTTCTATACATATCGAGGAGAAAGAGCAATCTACTTCTGAGTTGTCTAAATTCTCATCTAAGGGGGAAGGCAACCTGGACCATGGAAGGATTCATTCTAAAAGAATGAGTTAATTGGAGCAACATCTAGAGGCCCTTACCAATCGGAAAGGCCTCCAAGAAGTAGGAGTGGTCCGGCCATATCCGGCCGAGTGGGACCTTGTTCCATACCCCCCCCCAAGTTCAAAGCTCCGACCCTACAGGCGTTTGACGGCAAAGGGTCACCGAACTAAAATATCTACTACTTCAAGTCTCAGATGGGGAACGTGATAGATAATGATGCCATCTTGACATGTTTGTTCATCGGCACTCTAAAAGGGCTTGCCTTTAAATGGTTCATGAAGCTCCCAGAAGGCTCCATTAAAAATTGGATTGATCTGAAGAAGCTCTTCCTAACGCGCATTTTTGAAGATGACTCTGAGATCACAATGCCTACTCTCTTGGCCACAAAGTAGCGAAAGGGAGAGTCAGTCAAATCATTTGTAGAGAGATTTCAGAATATGGTACTCCGATGTCCTAGCGGTATGACCCAGGTCACCCTGGTAGAAACGTGCCACCACAATCTACAAATGTCACCCTAGCCCAAATAGGAGTTGCTGATAGCCGTACCTAGAAGCAATTGATCCAGCAAGGTGAACAAGCTAAAGAAATTATCGCTAGGATTAGGGCAGAAAAAAACAAAACCAGACCCGAAAGGTCGACAAGGCGCATGCCAGAAACATCTTTTCAACCAAAAAAAGAAAGATAACTTGGCCACAGAGATAAAATCCCTTGTCAAACCTCAGCCGGTAAAGGGAAGTGGCTCTTCAAGTTAGCCACGTGCCAATGAGTAGTATTCCTTCAAAGACGAACATATTGATTTGTTGTTCAAGTTACTCAATAAGAGCAACAGATTGAAGGTTCCTGAAGCTAGACATTCTGAAGAAGTCGGTAAAACTGATAATGCTAACTACTGCTTGTATCATAGGATGCTGGGGCACCCCATCAAGAGCTGTTATGTCTTCAAAGACATCCTTCAGGCTCTAATTGATGCAGAGGTACTAAAACTCCGTCCAAAGCAGAAGAAAGTGATGGCTAATATGACATCATTCCTCCAGTTTGAAAGACAGCCTCCAGCAGCCTCCGGAGTAGTTCCCACCCCGAAAGGGGAACTAAGAATGATCAATATGGACCCTCATCATCAATAAGAGAAGGGTCTTGTACCTGTCCCCACACCTCAGGGGGAAGTTATGTGGGTTCATCCCGACCTTGTGACAGCCAGCAATGGACCACTGTTACCAGCAGAAGGTCCAAAGGCAAGGCGAAAGCTTCGTCCTATAATGTGGTGTGCGCTTCTTCCCGAGAAGCAGAAACTGATGTTCCCACACTAACTGATTCAGAAGAAGAAACAATAGTTCTTACTGCAGAACCTAATAAAACACTCGTGACAGAAACTCGTTCGGGTCAGTCATATTTAAAAAAGTATGACGAAATGGTGGCAAGCCCTCCTAAACCCACTACAGAGTCAGCCAAGCCCTCCACGAAACAACTGGTGGAGAAGCAGAAAGAGCTTCGATTTTCTAAAGCTCTCCCAAAGGACAACGCGGAAGGATCTACAACACTTTACCGCTTTAACGTCCTGACTCAACTGGCCAATATCCTGTCCAGAATCACCCTTTACGAGCTCCTGAGGCTATCAAAGTCAACTAGAGAAGCTCTGAGGGAAGCCCTAGCAATGCTGAGGTCTTCATGACCCAGATACCGACTGGACCACAGGAGGAAGATGTAGAGGATTGCCTCCATGCCTCCCAAAATGCTCCCTGCGTCACCTTCACAGCAGATGATATTCAGGTTAAGGGGAAACATGATCGGCCCCTATACTTCACAGGGTATATTGGATCATTTGAAGTAAGCTGCATTCAGTAGTAGATTCAGGATCCATGTTGAGCATTATGCCTCGCCGAGTCATGCAACATTTAGGGATTCCTACCCACCGATTGAGCGCCACCTAGACTATCATTTATGGTTTTAATGCCAATGGTACGCACCCAATGGGAATTCAAGCTCAAATGCCAAATTGGGGACTTAAAGTCCAAAGTGACGTGCTATGTGATCGATGCCGACACTTCATACAATTTGCTGCTTGGACGACCATGGATTCATCGTAATTTCATTGTCCCCTCCACTCTCCACCAAGTTATGAAATACATCGACAGAAGTGGGAAGGTACGAACATTGATTGCTGAAAGGCATCCGTTCAAAGTGGTAGAGAACTATTTCACAGACTCTCTCCTGTACCAGGGCTCTCTGGAAACAAACGAGAACCTACAACCAGCGGAACCAGACTCTGGTAATGAAGCTGACACCGAGCCAGAGAAAGAAGAGTGCATGTGGAAATTTGATCCACTTGTAACGAGCATTAATAAGCTCGATGTTAATAACACTACCAATGATGTAGGCGGGTGGAATATTAATGAAGAGTTAAATTTGACTTACTTTTCTGTGCTCGCTTCTGATTTAGTGCCATCAGACACTAGTACCGAAGTGGATAATGACCCCTGGTCGGCAATGGATGCTCTGACATCATTGCATGTACCAATGAAGTCATCCTTCAAAACATACCAAGATGTCGGTGATGAGCAAGAATCAGTATTCATGGTCCCAGCAAGACGCAAAGGCCAAAAACTAATCCTTTTCGGACAAATCAAGTCCGAACTGACGTCTCGTGAAGAGTCAGAAAGCGAGAATGAACCTCCTCAGTTCACCCATTATGAGCCAAATATACTCAGAATGATGGAAAGCATGGGGTATGATCTGACGAACGGTCCTGGGTTGAACTTCGGTAAAGGAAGAAGAACACTATTCCGGTCTTTCATTCCGAAAGGGAAAACCCCTGATTATTACCATCGAATCGCAGGGGTTTGGGTTATGTGTCAACCCCAATTCTATCAGCCTATGAGTCTGAAAAGTTACTATACCATAACTACTCATCTGGCACGTCATCGTGGGAGTCAGATGTTAGTGTTGGCAACCTCTTCGGAGAACTTTCAGTATATATGGTTTCAGTAAGCCACTTGAAAGACAGAGATGAAGAAATGATCTAGTCTGATATAGATTCTTGGATTAAACACCTAAATACTCTCTGGGATACTCGCTTTGAACAGCGCGAGCCACCCACAGAGGATAAAGTTGCCCAGATTAATCTAGGAGATGAGGCTAATCCTAAGCCCATCTTTATATGTGAAAGCCTATCATCCTCCGAGAAAGAAGATTTATATCTCTTGTGTGAAAGTATATAGATGCTTTTGGTTGGAATTATGAGAACATGCCTGGGCTTGATCCTCGAGTGGCTATGCATCGCCTTAACATTAATTCAGATGTGAAGCCAGTCAAACAACAGCAGCGACGGTTCCATCCAGAAATAATGGAAGCAATCTAGTCAGAAGTCAAAAAACTCATAGACTCTGGCTTCATTAGGGAAGAGCAACATCCTGATTGGGTAGCCAATATCGTCCCGTTGCTAAAAAGAATGGAAAGATCTGGATTTGCATTGATTTTCGCAATCTAAATGAGGACTGTCCCAAAGACGAATTCCCTCTCCCAATCACGGATGTCATGATTGACAATACGTGCGGGTTTGAGCGAATGTCCTTCATGGATAGATTCTCAGGGTATAATCAAATCAAAATGTATCTTGATGATGAAAAACATACTTCTTTCAGGACACCTCTGGGGGTATATTGCTATATTGTCATGCCCTTCGGACTGAAGAATGCGGGGGCAACATATCAGAGAGCTATGAATGCAATTTTCCATGAGCACATGCGTAAAATAGTGGAATGCTATGTTGACGACATTGCAGTGAAAGCCGCACCAAAGGTGATCACATAGCTGATCTGAAGACAATCTTTGAAATCATGCGGGCACATCAGTTGAAGATGAACCCCACCAAATCCTTCCTGGGGGTGGCCAGTGGCAAATTCCTAGGGTTGTGGTAACTTCCAAAGGAATTCATTTAGACCCGAAAAAAGTTCGCGCTATTCAGGAGATGCAACCTCCAAGGAACCTCAGGGAGCTTAGGGGATTGCAAGGACGACTAGCATACATCTGAAGGTTTATCTCAAATCTCTCTGGAAGATGCCAACCCTTTACCAAATTGATGAAAAAGGGTGTCTCATTCATCTGGGATGATGTTTGCCAACAGGCATTCGAGGAAATCAAACGATACCTCATGCAACCACTGGTCCTTACAGCTCCGATATCCGAAAAACTTTTCCTGATATATGTTCGAGCGATGGATCATTCTTTAGGAGCTTTGCTAGCCCAGAATAATGATCAGGGACATGAGCAAGCAATCTACTATCTGAGTAAGACTATGATCGGAGCCGAGCATCAGTACAACCTGATCGAAAAGGAATGTTTAACATGGTATTTGTTGTCCAGAAAATGTGACACTATTTGATAGGCCAGACTATAAATGTCATATCAAGGGTTAACCCTTTGAGGTTACTCATGACGAAGCCATCATCTCTAAACGGTCGACTGGCAAAATGGGTCATACTGCTATCCCAATATGAAAAGCGCTTTTATCACAAAAAGCCGTGAAGGGACAAGCAGAGTGGCAGATTTCCTAGCTGAGCATCCAAATCCGACGGCAACCGAACTTTACGAGGATCTCCAGACGAAGTCGCTGGAGTTTGTCTGACCCAGACATCTTTTGAAAGACAAGTGTGGCAACTCTTCTTCGACGGTGCATCGAGAACAGGTCCGCAAGGGCATGTCATAGCCAGAGTGGGGATAATACTCGTCTCCCAACAGAACTATGTAATTCCTCGAGCTTTCTCATTAACCGAGCCCTGCTCCGACAATGTAGCGGAATATAATGCCCTCTTGATTGGATTGTAAATCGCCGATGAGATTGGCGTTAAAAATCTCGAGGCATATGGGTACGAAGTCAGACATAAAGTCTTAATACCCTATTACAAGGCAACTATCTCTATGGCCGAGGGGTTCAGAAACTTATACATCGACCATGTTGTTGACTGATTTTTCCTGCACACAAAAATTAGAATATTAGATTAAGAATAGATCGTGCGAGGAATCAGTTCTAATCCGCGGTAGCAGGGCTATGCGGGTCGTGATCCTCAAGGAGGGACTGCGATAGAAGCGTTAAGCAAGTTATACTCTAAAGCTTTTATTTTTATTAGTTAAATGGTGGTATTTACAATGGGTGGTATTTACAATGGATGGAAGAAAAGAATTGCGGAAGATGTGGATTTAATCTACAAAAAAGGAAAGAAAAGAAACAAAAAGAAAAGAAAACTTACTTGATATTGGTTGAAGAAAGAACGTGAAAACCTTTATGTTCTACCTTGCTTAGGAGGCGTTCCACGAATAGATCATAAGATCGATCTCAATCCCTGTGCACATTATATCGTCAAGCATACTCAAGTACGAAGTGATGCGTAGCTTGGAGGAGACGTCTTCATGAACTATCGCTGGTTCTCACAGAGCTTAGTTATACGTGCTTATGGAATCCACTTGCATGTTCATCAACAACCACAAGATCACAGAGAAAAAGAAAAGAAAAACAAAATAAAAATAACACATAAGAATAAAGAACAAAAAGAAAAGTAATTACCTTTATTGCTTTAATCAATGGCAGAGAAAAGAAGATACATCGGTGTCACGCTCAATATAATCCTCTCTCTCTCTTGAAAATAAAAAGAAAAGAAACCCTAATTTACAAAAGAAAACCTAGAAGAAACCCTAATTTTGGCCCTTTGCTCTTCTCTGGACACTGGCCGCTCTTTACGTTGCACTGCAGGAGATATTTATAGATGCAGAAGGCTATAGAGTCCCGGACGAATCTGCCCACGAAATTTGGGATCAGGATCTTATCAAAGTGCCGCGGATTTGCGGCGGTTCCGCGGCACTTTTGTGGCTTCTGGCCACGCGCTTTGGCGCGTGGCCTCTCCTGGTCCGTCCATGTGGGCGCCTGCTTCTAGAATTGTAATCCTGGCCTTTTAAATCTGGATTTTCGAGGTAACTTGGTAATCAAGTTACCCTTAATCCAGATTTCTTCAAATCTTCCTCCCACGAATTTCTTCTTATCTTGGCCTTTTATCCTCATCCTGCAGGTGTTTAGGGTGGATAGAAGTCTATCCTTCCCTAATCTCTGATATTTGCAACTTTCAGCCCTTGTATTTGCATTTTGACTCTTTGTATTTGCGCTTTTTCACCTGGGCTTCAAACATGGGCTTGGATCTGGGCTTTTGGGCTCTTTAGGCTTTATTTATTGCTAACATAACAATTCGAGGCCTGCACATATTAAATAAAGAAATATTAATAAATGTGCATTATAATATGAATAAATGTGCAAATGTGACGGTATATATGATGATAAAAATGCACTTTTGACTACCAATCACAT